>OZ026524.1:97144341-97533607 GCA_964019695.1 Loripinus fragilis
TACCTTTTGCAGTATTGTGGTTATTCCTCTAGTTTTATATTAAACATGTTACAAATATTGACCATTTAGCAATGTCTATTCTGTAAGTATTAGCTTTACAAAAAAAAAAAAAAAAAAAACAAAAAAAAAAAAAAAAAAAAACTGGCGGTCGTTTAGCCCTATCGTTGTATGCATTTTTATGCACTGCTTGCTTCCATTTTGAACTTTTCGAGATTGTCCATGTACATCTGTTCTAAGCTTCTAACGCTGTGCTAGTACATGCATGAGAAGACGGGCGGAAAGTCGAGAATGCTGAAATCCTACTTTTACTGAACAAATGGTCAACGTCTCTACTAATTTTGCTTTTATTTCTTGGACAAGGATCTTGGATTAATCCTTATAGCGCCAAGAAAAAAATGCATCTGAAAATGTCGTCTGCTGAAGTCGTCTGCTGCAGATAATTACCTAACATTACCGACGAATTACTGTAAGTAAAGAAGCAAACATTGTGGACCCAGAACAGACTGCTCCTATAGGAGCAGTCTGATCTGAGTCCACACTGTTTGCCATAGAGACTTCTTAAACATTTCAGCAGGCGAGAAAGCAGACGACTTTTGCTTAGATTGACGTTTTAAGGGTTAACTCTGATATTCACCTCTAAAGCGCCTATCACGATAAATGTCGTCGGTTTTCGTTTTAGAAGCCTCTTCAACAACTAGTGTAAGCACAGATCAGAATGCTCCTCTTGGTCCACACTGTTTGCCTCTATACTCACATAAGTCAAATACTGCTAGAAAAATGCAACTGACGACTTAAGCAGACGGCATTTTCAAATGAATATCTGACAGGCTGGATTAAGCATGCTAATGGAAACTGTGGCTAATCGTCTTCTTTTAGCACATCTTTAGCGGCGCTTTGCCACCATATGCAACCAAACTGACACATACTTTTGAGCCATTGAATGAGAAAGCATGCTGGTTGTTTGTAGCATACTACCAACTAAGGCACAGACCCGCAAATCGTAAAAACTCCAAAGACATTTCACGCGGCACAGGGGTCGTATGGGGTTCTGTTTTTCCCTATTTGATCGCGTCATTGCATGATCGCGTCTTCAGTGTTACTTGATAAAGGTTTTCTCGCGGCGATGTTCAGCTCTATTTCTATAGAATTGAACAGGCTGTTGAACATATTGTATACCGCTACAAAGATCTACATTATAATACAACGGGGCTGCACATGTAATAACGGTACTATTGCATACGCGTAAAGTCGTATTTTAAACGAGCATGCGCAGCTTTACATTTAGTCTAGACGTTCAGTATTCAATTGGATCCTTTATCTACTTATTAACTTTGTGTGCGCGACCAGCAGATGATCATGCGAGCATGCGCATATGCGCAGGCTCGTCTGATCATTCGCTGTAAGCATATGCGATAAGTTCTTATTAATATGACCCGATCTGGACAGTGAGTTAAGATATAATATATGCTACAAAATGTGTTCACGATCAGTCGGATACTAAGGAAGACTAGTGTAGAGTTGAACAATGCTGCGTATATTTAAAAGGTATGGCTTACAGAAATACTTGTAAAATATATACTTAAAGCTGCATAGTCTGTAACTTTTGATATTTTAATTTTAGAACTAATGTTTCTATTTTCAAGAACACGGTAAAAAAAACCTAAAATTCAGGTAAATATTTTACCAATTTCGTAAATCTTAACAAATTATCAGTATCAAAACAACAGCATTTATGTTAAAATTAACTGTCTATAATTACTGAAGGGACGCAAATAATTACCAACAAGAGAAAAACACACCTGTTTTATACGATAATTCACTTTTCCGCGCAGTTTTGAGCTATAGTGAAGAGATTTATTGCGAAAACATAACTTAATTCTACTTTTACAAATGATTTAAAAACAAAATAAAAATTTTGAAAAATGTTCATAGTTGCAGACTTAGTCTCTTTAACCGAACAAGAAACTGAATGATTTAATTTTTTCTTATTCCAATGTAATTCATACGTAAAAAGTTTTTCGTGTATGGCAATTTGAGATAGGCAAATTCATCTTTTAGACTTATTTTGTGATGTATATTTCATGATTTATAGAATTTGCATCAAGCACTACTACTACGGCAATTTGGGGTTCGTCACCCACTCCGGCGTTATAGTAAAACCGCTGACAAAAATAAGACATTTCGAATATGTTTGCTTGGAGATTGCATCCTCTAGTTAACAACCTTGTTTTGCCAAACTTGACATAAAATCAGATTTTAAATGTGTTTTTACAGTTATATCAAAAAATTGTCAATTACGGTTTAGTCATAATTATACGGTTTTGTCATTGTTTTATCATCAACGATGACAATACCGTAATTCGTTTTTTTTTCATGCATAGACATAAAACGTTACAGTTTTCATATAATCTTTAAGCCAAAAGATACAATGTGAATTTGATGAACAAAAATCAATCGGAACCCAAGCATTTTGGGGCATTTATCTGTGATTAAATTAAGAAATAGAACATGATGAGAAAGTTACCTTAGCACCGGAATAAGTGACGAAACCCAAATTGCCGAAGTGGTATGACCACAGTGTCAAGGTAATGTTACACGTTATTCTTTTAATTAATAGATAAAGTATTTGATCATAGCAATGCTTTGGGTGGATTATACAACCCAAAATTGAAAATTATGATAAATGAAGAAGACTAAAACATATGAATTTTAAATGAAAACAACAACAAAAACAACAACAACAACAACAACAACGTGCTCTTTTCCCATAATTTTCCCACCATTTTATGGGCCTCGTCGCGAGAAAACCTGTCTTCGGGGGTTTGCGAACAACACAGGCGCAGACCAGCCTGCGCATCCGCGCAGTCTGATCAGCGTTTTTATTATTCGCTTTTTGGAAAGTACCGTATCTAAACGTGCTTCAAGCGAAATTTCAATTTTCTAGGTAGTCTCTGTAGCTGATGAGACTGGTTTGAGCCTCGCTTTGTCGGAAACCCCGAAGACAGGTTTTGTCACGACGAGGCTCTTATGTAGCATTTTTTTTCATGACCGAGTGTACGGAGGTTCCTGTGTGTGCTATTAAACCTCATACACGATTTATAAGTTAAAAAAAACAAAAAACAAAAAAAAACGTCCTTTTTTCAATTCTAGCACAAAAGTTTTTGTAAACGACTGAGTTGTTACTGTTGAAGCAGCTTAACTTGCCATTTTTTTGTATTATTTTTTAGATCCGCTGCTTGTTTAATTTTAAAGCCTCACTACAGCGTCTAGACAGGCCGAAAAGATAAAAAACATGAATTGGCTCTGTCACATATGGAGACAATTGAAATAAAAATGCTTATTCTTGTATATAACAGCAGCGATAAAAATTGAACAAATCTTGATGGGGATCCATGGCTTCAGAGTCCATGACACATATTAGTCTTTCAAAAATAAGTTCTGCTGCACCCATTAGGTACCACGTTTGCTATATACAAGTTGTGTTGTTAATTTTATGCTGAAATCAATAGGCAATGTTGTTAACATGACAACCTGTGCAGAAATTGACTAAACACGGATTTATAGGGCAGGGGTAGGGTAAAAAAAATACACTCAATAAAACAACCACACATAATTTTAATAAACAATTAAACTCTTTTAAAAGATATCCCGGATAATTCAAAAGCATAACTATTAAAATGGACCTCGTCGTGAGAAAACCTATCTTCGGTGGTTTGCGAGCAACACAGGCGCAGACCAGCCTGCGCATCCGCGCAGTCTGATCAGCGCCTTTGTTATTCGCTTTTTGGAAAGGATCCTATTTAAACTTGCTACGAGCGAAATTTCAATTTTCTAGCTAGTCACTGTAGCTGAGGAGATTGGTTTGAAACTCGCTTTGTCGGAAACCCCGAAGACAGGTTTTCTCGCGACGAGGCCCAGATATGACTGAAAATAAAAAACAAAACCTGTATATCAACTATGTTACCCCCATTTATGCTCGTTTTTAAAAGCATGTTGCTTTCAAAAACTGTCTGCCTAAGGAAGAAAATATTCTCTTCACCCCCAATTTGAAATAGCAGTATAACAATTTCGCAAGAATGCATAAACTTCTATTTCTCATAATATCTGAGTCAAAAGCATTGCATTTATACATGACAGCTTGTAAACTATGTTACGTAATTGATTTATGCAAAAATATTGTCAGCTTAAGTAATGTTAACTTATCATATTTGTCTTAGGATATAACTGTAGTTAAATATAAAGTTAATTATTATTCCTTAATTAGTATAGCTAAGTGAGGAAATCGTTGTCATAACGTTACATACGTTACATTATCAAGTGTGCAGTAATACATTATTTCGGTCACATATTCTACATGAAGTAATTTAATTTTACTTATGAGTGCAATGTTCATCTCATTTTACTTCTATGCTATGCCAAAATAAAAAAAATGTCCATTCAAATACAGGTCTTCATTAGAACAAAACCTTCATAACACATCAGTAATTACATGATGTATGGCTTAACCTGTCACTAGAAAATGTATAAATACTCTTAAGTACTCATAAAGCCTTGCTAAAATATATTACTGAGTTAAGCTCTGTTTATGTTAGACTTATAAAGTCTGATCAGATATGATTTCTTATTCATATAGATGTTTTTTTTTATTCAAATTGAGGCCTTTGAAATAAATTTATCATTTCTCTCAAATACTTTAATTTCTTTTGCTAACTCATCAGACGATGTTTGAGTCAGCATAAATTTAAATTCTGGACTGGAATGTTAGCTTAAGATAAGATGTGGAATGGTAGCGGATGGTATGGATTCATAGGGGCACTGATATCAGTCTATGTTTATGTTTGACGACTCAAATTACATGGACATCAACAAAAGTCATTTTAAAACATCCCTGTATTTGTTAAGCATAATATCAAATTGTAACATATATCAAAACAGTAATTTAATCATGCTCACATTCTTTTTCTCGCTAAAACATGAATATTAATTGCTTCCTGACCATCATGTCATAGATTCCCGCTGTCTTTTAATGTGTTTTTTCGGCGGAGCACAGTGGCTAAGTTGGTTAAGCATTAGCTTGGTAATCAATGGTTGCTAGTTTGAGTCTCACCACCCGTGGAGTCAATGTGTTCTATCCTGCACAAGACGCTTTATCTTCTGCTAAGTATTGGTTCAACCTAAGAAGACAGGAAATTGTCTCCACATGATTGACAAATTGTTGACTGTGACTTTAAGCGTACAAACAAGCAAAAATAGTTTTTTTCGTCAAAATATAGTATAATTATATCATAAAAATTATGATATCATAATCCATATTACACTTCCTATTGAAACAGATGCATATACAGTGAGCCAATTTAGTTACGCACCACTTTTTCAGGGCCCACATTTTTGACAAAAATGCTGGAATCAAACATTCTCTATGCTCATTAACTTATTGACATTTTATCTATTTAATGACATAGAAAACATATCAAAATCACTCATGCAAATTATTCTGCAACGTCAAAAGCAATTTTGTTAAAAATGCTCGTGCAACCTGAACGTCTAAATTTTCTATTTGCGTTTTGCGCTAGGAATTATCCATGGTGATCGTTGTGACAGAAAAACATCCAAAACAATTGTTTTATTTAAGTATAATTCATTTTTTGGGTCGTTGAAGTTAGTAAAGCTGTTACTTTTTAAAGAAATGCTCGTTTTGACGTCATATTTATGTCAGTTACAATAATAGAACAGGTTTTCCTTCGCAAATTGTTTGTCATGAGTCACTTGTTGACATAGAAGTATCCAAACACTAAAACATCTTATGATTGACACGTCTTATAGCCTTGGTAGTAGTGACGTCATCACTAACGTCACCGCCTTGACGCCAATAAATCCATTAATTTTTTTACGAAAATAAACGACGGATACATGGATGTTTAAAATGAAATTATAAAAGAAATGTTTTGATAACAAGTGTACTCAGAATCATGAGAGATTTTAAACTAGCTTTAAAAAAGTAATAATTTTTTTTCATACCTTCGTCAGCTGGGAACCAAAATAGTATTAAACGTTTGAAAAACTGATAAAATTACATAACACATTCCAGTCATAGATATTTCAAGAATAAATCGGCTCTTATCTCTGGCATTGCAGAAATTCGACCCTGAAAAAAAAAGTGCAATGTGATCTGAGTTCTATTCGGAACAATGCATGTGAAATGGTGTTTTGAGGGTAGTGCCCTTCAGGATCCATTTTCCCACTGGTTACTCATCTGATCACAATGAAATTTCAATGGCTTATGCAAAAATAGTTGCGCTTTATGCTGGTAGTCTCAGAATAAATGTAGCATATGTCTTTCCTGAGTAATTTAATATTTTATAAGTGGCGCGTAACTAAAGTGGCTCACTGTATTCTTTCTTCTTTTGTAACAGTAGCGTTATGATATACATGTAGGTTATATGCTGACAACATACCTGCCTTTAGAGGTAGTCTAAATGATATTGATTTAATGTTTTCTTTCTTAAATATGTGACACCAGCCCATCTAAATAGTTCATAATACAGGCTTACCAGATCAATGCTTTGTAATGTATAGCATGGCCTAGTATATGGGCCCCGTCGCTAGAAAACCTGTCTTCGGGGATTCCGCCAAAGTGATATTCAAACCAGTCTCCTCAGCTACACAGACTATCTACAAAATTGAAATTTCACCGATAGCAAGTTTACATATGAAACTTTCCAAAAAGCGAATAACAAAGGCGCTGATCAGACTGCGCGTATGCGCAGGCTGGTCTGCGCCTTTGTTGTTCGCAAACCCCCGAAGACAGGTTTTCTCGCGACGAGGCCCATATTATTTCTATATAGCTGTTACAGATGTAATGTACAAACCATAAAGTGAATATCACATACAAATCCTGTATTAAAATTTCGAAATCAAAATGTGTAAGGGTACTTCACTGATGATTGGCACCCTTAATGCGCCGATCGCAACAAAAGGCGTCTGCTTTTCTCGTCTGCTAAAATGTTTAAGAAGCCTCTATGGCAAACAGTGTGAACCCAGGCAAGATAGGTGCAGTCTGTTCTGGGTCTACGCTGTTTGCTTCTTTACTTAATTCGTCAGTAATGTTAGACAATTATTTGCAGCACACGACTACAGCAGACGACACTTTCAGATGCATTTTTTTCTTGGCGCTTTAAGGGTTAAAACAGTTCATTTGGTAATGGCAAAGTAAGTTAAGGGCAAAGATCAGGAATCGATGCGATCAAGTACCACACCTGACCCAGGATACCAATGGGAAAGTAACAGCCTCACAATTAGACCTCACAAACGAGAGCCAAGAGGTCAGCCCTTTCCCAGCAGGTGACCACAAGGTAACAATAAACAGACCCGAACAAAAGCATAACAAACACACGACATAAATAACATGACTGATCCACAAAAGAAGTACCGCCTTGGAACGGTCGGTAAAAATATTTTACTGGAGGGCTTAAACCGGTTTATCGGCGCCAACCCCACCCTAAGTTCAGATGTGGATCAAGACACATAGATGTTTAGTTTGCATGTGCGACTCCTAACTTATCAATGCATCATCTCCTAGAACATATAAATCAAGATATAAAAAGGAGATAAAGCAAAGATGAATGTAAGGACTCAACAGTAGATAAACGGAATACAGGAGCAAAAACAATCCAACAGGTAAATCCCGGTGGGCCTGACAACAGCCAAAGCAGCAGGCCCCGACCATCTCATCAATAGATAAGTCCTTAAGTCCGAATAATAATATAATTTAGTCGGTAAATAGCTATACATAGCTAATGTTATCTCTGTTTATACTCTCCGACTTTAAATAAAATTTGTCTTATGAACCAGTCCAAGAGTCTGAAGTCTTTAATCAATAACTTGATGAGGACCAATGACCCCAGAGTGAGGACACATGACCTCAGAGTCCATGACAAATATCCTATCTCACGTTAGATACATCATTTACTGTTCATTCACGATATCTTGGCTCAATGATACCGTTAACTGTGGACTGAACTATTGAAAATAAGGGAGCATGGGGTTTGATGCATATTAACGGTATAATTATAACAAAGCAGTTTACATGGTTTATATCACATTGGAATTTGAAACGGTCTTGTGGCTCAGTCGGTAGGGCGCACATACACGTTGGTTATACTTTTTGAAGAGTAATGAAGAGATGGTTCGAAATCCAAAATCAAAGATATGTTTTTATTATATAGTTTTTGTCTTGTTTGTTGTGTGAGGTTTTACAATTTATTCGCTCCGACTCAGCTTAAATGCGTCACAACGTTTTGTTTGATATGCCAATCAGCTTGCTCGCTCTCCCTCTATAATTTGATAATGGCGCAAATAGTGCATCATTCATGGCATCTTCTTCGCGTACTTTCAAAAGAACATGTGCAGCAACACGGATCCTATATAGGGTCCGTGGGCTTGCGATCGTATATCCTTCCTATCAGACATTTCTACATCCAAGAGAAGTATGCTCAGCAAAAAATATGTGAGTGAAAGCATATTTTATCATGAAAATCATGAGAGAGATCGAGATACGAATGACAAAACAAAAAAAAAGGATTTCTTAGGACTCGAACACCATAGCCGCACAACATGATACAAATATGATTGATAGTTATCCATGCTATCCTCTACACCACACAGATTGATTGGAAAATGCAGCACGAATATATAGCTTATTACCCTATTTATCTAAGAACACAAAAAAGAAGCTACCTATATTGTCGTAATGGTAAAATCCACCTAACGGTCTCTTTGAGCCAAGATATCGTGAATGAACAGTAGACCTTGACCATTGGCTGCTATCCAAAATCTTAGTTGTCATCTTCAAACCATAGCCAATCAGTGCTCTAACCCATAAAGTGCCACATATAATTTGTAGCAGACGACAATTTGAATTTTTTATGCTTTTTCAAAAATAGCAAATAAGGCATGATATTCCATGAGAATCGTCTGCTGTCATCTTCAAACCATAGCCAATCTGTGCTCTAACCCATAAAGCGCCACCTATAATTTGCAGCAGACGACAATTTGAATTTTTTATGCTTTTTCAAAAATAGCAAATAAGGCATGATATTCCATGAGAATCGTCTGCTGTCATCTTCAAACCATAGTCAATCAGTGCCCTAACCCATAAAGCGCCACCTATAATTTGCAGCAGACGACAATTTGAATTTTTTATGCTTTTTCAAAAATAGCAAATACACACTGGTAAAAGTATACGTCGATTTGCTGGTATTTACGCGTATTGTCGGTACTTCATAGACAGGAAGTGGTAGATATTGGTGTTAATGCTATATAGAAAAACATGCCATATGCCTAAAGGACTATAGAATTAGATAATTTTTGAGCATTAGGCATCATCAAGATCGGTACTCGAATCTATTCCTAAATGCTTACATAAATCGCCGTGCACATACTGAATACTTAAACATGATTGAAGTCTATAGTCCTTTAGGCATATGGCATGCTTTTCTATACAGTATTAGCACCAATATCTACCACTCTGGTCTATGAACTACCAGCAAAAAGCGTAAATACCAGCACATCGACGTATACATTTACCAGTGTGAAATAAGGCATGATATTCCATGAGAATCGTCTGCTATCTTTTTTAAAAAATTGGGAAAGATGTTATAAAGTCGTGATTGGCGCTAAATCCCCTATGCACCACTCATATGTGAGAGAATTTTATAATTTGACCTTGACCTTTGAATCAAAATCTGCACAATCAGTATAATAATAATAATAATAATAATAATAATAATAATAATAATAATAATAATAATAATAATAATAATAATAATAATAATAATAATAATAAACAATGTTTAATAGGTATCCTGCCGGGAATCGACCCTGGTCCTCTGGTTCCATACATTTCAATAGCCTGACAAACAAACGACTAGGGCCCACTTCGAATCGAACTAAAGTTCCTACTAAAGTTATTATGTAATAGTTGAGCGCGCACGTTTACATCCGAACGGCTGCAGTTGGAACTTTACTTCGTGGCCAAGTAAACAAAGTGAATAGCCTTGCATGTCCCTTTCAATTCATCATTGCAGACGAAAATGATGTTCATATACTGCACAGCCAACTCAAACTAGCAATTACGAATACGTAGGAACGCAAATAGAGCACGGGGAGTATTTATTATATAACACAAATTATTTTGAGGCTACTGGCAGATCTTGAGCCCTTCTTGTGAGATAGGGCTAGAGAAGGGAACCAGACAATCTACTAGAGTAACGGTGCTCTGACCCACCGTTGATCTCTAGTAGGACAAAAGTAGCAACTATCGATGTTCGAATCGAACTATAGTAGCTATAGTAGGAACTCGAATTGTGCCTAGGTAAAGAGGACAGACTGTGCGCGGCTCATAATAACTGTGCATATTGGACAGACAATCCGAGTTTTGGCCATTATCGTTATACCAGGTAGCAAACGGGGTGTACACATGAACAGTGTGTACATCATATGCGGATCCAGAAAGTTTTGTAAGTCTAAGTCGTTTTTTTAGTTGATGAGGGGGAGGGAGGATCCGAATACCACTATAAGTGGGCCATCATCGGCTGGCGTGTCGACGATGGCCCATTGTGGTTCTGTTGATGTTGAATTATTGTTTAATGTACTTCCCATTGTTTGTGGGAGTTCTGTGTTTGTCTTTTTTTTGCATTACTTTGTGTCCATTCAAGTTTTGCAATCATCTTGAAGAGGAAGAGAAAGCTGGTTGCTTTGCTATTAGCTGATTATTGTTATTATCTGATTATTGTCTTACAGATACTGTAAATGTTCTGTGACTCTTCCTCACGGTGCCGTGGGTTGGTCTGCAGTAGTTGATTGTGGTAATCACTGATCATACTCACTTAATTTTAGGTAACTTTCTAATTTTTAGGGGATCCAGACCAATATTGCTAGGGAACCCATTATTTTTTTTTACATTTTACAGGGGGAGGGGGGAGATAGTAACTACTTCGGACACATTTTAGTTACATTAATTTGTCAAGTAAATGTAGAAAATCTATCTGATATCAGAGTATCTGAAATCTGAATTGATCCCAATTCGAAAATGGTCAGAAGACAGGACATATACAACACCTATCCTTGTTTGCTGGCCCAGGAACGGTGCACAAAGAAATTACCCGTATATGTCTTTAAAGCTTTGTGTTTTGATGGTGCATTGATTTTCATTATGCAAACGAGCTACCAAGTCACCTTACCAAAGCACTATCTAGCCACTAACCACAACACTATCAATGCATTACCCAAAACACTATCTAGCCACTAACCACAACACTATCAATGCACTAACGAAAACACTACTGATTTACTTTAACCAAAACACTACCGATGGGCTTTAACCAAAAATATCACCAATGTCCTTTGACCAAAATACTATTAAACTATTAGATATTCATGTACAGAAGAATATAGTTCACATTAAATCCGCCCTAACTGCAATTACGCCACAACTTATATTTGATATCCTAAATTTAAAGCATTTCCATACCAACATAAAATCATGAAAACAGCTTGTAATGAATTTAAAAATAATATATTTGTTCTCAGTTAAACTGATGTGTATGTTTTTCAAGCAAAAACATGGAATGTAAATATAGAGTTCTTGAGATATAAGCAAAACTAATGGTGCCATTTTGTTGCTAGAAATGAACATACTAGTGATTCCGATGATGCATGTTGTTTGCTCTCTATATAAAAATTTCGAGTGTAAAGAATCAGTAAAAAATGACACATATAATACAAGAAAAATAGTAAGTGAGTATGATCAAGAAATACCACAATCACAAACTGCAGACAACCCCGTGGCACCGCGAGGAAGAGCCGCTCAATCATCACAAGACACCAGGACGACAAATTAAGCAAAGCAATCAGTTCTCTCTTCCCCATCAAGATGATTGCAATACTAGAATGGACATAAAGTAACGTACAACAAAACATAGAACAATTACAGACTCCCACAATGGGAGTAACAATAAACAAAAGTTAACAACAACAGAACCACCGCCTTAGAACGGACAGCAGCCTAAGCCACCTGGGGGCTTGTGAAGGTCATGTGAAGTCACATAAAATTACAAACATGAGACAACTTGAAATTACAAATAAACTGTAATAGAGTAAAACTATTTACTGGGATAGTTTATAACAAACTGATCCTTTTCAACATTTAACATAGAACTTGAATTAAATTAACAAACTGAAACAGACAAAACACATTCAAAAGATCGCTCTAATAATTGAACACAGACAATGAGTCAATACAATGTAACGTGGTTTCAAATCTATTACTTATTGGTCAGAAAGTTTGGCTGCTGGAAAGCGAATATATGAGTTTACGTAAATACTATCAAGATGTTGTAGATTATATCTAGTAAGTACACCAATGCACTATCAAATTACTTCTCCTTGAAACAAAACACCATCAATGTACTTTTCAGACAAATCTTAGATATGTTGTGGTTGGTGTTTCAGACCCAGGCCCTTCACAAAGTTATCAGAGAGTGTCTTTGATAGCGCATTGACAGTGCATTGGATGTATCTTCATTCATTTTTTATATGGGTTGTGCTTTCGTGTGTGTCTGTTTATCAATGCCTTGTGGTCACCTGCTGGGAAACGGCTGACCTCTTGGCTCTCGTTTGTGATGTCTAGTTGTGAAGTTGTCACTTTCCCATTGGTATCCTGGGTCAGGTGTGGTGCTTGATTGTATCGATTCCTGATCTTTGCCATCTTTCTTATTTTGATATATTTGCTTTGTTTTTGCTTCCATGATCATTTGTAACACTTTTGTGTGTAGGTCCCTTTTATTCATGTATTGGCATATTTAGGCTAATTTTTCAGTTATGAAACATTTAAGTGACATTTTCAATTAAAGTCAGTGTATCAGGGAAAACTACTCCAAACATCACGAACTTTTGATAAATATAAATTAAGTACATCCGTTAACGTTAGTATGCCCTGATACGAACACTTAAAGCTAAGTGATATGGAAAGCACAAGGGATTTAATTAATATAATGACAAGGTGGTCTTGATCAACCTTGCAAGGTCGAACAATATTTCAAGACACTGCGGATTCAGATCAGCTGGCTTCTAGTGAGGTTGTCTGATCAGTACTGCACTGTTTATATTTCAAATGGAAGCGTATACCCATATTTGGTGTTAAAAGAACAACAATTGGGTAGAATTTGAAATTAGTTGAGTTTATTTGGCATTGCAAGGGTTGAACTGTGTTTGGATATGTTGTTGCTTCCCTTGTAAGAGTGACCGGAAGGAACATACATCATTTGGACCAATGGAATGATTCCTTTTGCCTTATGTCACAACCCGAATCAAATGGATTGGTTGAATTACTTATCAGTAAGATTGCATGCTGGGAAGGAGAGATGATCAAAACTGAGAGTGTCGCTTCTCCAAGGCAGTTTTTTGGCTTGACTTAGAGAGTGAATTCGGCAAAGGGTTTTGGCATTCAGGACCAAAAATTAATATTAAATTAATTAAATTATCACACCAGTTTAGGACTTGTAGAATAAAATTGTCTAAATTCAGGTTTTAGGTATTGACTTAAAAGAACACAGTGCAGAGGAAACAGTATAGACATTGATCAGTAATTACTCTTGTATTACACATTTCTTGTTTTCTTTTGTTCCTTTTTTATATTGTTCCTTTTGTATATTGTATTTTCCACCAATTGTTCTGCTTTGCGAATAGTTGCCCAAATAAGTTATTTGATCTGCAAAGCTTAATTAGTAAGGAGAGAACTTAAAAAATAAAGAAGGCAAAGATCAGTAATCGATACAGTTAAGTACCGCTGCAACCCAAGGCAAAATACGGGTAAAATGATAATACCATATGAAAAAATCACACACAAGAGAGCCAAGAGGTCAGCCTTTTCCCAGCAGCTGTAAGAAGCTTGATTACATCATTTGTCTTTCTTGTTCATTATTTGACAGAAATGGCAACACTGATAATTAGCAAGCTCCGTCAAGATTTTCCGATAAACCTGGGCATTTATTGACAGAACTGAACCCTATATATTTTTCAGAGAGTAGCAAAAACGGTGCTTTGTATACGTTTTACAGTCCCGAGCCAATGTTGGGCTTCTTTTGTGGATCATTTATGTTATTTCTGTCTTGGTTCGTGCGCGTCTGTTTATTAATGCCTTGTGGTCACCTGCTGTGAAAGGGCTGACCTCTTGACTCTCGTTTGTAATGTCTAATTGTGAAGTTGTCACTTTCCCATTGGTATCCTGGGTCAGGTGTGGTACATGATTGTATCGATTTCTGATCTTTGCCTTTTTCTTACTTTCACAGGCATTGATAAGCCTTATGTTTTTTATCTTCTGGTGCAAGTTTTCACCCCTTAATTTGGGATATAATAATAGATCTGGATATAAGCGAAATATTAATTATTTTATTTTTTATCAATTTAAAAGTGTGTTTTGGGATTTCAAAAGAGTTGTTTTATTGAGACAGTCTTTTTGAGTACCCTAAACATATACTCACTTACTATTTTTGGTTGAAAAGTTAAACAAATATTTTCAATTATGCAATCTGATTAGGCCTCAAGACTAAAAATAAAGCGCAATGATTGGCTGCTTGTGGGCGTGTGTCCGCAAACAGCCAATCATTGAGCTTTATTTTGAGTCTGAGAATGAACTAAAGTTTTATAACCTCAAGGCCAGGAGTTCTGGAGATCTCTACAATCTCTAGTTTCAGATGGTTGTCAGTTGGCTTCAGCATTGCGGCTATAATCACTGTGGTACAGATTTTAGACGTATCAAAGTTAGACAGATCAAACAAGCTTCAAGAGAACACCTCAATAGCAGCTCAAGACTACCAAGGCCTCAACGAGAGAATGAAGCTTGACATAGCTACAATAAGAGCTAAGAGAGTAAATGTGCACGTGGAAAAAAGAACGTTTTCAGCCAATCGCAGCGAAGGTAACTGGTATTGATTGACATCAATTTTATAACATGATTTAAAAAAAAGAAAACTATTGTTTATCAAAACGAACGAAAAAGACATGAAATAGGAGCATACATGCATTATGTTACACATGTATACTAAAAAAACAAAACAATTGAAGTATATCAAAATTCGTTTGTCTTAATTACATTTGAGAAAATATTTTCCAAACAAAGTATTTTTGTATTTGATAGAACTACCAATCTGCAATTCAGCAAAATAAATTTCACGGGTCATTGGTTGAGACACAGTACCACGCTAAAATTTCGGGGTTTCCGACAAAGCGAGTTTCTAACCAGTCTCCTCAGCTACAGAGACTAGTTAGAAAAATGAAATTTCGCTTGTAGCAAGCTTATAAATGTTACTTTCCAAAACGATAATAACAAAGGTGCTGATCAGACTGCGCAGATGCGCGGGCTGGTCTGCGCCTGTGTTGTTCGCAAACCCCCGAAGACAGGTTTTCTCGCGACGAGGCCCAAATGGAACAACCCTCTTTACCGAAAGTAATAGAACGTGCTTTTATATTTTTTGCTGCAAGCTTTACCTGGTCATTGTTAATTTTCTAATTCCAGTCACAGAATTTTTCACATCCATGTATCAGTCATAGCATCTGACAGCGGGGCAATTTCTTCAACAAAAGTGTGCAGATATGACATACCCAATCTAATATGACAAAATATTGACATTAAATCAGTGACCACGACTACAAAATTATTTGTCATACTTTTGATAGAGCAAGCAATGATTTTGGAGCTAATCATTATGGAATACAATGATAAAAATGGGTTTAATCAATTTACCAATTTTGAATGTTTGTGACCTTTCAGTATAGGGGGTTACCGATTTGGAACTTTACTTTGATTTAACCATTGAAGCGTGGTTTAAATTAAACATCAATTTCGATTAAAGTAAACCGAGACTATGAATTGTATGTATATTTAGTTTAGTTTTTGGTTTAAATGAGAGCATGTTGAGTCTAATGCCTTAAATAGTTGGAAACTAAATATTTTTAAGATTATTGATGGTACAATTTCATTTTATTGCAACAATTTAGATCTTCTACCACCTAAACCTAAATTCACTTTTAGACGTTTGAAGAAAGGGATCCAGGAATTCCATAGGAGGTTTGTTTTGGCACCCGCAGATAAGGCTGCTTACAATGTTGTGGTCGTTTGAAAAAGGTACAATATCAAAATCTTAAAGCAAGAACTTAGCACTACAAAAGCAGACGAGCATAACAGGCTTGATAAGACGTCTGTCGTTTATAGGCATCGATGCCATATGACAGCTAAATTTGGGGTGTTTGTTGATAAGGACCATAGCAAGCTTCTTACATTATATAACACTGATTACCTAAACTTCAAAAACGGTCCTATAAGTTATGTTTTATTGCTAATTCTAATTCATGTTCATCTACCAAGTTGTCTTTTTTTTACTTCTTGCCTCACTGTGATTAAACCGATGTCATTAAATATTGCACAACAGTTTGTGAAAGGAATGGTAAACATTTATTTTGGTCTATTAAAATGCAGGTGAAATTCTTAATAAATTGAAGTCTAGAGGTTTTCTAGCAATTAGTCTGTCTACATATGATTTCTCCACTCTCTATACTACATTGCCTTATAATCTAATCAAAGAAAAACTAACAGAATTAATTGAACAAACATTTAACAAAAATGCTCACTTTATTTGGCTTGTAATGATAAAATGCTTTTTTTTACTTCTGAACGACCTAAACCATATAAGTTGTGGTCATGTCAGAAAATGTGTGATGCTCTCTATTATCTTTTGAACAATATATTTAAAAGATTTGGCTCGAAATTATATAGACAAATTGAAGGTATTCCAATGGGTACTAATTGTGCTCCTCCTGTTGCAGATTGGTTTTGTTTTGTTATGAGAGAGGCATCATGTTGTTTCTGTAAAACAGTAATCAAGCTGATATTATTGAAGCTTTTTACTCCATCTCCAGATATTGAGATGACTTACGTAATATTGATAATCCTTATTTTGAACAAATGGTAGATAAGATATTTCCTACTGAACTTCAGTTAAATAAGGCGAATTCTTCTGATTCTGAAGCTCAGTTTTTGGACTTGAACGTGTCCATAACAAATGGCATAGTTTCTTCTAAAATTCATGATTCACGGGATGATTTTAATTTTGAAATAGTAAATTTTCCATTTCTTGATGGAGATGTTCCACGCTCCCCTTCCTATGGTGTATATATTTCTTAGCTTATTCGTTTAACATTAGTGTGTTCTAATGGTGATGAGTTCAACAATATAAAGTTATTTAAACAAGGTTATAGATATCATAAATTCGAAAAACATTTTTTAAAGTCTACCACAGACAATAAGTTAATTGTTAAACACAACATAGGGTTAAAAACTCTTATGCAACAAGGCATATCAGCACCTATATTTTATGGTGATTTAGTTGATATATTCAAAAGAATTGTTGGAAAACCTAATTTTAGTGACCAATTCAAAAAAAATATCAAACGTTATATAAAGGTTGGATATAACTTGTTTGTCATGCGACAGTCTGCATGCCTGGTTTTAAACCCAGTCATGGTTTATAGCTGTGTTTTCCTCTTTAATTGCACGACGGTGGGTCAGGCCTCAGACTCTATGACGGCTCTGGCGTAATGCTTTTATCGGTGGGTTGGTGCCTGATGCTTATCTGTAGCTTGGCCCATCGTGGCTAAACTGGAGGTTTTCTTTAGCTCTGACTATCTATGAGTTGTGAGCCCTTTTCTTTGTTTCATCTGGTGTGTTAATTTGATTAGAATGTTTCTCCATGATAATACATTGCAACAGTTAGAAGGCTTCCATGCGAGCTGAATATTTCTTGTACTTCAACAACAGAAGAATCTAGGGCGAAGATTTGGTACCAGTAAAATGCATTTAAGCCCTCCCCGTGGGCTTAGGCTGCTGTCTGTTCTAAGGCGGTGGTTCTGTTGTTGTTGACTTGTTGTTCTTTGTTAATCCCATTGTTGGAGTCTGTAATTGTTCTATGTTTTTTTGTACGTTACTTTATGTCCATTCTAGTTTTTGCAATCACATTGACGGGGAAGATAGAGCTGGTTGCTCTGCTTAGTTTGTCTTCCTGCCATACGTAGATCGATTATATTTTTAGATCGCGTGGTAAAATTTGGCTGGTGGTAGGGAAGACATTCAAATGTTTCAACGACCAACCAGTTGTTTAGTATCCCTTTCCAAAAAAAAAAAAAAAAAAAAAAAAAAACGACGAGAAGACGCATCACTTATCTGATTTTTCCTTGTGAACATTGTAAAATAACACTAGAACACATTCGATGGCGCGCCATCGCAAATCCCCACGCTCTCAAAGAAATCTAACGGTAATTGACCCTTTGACCCTTCCCAAGGCCCCAGGGGGGGACCCAAAAAATTGTGCCGGTGCATGTGCCATTCATGTGAGTAACTCACACACAAAATCTGGTTGAATTTCGGAAAAAAAATTTTTTTTACCCCCAACCCCCCACGGTACCCCAAGTCCCACCCCTGGGCTTGACCCAGGCGGCCGAATGAAAATCCCGTCTGATATGTTATATATATTTCATTTGTGAGAAGATACACAAAGTTTGGTTTTAAACCCTTTGAAATTGACTTTGTAATTCAGATTTAATGATATTTGACCTTTTGGCCCCTCCCCAAGGCCCCAGGGGGTGGGGACCCAAAAAATGGCGCCGGTGCATGTGCCATTCATGTAAGTAACTCACACACCAAATTTGGTTGAATTTCGAAATAAAAAAAATTTTGACCCCCAAACCCCCCACGGTACCCCTAAGTCCGACCCCTGGGGCATGACCCAGGCGACCAAATGAAAATCCCGTCTGATATGTTTTATATCTTTCATGTGTGAGAAGACACACAAAGTTTGGTTAAAAAATCTTTGAAATTGGCTTTGTAATTGAAATTTAATGATATTTAATGATATTTGACCTTTTTGCCCCTCCCCAGGGCCCCAGGGGGCGGGGCCAAAAAAAAATGTGCCGTTGCACACCCAATTCATGTGAGCAACTCACACACCAAATTTGGTTGGATTTCGTCCAATGGTTTAGGAGGAGATAGCGTGACGGACGGACGGACGGACGGACGGACGGACAGACGGACGGACGGACGGACGGACGGACGGACGGAGGCGATTGCAATATACCCTACGCTTTTTTAAAAAAGCGTGGGGATAATGATTAGTTGATATATCACGACATGTATAACTGGAAATCAGAAACAACAACTGCATAGAGTAAACCATAATTCATTTGAGAATAACTAGGTGAAACCAATTTTATTACAACCGACATACCTAAAACAGCGTATTGCAAAATTCAGCGGAGTTCGTAGCGTGTGTGCAGAGTTCGCTTTTGCCAAGTCAATTTTTGTGCCGGCCAAGAAAGCGAATATGTAAAGAACAAAAGTCGTTCATCAACAGCACATGAATTAAATGCTAAATACATTGGTTTTGTCGTTAGAACATGGCTGTTAATAGCGTGGGACACGGCTTTTAATGCAATACATTGAGCAAAATTTCTAATACGATTACCTTACATTTTTATGTCAGTATTGAAAGTAGAATTAGGTTATACAAAATTCATGCCTATATAAAATTCGGCCTTGCCGAAACTCTGCATGCCATTACATTTAAAAATTCTAGAAATTATTGTTTCATGATAGAAGTTCTATACACCCTATAGGCGTTTTAATAAGTTGAATTGGCTCAAAGTTAATAGGTTGCAGAATTCAGCAGAAGTAGATCCAATCAGTAAAAATAATGTACATTGTGAATCCAAAAATAGTAGTGAGTATGATCAGGAAATACCACAATCACAAACCGCAGACAACCCCATGGCACAGCGAGGCATCACGAGACACAAGGAAGACAAACTAAGCAAAGCAACCAGCTCTCTCTTCCCCATCAAGATGATTGCGATACTAGAATGGACATAAAGTAACGTACAACAAAACATAGATCAATTACAGTCTTATTTGCTTTCCTAAGTGTTTATACTGAACAACAACAACAACAACAACAACAACAACAACAACAACAACAACAACAACAACAACAACAACAACAACAACAACAACAACAACAACAACAACTGATAATAATAATGATAATAATACGAATTAAAATTTGGGTTTGAGTTTCAATATAATCAGGATTTATCAATGATGATGATGATGATAATGATGATGATAATGCATTTAAATATATTTGGATTGGTTTATTTGGATATTAATATTGAAAATAAGGCTTTTTAATAGATAATTTAAAACTGTTAAAATACTTATATCATTAGCGCATGCGTGGCTATGATTAAAGGGTCACTCCCACATACTGGTTGTGATTGGAGAACTCAAAATTGATTGGTTGTTACCACTTATGGCTAATCTTCGCGCCATGTCACGCTCGGACCCTTCCGTTGTTTTTTTCGGCCACTTTTGATTTGACCTGTAAAGGCATCGAAATTTGAGCAATAAAAGTGGTACCACTCATAATGACTCTCTCCAGGGGTCATACTGGGCAGATCAAAAGGACAGTCATAATAAGGTGATTATGACTTCCTTAAAGGGGCACTAAAGTGGTCCCATGAAGGGATAATGTAATTTATGATAAAACATTAATCTTTATCTTAGTGAAATAAATTGTGTTGTTTGCAGGTTAGTCAACTCTTGAGGCCCCTTTAATTTTGAGAGATACTGAAACTGTCCCTTATAAGGCTTTAAAATCAGAAAAAATGTCAGAAAAAGGCATATAATAAACATATTATCATAATAGTAACTTGATCTGGCGTACAGTATCACGTCTCGTGGATGAGGCCATACCATTGGATCACCCTCGACGCTTAGCGTCTCGGATGATCCGATGGTATGACCTCATCCACTCGACGTGATACAGTGCGCCAGATCAAGTTACTATTCATCTTGTCCTACCAAGGGTTTCGATTGTCGAAAGGTAGATACGACGAAACCTTCGCTGGTGAAGATGGTTACTATTATGATAATGTGTATTTATAAGTTAATCCTTTAATGATCTCTTTTGGACAGGAATATATGTCTTAAACGATTCAACACGGAAAATGAGTCAAAATATCGTATTGTTGTTTCAGGTAGGTGAACTCGTTTAAGTCGAAAAGTAATTTTTATTTACGTAATTTTGATTACCTCGTCAAGTATATTCTGTTTAAAGGTTGATACATGTTTTGGAATGTTCGATTGTTTTGCTTAAGAAATTGTGCATCAAATTCAGAACGTTAAGACAAATCCAGTAATCAAGCAGTCTTCGATTATGGCTCAGTTTAGCTGTAGACGACAAAATAATTATGGTATTTTAAACTATAACTTGCATACATAAATGTTAAACCTGTATAAACTGTGACCTCTTATTGGCGCATATTACAAATACAAGTAAAAAATGAACTGAGCTTTTTGTAAAGCATTTTAAATAAACTTCAAAAAGCAATTGAAAGGAAAACTATTCGTATATACGCATGTTTGATATATTCTATTTGTATCATGTATATACTGCACTTTTGATTTGAACTTTAACGATTAAACACGGAAAGGGAGTCTTAAATTTGGGCCTCGACGCGAGAAAACCTGTCTTCGGGGGTTTGCGAACAACACAGGCGCAGACCAGCCTGCGCATCCGCGCAGACTGATCAGCGCCTTTGTTATTTGCTTATTGAGAAGTATCATATCTAGACTTGCTGTGAGCGAAATTTCAATTTTCTAGCTGGTCTCTGTAGCTTAGGAGACTGGTTTGAAACTCGCTTTGTCGGAAACCCCGAAGACAGGTTTTCTCGCGACGAGGCCTATTAATGCAGTTTTGTTGTTTTAGGGACTTACAGAGTCCATGACATTGGGCATGCGACGACACCTTACCAGGCGTTTGGCATGTCACATCTTCCCATTAGTACCCATCTCAAGGAACCTTTGGGGATGGCGCACAGACGGCCAGAACCCCAGTTACTGTCTCCCAACGGCATTGCACATCCCTTGGAATTATCAAGTATATGGAAGGAAATCAAGAAGCTAGGTGATAGTGTATCGTTATATCCTGCCAATTACAACGTTGAGAAAGTGAGATGGGCTTTACAAAGTGCGAAAATAATATCGGCAGAGAAAATGCACGGCGATACAGCTTTAAAGTGGATCTTGGTCCTGGATGGTAACCAACGAGTACTTTTTAAACCAAGTTTACAGTAAGTGATTAAATTTCTATTGATAACTTAATTAATTCAAACGCTTGTAATATGCAAGATGCATGCTGATTTAGGTGCTATGAAAAATACTGAGGGAAAAAAGTTCACATCGGCGATCTTTTAAGCATTAGAACTTTATAATTAGCAGGTTCGCAGTTTGAAAATAATCTAATGGCTGTCCGCAAGCGGTCAAAAGAAACAAAATCCGATCTCATAGCGAGGATTTGATATGTTGAGCAATTTAATTTCAAACGTTATGCAATTGATAGGGAGGTAATTTGAAAAAATACGATTTTCAACAAAAAAAACTGTACAAAAAGGGTGAACAGAACATTCAGTTTTAAACCGGTTTTCACTCTTTTGCTTGTATATCTAAACATACGACAGAAAAATGAAACTTTTAGCATAAAACTATTTGCGCTATTGCCAGATAAGCTGTTTTAGTAAGGGGACTTAAAATCGGAGTTTACATATTGTGAAATGTCAACCTGTTAATGTCATCGTACTCGTAAACGTTTGTCAACATTTTATCTTTGACAATATGAACTTAAAATCCTATTTCTTCTAAACTGTGAATTCCCAAAGTATAGTGATAAACATTTTTCCCTCAGTATAGTTATACCAGGTTGCTCATCGCTAAAGCTCGTGGATTATCTCCACGCATAGGCGGGCAAACAATGGCTTAAGTACTACGTCATAAGGATTTTATAATATTTTTTCTCTTACAATATAGGGTCTTCTCTTGATGATATGCAAACAGCTGCTTGGTATATTGGATAAACAATGTATATGATCGAAACAAATTAGGCAGTTGAAACGCAGGTTTTAGTGACATATTGTGTAGAAAGATATATTTCTTCCCCCAAAAAGGGTCAAACTATGCATTGAGTCAGAAACTGCTTGAAGCAGAGGCTGGAACTCCTGTCTGTAATGTCGATTACTGTAAGAGAAATTAGAGCATAACATAATCTAGTGCCCAGGAAAAGGTATCATTTGGCATGTATGTCCATCGAAGATTTAGATCAGGATGACGTAAGTCTTACTGCACAGTCTGACGAGTCTTTGGCGGTCACTCTAGTGGTAGCAAAGTGACCAACGTTTCTTTAGATAGAAAACTAATACTATGATCAGACTACGCAGATCGCACAGACTGACATGAATCTCCGCAGTACGCACATGCCAACTTATACCTGGGCCCCGTCGCGAGAAAACCTGCCTTCGGGGTTTCCGATAAGCAAGACTCAAAGCAGTCTCATCAGCTACAGAGACTAGCTAGAAAATTAAAATTTTTGCTCGTTGCAAGTTTAGATATGATACTTTCTAAAAAGCGAATAACAAAGGCGCTGATCAGACTGCGCGGATGCGCAGGCTGGTCTGCGCCAGTGTTGTTCGCAAAACCCCGAGGACAGGTTTTTCTCGCGTCGAGCCCCACCTTTTGATGGATCCTTGCTCTGAGCTCTGAGCTCTGAGCATTTCAACATTGGCACACATTTACACATAGACATATGTCCAGGAAGTCAAACGTTTTGAGCATAAAATTCAGTGCGGTTTCTTACCCCCAGTTTAAACAAGAATAAGAGAATTTATTAGGCCCTCGCTGGTGGGGTACCTGTTCCCTTGTTCCCCTGAAATGAACTGTTTTATTTTTCCCCACAGAAACATTTTCATATGTTCCCTGTTTCCCTAACATGATATTCGTTTCCTTCAAAATATGTCATTTGTTCCTCTGTACTCCTGAAATAAATGCACATTCCTCCCAGTTCTCCAAAACCCCTTGGAAAGTCTGATCACTCTATAGTATGGAAGTATTATCCATGACTTGCATCCTAGACTATGTTAGGAACAAACCAATTCATATCCTGCCACACTGCCAACTAGCCATAAAGACACTATTTGGAGGACAGTTACCAAAATCACACTGGTAAATGTATACGTCGATTTGGTAGTATTTACGCGTATTGCTGGTACTTCATAGACCGGAAGTGGTAGATATTGGTGTTAATACTACATGTAAATAGAAAAACATGCCATATGCTTAAAGGAATATAGAATTAGATCATTTTTAAGTATTCAGTATGTGCATGGCGATTTATGTAAGCATTTAGGAATAGATTCGAGTACCGATCTATTCCGAAATGCTTACATAAATCGCCATGTGGATGCCGAATTCTTAAAAATGATCCAATTCTATATTAGATCAAAATTCATTGCTGGCTCTCGGTCAAAAGTATGACACCTTAATCGTAGTTGTCCGTGTTTTACTGCCAAGTTGTTGTCGTATTTGCTCCAGTATGCCATAACTGGGCAGTTTTGGTGAAGAAATGGTCGCGTAATTAGGTCAATGACTGATAAATGGTTGAAAAAAAACTTGAGTGTTCTCGTAATAAGAAAGTAAGCATTAACCAGGTAAAGGTTGCAGCAAAATATACAAAAGTAAAACATTTTTCGGTTAAGAAGTTTGTTACATTTGGCACGGTACTGTATAGTTACTAGTGACCAGTAAATTTCATTTTGCAATTTGCTGAATTGCATATTGGTAGTTGTATCAGATACAAAACACTTTGTTACGAAATTATTTTCCCAAATGAAATAAAGTCCAAATAATTTTAATATCCTTCAATTGTTTATTCTAAGTATACATATTTTCACACTGTATTTGGGAGTGTGCGTGCTTTTATATCTTATACAGTGCCTGCACTCCCTTAATAACATCCTCGTTATAACAAGAATTTAGTCAGCACGGTCGTGCTCAATGGGAACTGCCTCGGCTAATTCCGCGAATTTCCGTGGAATCAGACCACGGATGTACATCATGGTCTACTTTGATAATGCGGGTGATACGATGACGCTGACGTTATATAACGTGACTCTGGCGTCGCGGAAACCATGTTAACACATGCAGCAAAAGAAACAGCTTTAATGAATTGTATGTTGTTTTTTTTTCCAATAAAATATCGCTATAATAGCGATATTTTATCGAAAAAAAAACCCTAAACTTCATTTATTCTGCTGATTAAACTTTTCAGATAATCAGAATAATCGATTTTAATAGAGCTGAACCAACATTCTATAGGACTATTTTTCCATACGACAGTTTGGGCTAACAAAATGGAGTTTTTTGGTACATAGTACTACGCGTAATGCTCCATGCATACACCTGAGCCATGATTCGATTCTCGAATTGCGGTGGACTTTCCCGAATGGGTCGTGCTGTGGCTCACAATATTTTTACCAAAAAAAATGATAGGTAATTGACAATAAAATGGTCTACTCCTAGAATTGCTTCGTGAAATTTTCCCTTTATGACATGTACGTTTCACTTATAACACGGTCTGTCCTTATAAATGGATTCCTAATATAGCTTTATAAAATCTTCAGATCAAGACGCTTGGAGACAGCCACATTTGGCCAGTATGGTTGTGAGTACCCTGAATATGAAATCACTGGATTTGCTCTTAATCGGTAGGTATTAGTGGTGTGACATTAACCATTTATGCAATAATGGATTCTTCCTTGTTTGATACAATACACTTGGGGTGATCCATTGTAACTAGAGGGGTCACAGGTTATAGATTCAATATATAGTTTTATTTATTTCTCTGGAAATCTTTTTTTATCCTAGGAAAACTTTCCAAAATAAGTGAGTATGATCAGGAAATACTACAATCACAAACTGCAGAAAAACCCATGGTACCGCAAGGAAGAGCCACACAACAATCACGAGACACTAGGAAGACAAACTAAGCAAAGCAACCGACTCTCTCTTCCCCATCAAAATGATTGCAAAACTAGAATGGGCATAAAGTAACGTACAACAAAACATAGAACAATTACAGACTCCCACAATTGGAGTAACAATAAACAACAAGTCAACAACAACAGAACCACCGCCTCAGAACGGACAGCAGCCTAAGTCACTGGGAGGATTAAAAGCGTTTTACTGGTACCAAATCTTTGCCCTAGATTCTGCTGTTGTTGAAGTACAAGAAATGTTCGGCTCGCATGGGAGACTTCTAACTATTGCAATGTATCATCATGGAGAAACACTCTAATCAAATTAACGCACTATGATGAAACAAAGAAAATGGCTCACGACTCACAGATAGTCAAAGCTTAAGAAAAACTCAAATTGAGCCACGGTGGGTCCAGTTGCAGTAGTGCTTAGCTCAAAGTAAGTAAGGTTGCAAAGATCAGGAATCGATACAATCAAGTACCACACCTGACCCAGGATACCAATGGGAAAGTGACAAACTCACAGAAGACACCACAAACGAGAGCCAAGAGGTCAGCCCTTTCCCAGCAGGTGACCACGAAGCACATATAAACAGACGCGCACAAAACATAGCAAACACAAGACAAAACAAAAACATAAAAGATCCACAAAAGAAGTACCGCCTTGGAACGGTCAGTAAAATATTTTACTGGAGGGCTTAAACCGGTTTAACGGCGCCAACCTCACCCTTAATTCAGATGTGGATCAAGACACATAGATATTTGGTTTGCATGAAAGACCCCTAACTTATCAATGCATCATCTCCTAAAACATATAAATCAAGATATAACAAGGAGATAAAGCAAGGATAAGGACTCAACAGTAAATTAAACTGAATACCGGAGCAAAAGAAATCCAACAGGTAAACCCCGGTGGGCCCGACAAACAGCCAAAGCATCAGGCCCCTACCATCTCATCAATAGATAAGTCTTTAAGTCGGAACCATCATAGAGTCTGAAGTCCGACCCACCGGCGTGCAATTAAAGAGGAAAGCAAAGTTGCCAACTGTGATTGGGTTGACTACCAAGCATGCAGTCTGTTGCAATACATTAATGTTATAGCCAATCTTTTTATAATGGGAAATTATTTTAATGAACTGCGCTGAAAAATTATTAGAGCCAACAATCTTCTTCAACTTATACACCAAGTCACCAAAGAAATCAGGTTCAGAAAGTCCTTGGCGCAAGAGAGATTTAAGTCCAACTTGGAATTTAGAAATCAAATCAAAGTATCGTTTATAAAATTTTGAAAATGTTTTACGAAGTTTATGATACCGATAGCACTGTTTAAGAAGTTTCTGAGTTAACAATTTATTGCGAGTGTTGAAGTCAGTAACATAGCTAGATGCTCTAGCAAAACGAATGAGTTGAGAGATATAGACTCCATAGGATGTAGAACGAGGAACATCACCATCTAAAAATGGGAAATTGACAATTTCAAAATCAAAGTCGTCACGTCAAGTTGCAGTTGTGCTGATTTTTTTTAATTAAAAATCATGTAACATTTTGCATTTTCTGAATATTGATGTTTAAGTGTAAGTCGTATTTATGATTGCCTACCACTGGTGATATATTTATCCAACAATAATCACAAAATAATATGAATTACAAAGAGCCACTGTGACGATGGGTCACAAATGTGACCATGTATTCTCAGATACTAAATACAAAAAAAAAAAAAAAAAAGAACCACCGCCTCAGAACGGACAGCAGCCTAAGTCACTGGGAGGATTAAAAGCGTTTTACTGGTACCAAATCTTTGCCCTAGATTCTGCTGTTGTTGAAGTACAAGAAATGTTCGGCTCGCATGGGAGACTTCTAACTATTGCAATGTTAGAAGAGCCATTGAAGTCAGTAACATAGCTAGATGCTCTAGCAAAACGAATGAGTTGAGAGATATAGACTCCATAGGATGTAGAACGAGGAACATCACCATCTAAAAATGAACCAACAATCTTCTTCAACTTATACACCAAGTCACCAAAGAAATCAGAGAATGAGTTGAGAGATATAGACTCCATAGGATGTAGAACGAGGAACATCACCATCTAAAAATGAACCAACAATCTTCTTCAACTTATACACCAAGTCACCAAAGAAATCAGGTTCAGAAAGTCCTTGGCGCAAGAGAGATTTAAGTCCAACTTGGAATTTAGAAATCAAATCAAAGTATCTTGTTAAATACTTGTTAATTAATTTCAGATACTAAATACAAAGTATACATCTCATATACTGAATAAAAAGTACACATCACAACAAATCATCACACATGACATTGATCAAAACATACATAAAATGATATAAAATATTTAAGAACTGTATTAAAATGATTCCATTACTGTTTTTATGATGTGGGGATCGTCAGAAACAGCCCCAACAGAAGCCACCATAAAGAGAGCCTCGAAACAAAGCTGACTATAGATAAGATTTTTTTCACAACTGTGTGGAAATGATTCCTTATTGTATCCTCAGAAACCATATGAAAGTATAGTAATTAGGCGTAAGAGATTGGATGGTGGGAAACTTGCATCACAATGCCATAAATTGCTATTAAAAAAGCTGATTTGACATTTGTGTTATGACTGCTCCAAAATAATTACACAATCATTTGAAAAGTTGTAGCGCAGTTCACGTAAACCTTAACAGGTTGCATTCATAAATGTCGCTAAGTGGACATAGCTTTTATTTATGATTGCCTACCACTGGTGATATATTCATCTTACCATAATCACAAAATAATATGAATTACAAAGAGCCACTGTGACGATGGGTCACAAATGTGACCATGTATTCCTAGATACTAAATACAAAGTATATATCTCATATACTGAATAAAAAGTACACATAATAACACACCATATTACAACAAATCAACACACATGACATTGATCAAAACATACATACAATGCTATAAAATATTTAACAACTGTATTAAAATGATTCCATTACTGTTTTTATGACGTGGGGATCGTCAGAAACCGCATTAAAGACAGATTCAAACGAATCTGACTTCCCCACAGAATAACAAGAAGAAAGAACCCAAAGCTTGAGCAGTGAGATATTACAAACACTATATATGATTCATATCAAAAACGTGTGCTCCAAGTCCAAGCAAGAAACACATGTAACATACTTAAAATATGTCTTAAAACTTCCAGCCCAAGCAGGAAGCGCAAATACCAAGTGCACGGAATTCAATGTATCCTATAAAACTTTCTTCACTAAAATAAACTAACATCCTTGGTGTCAGTTTAACCTTGCACACATAGTTAGACACCACACGCATCAATGTAATATATAAAACTTTCCCAGCCCAAGCAAGGAGAGCCATTTGACCTAGTCAACCAGCTAATTGTTTTGTTTCACAATCGTATATATTTCCTAAATGATGTGCTATGCCATCGACCTGCAGAGCAGATATATGTGTCTGAGTGACCTTTCAAAGCAGAGTGTGTAACTTTTCCAATGCGAAAACTATAAGATTTATATCCACAAAAAAGTAAACATTTTTTAACTGGTTATCAAAAAGAGAGCGCCTGGGAGAGAAATAACGCCATGCAATAAAATCTGTAAACCACTAGTGGTTTATCGATTTTGGGGAAACGTTTGTTTTGTTTGTTTGATTTGATTCTTTACGTCCCATCAACAATCTTTCAGTTATAAAGGGACGGGTCTTCCTGGGTTGAACCAGTACTAAGCTAGGATTAATGTTCTTGCTCAAGGACACAACGCAGTGACGCCGTTGAGGCTCGAACCCACGGCCCTTCGGTCTTGAGTCAAGCACCCTACCACTGAGCCACTGCGCTCCCTTGGGGAAACGTTATGACGTCCATAACATCGTTGCGTAAATAATGACAAAATTATAACGTTTTACGCCAGAAATCAGATTTCAAAGTATTTTTCATATGATAAATAGAATCTAACATTCGTGCTCTTGTATTATTGAATTTATTAAACTCGTTGCGGAAAAGAGATAAAATGCTTGGCAAGTCTCGCATTTGATCTCGTTTTCCCAACTCGTTTAATAAATTCAATAAAACATGAGCACTCATGTAAGATCCACTATTTCTCCTCTATCTGTGTGATTATTGAAGTTGAAATGTTATTCACCACATTATCGCCATGCAATATAATCGAGGTAAGATCCTCTATGTAACGATAATGTGGTGGATCTGAATATGGTTATTTCACTCCCAGACGTGACGTCATATGATAAATTCACATCCACCGCACTATCGTTATTTGGCATTACCGAAGTTGCTGTATGAGATGGTTTAGACCTAACTCTCTATGATGCTACCTGATCTTGCAGGCCAAATTGCTGCTAGATAGTCTCTTCTTTCCAGCCTTCCTGGTCTAAATTGCTCCTGGAAGACAAAATGTAACTTAGGAACTAAAATACACTAACCCATTTCCCATTGGACTTAGATGTTACCTCATATAATAAAATATTGCAGCATAATTTAAAAATCAGTGTGATTCGGAGACTCTATATTATTAAATAAAAATGTTCAAATAATAAAATCTTTAAGCGACCTCTGTACTTAAATGAGTTGTTCCCATAAAAACAATGATATGCCATTATTTCAATAAAATACATCAATTTAAGCAAATGAATACATAAATATTCATAGACTATAAATGTACGTATGCTCTAAAATTCACAATATGTTATAAACACAAAAAGCCATACAATAAATACAATCATTATAAAGTACACAAACGTGTAAATGCTGAAAGTCAAATGATGACTCATCACAGAATATTGAATCGTGTCAGGTCCAACAAGAATCAGCGCTAAAAGTCAAAACTGACTTATCGTCAAAATCCACAACCCATAGGGTCTTAAAAAGTATATGCTCTCTAAATTCATGAAACTATCGCAAAGGCTCAGTAAAAGACAGCGCTAAAAGACAAAAGACAAAAACTGCCTTATCGCATAAAATAATATACTTAAACATTCATACACAGCAAAAACAGATTCGACGCTAAAAGTCAAAAGTGACTTATCGCCAAAAACACAACCCCATAGGGTCTTACAAGTAAATGCGCTAAAAGTCAAGAAATAGACTTGTCGCAAAGACTCAAAGAATGACAGCGCTGAAATACACAAACGTGGCTTAACGCAAAGCATAAAAGGATATGTATACATACATCACACAGACACAAAAACATATATACAGACACCTAGACAACATACATACATACATACATACATACATACATACATACATACATACATACATACATACATACATACATACATACATACATACATACATACATACAAAAAATACAGACAAGCATAGAAACATATATGCAAAAATACTAACAAACAGACAAAAAGCAATCATACAAGAACTGGCAAAAAACAAACATACATACAACAAACACACATACATGCATACAACAAACAAGCAAACGTACAATAACGATGACCGGACAAACAAGCACACAAACGAACAACAAACATACATACCAATGAATACACAAATATACATACAAACAAACATACAACCAACGGACACACATACATACAAACAGGCGAACAAGCAAATGCACATACATAAAAACAAACAACCAACTGACTAGATTAACAAACAAAAGAACTGCGCATATACACACACACACACATACAGACAAACATACACAAACATACAAACATACATACAAACAAACATACATACTAACAAGCAGACAAACATACAGATGGACGAACGTATGTACGTACATACGAACATACAAACAGAAAACATATACATACATAATGATACATACATACATACATACATACATACATACATACATACATACATACATACATACATACATACATACAGACAACTGAAACTTCCCTTGTGAAAAATCAAAGCTGGTCAACGACAGTCTTTAATGCCAATCTTAGCGACATATAAAATCGCTGTTGGCCCAATGAATTGACATGAACGCCATCTCTACCAAACATTTCCTGCTCTGACCCAAAAATTCTTCTGTGAAACCAAAGTCTTATTCTAGGCTCGAGCTACACCATCGTAGTAAGATAACGCACTATTTTTGCTCTCCTTGTAGCGTAACTTTCTGGTGAAATATTTGTAGGTCTCTTACGAGTAAATATCTCTCCAATATAGACACTTGATACTCCAAATGTATTTAACAAACGCATTGCAAGTTCATCCAATGCACCAGCAATGGATATTGTCAGGACCGTTTGTCCGTAAGTGTCCACATCATTTCCACCATCGTGCAGCACAACAACATTTGGGCGATAGCTCCTTAAAACGGTGCAAAGACATTATCAACTCTTACAAAATCCAGCACTTCCCAGTCACCAGACCAGCAAAATTTAACGTCACAAAGGGACAAATTAAAGTTCCGTTACATCTGTCCCTGATATCACGAGCTAGCCGCTTTATAAAAGAATGACCAATAACAGCTATTTTCGGCCGGCTGGTCATGGAAGCTCAGTGTCAAAATCATGACATCGTCTGTGATCAAACTCAAAACTTGCAAAATAAAATACCTTGTATATTTTGCACACAAAAAACCCAAATAACCAAATATATGGAAAAAAATCAAATAAATCCATCGAATAAAACTTGTATAAACTTGCATCAAAATGCCATAAATTGCTATTAAAACAGCCCATTTGACATTTAAACGTGGTATGACTGCTCCAAAATAATTAGACAATCATTTGAAAAGTTACAGATAATGCACCTCGTACCTTAATGCTTCAGTAGCAATTCTTTGCACTCAAGAACCAATGTAGACCGTTTCCATTTTGTAATACTGCAATTCTCTCTATGTTCTTTCAAAGGTCTGCTTGTAACACTCTGAGACATGTTTAATACCCTTGCAATGTCATCTTGTTTCATACCAACACTCCTAATGGCAACTGTACACATTCTGTCCCCTTTCTTCTTTGTAGATTTATCCAACATTCGCGTTTTAAGGCTATTTCATGACTCGACAGCAAAATAAATTCATTCTTGCATATCAACTCTTGAACAGAACTGTGTCGTAAGCTGTCTGTTCATGGACAGTAGTGAATGAAACTAATCAAACTTATCCAAATTTGGTAGCCAAAATACAAGTGTACATGCCGAATAAAACCCAAAACTAAAATTATTTTTCATTACTTCGAAAATCGGGATCGTATAAAAATATGCTTAGCTTTATGGCAATAGTATAGATAACCTTGTTATAAGCAAAATATCAATAATCCATGTGATCATTGTATTTGGCTGTTTGCTACTAAGGGTCTCATTGGTATCCTGGGTCAGGTGTGGTACTTGATTGTATCGATTTCTGATCTTTGCACCCTTACTTACTTTCATTTAGATGGCTGGACAGATAAGTGGGTATAATATATAAACATGTATCAATCAAACTCTGAGATCATTGTATAAATATAATGCAGATCTCGCACATTGGAATCGGGTGAGCGATCTTTGCCTTTTGGGCATATTATTACATCGTTCATATTTTTATGAGAGTGTATGTTTTCTAGGATGTTGGATTTACGAAATATGCCATTTACCGTAGGGAGGAAGCTTAATTGGTTTACCGACATCGCTCCAGTTGCCGATGCGAGCCTGACCTCCTTAACAAACATAACACAAGGTTTGTTCATCTCCTGTCGTGCAAACCAAGAGTGACAGTGACGTAATCTTTTGTTTACAATTGTTTAGAAAAGCATTAACTTGTACACCCCACTTGCACTAATGCGAATCGATAGGTCACTGATGTATTAATCCTATCCTGCGGAAAGGATTAATACACAAGTGATCTATCGATCATAAAGCCCTGATAACTCTGTAAATAAAACATGACGTCACTGTCACTCTTGGCTGGCAGGACAATATGTGGCACCATGCTAAAAACGTGGTTTATTTACCCCTTTGTATTCTGATTAATTTTCCCATACTTACCCATAGGACAGAGACCAAATACCTTACTAGACTCAAGTAAGTCAGTTAACACCTCTCCAGCAGCAACTGTTTATTTATGTCAACGCTCTTCAAAATTGCAAGATGAATTGTTTAATACAGTGTGCTCCCTGGGAAACTGGAAATTATAATACTTATCACATTGATAAACAGTGGTGGAACTGACTCCCCTGTGCATAAAAGTAGTTGACATAGAAAGTCACTGGATTTTTTTTTTTATCTCATATTGCTTTAGTACGAATATACCAAAAGGGATGGCAGTTCAGCTACCTAATAACAGGAAGAAATGTTAAGGATTTATCACTGGAAAGTGGAAAATGTTTTACCTCATTATGTTTGAGTACGAAAATAAGTAAGTTTATACAAAAAGGGGCGGCAGTCTAGCTGCCTCTTAATAACAGGTAGAAATGTTAAGGATGTATCACTGGAAAATGTTTTTCATTGATTTCGTAGAGAAGTTTATACCAAAAGGCGTGGCAGTTCAGCTGCCACATAATAACAGGTAGAAATGTTAAGGAAAATGTTTTACGTCTTTTTGCTTTAGTACGAAAATATGTCTTAAGTTTATAAATATCAAAAGGGTGGCAGTTCGGCTGCGCATTTGTTTTGCTCAGTTTAAAGATTACTTTTTTTCTTTTCTAATGAACCTTTATTAAGCCGCTTCTCGTCTGCTTCCCTAGTCTGTTGATGTTCTTATATAGCGTATATTGCAAACAATATGGACACAGATCAGACCGCTACCCTCGTAACATTGTCTTCCATGAAAAAATCTAGACTGAAGTGCATTTGAATGTTGCTTATAGTTCATCAAGCTTTCTGATGTATATTTGTAAAAATCCTTGTCGCATTGCTGGATAAATTTTGTTACATAAACAACTGAGAGTCTTGCTGTTAAATTGATGTTGATAGATTTATAACTGGTTTTCGAAGCTCCTCCCAACATGGTCGTGTGTCTCTAGGGTATACTGATATATATATAATATACAATAGTGATGAGATTGTTCATTGGTTACTGACAAAAAACATCCAATATATACGAGTCACTGACGATTGTGTTTTTCATATCAAACAGTGCTTACTCTGTCTTCACCGTTTGCCAAAATACCCTTTTAGGGGTAGTCAGTATATAAAGTGTTAGGTTGACTATTAACGCCATTTTTTCAGTCTTGCTGCAAGGTTTTCCCGGGTTGAACCAGCGATTAGCAATGAGGATAGATGGGCCTCGTAGCGACAAAACCTGTCTTCGGGGTTTCCGACAGAGCGAGACTAAAACCGGTCTTCTCAGCTACAGAGACTACCTAGAAAATTGAATTTTCTCTTGTAGCAAGCTTAGATATGTTACTTTCCAAAAACGCGAATAACAGAGGCGCTGATCAGACTGCGCGGATGCGCAGGCTGGTCTGCGCCTTCGTTATTCGCAAACCCCCGAAGACAGGTTTTCTCGCGTCAAGGCCAATTTAATGATCTTGCTCTAGGACCATAAAGGCACTGTGCAACCTGATTTTGTTATAAGCAAACAAAAATGCAGACAAGGCTGCTCATCCGCGCAGTCTGTTCACTCCCTTTGATATTTGCTTTCTAGAAAGTATACTACTCAAGCTTTGATAAGCATCACTTTAATGAGTTTCATTGGGCTCAGTGCACTTGGCTTACCCCTTTGGCACTCGATAATAGGCTGGGGCCCAGTGTGAAAAAAAAAATGGTTACCCGGAAAGAAGCAAGGTTTGTTATAGTATAAATTTGAAGAAGTATATTTGATGCATACGAAACCACTGTATAGCAAACTTCTCTGAATTGCATAGCGCCACTAGAACTTATAAAGTATGGTAGCCCATGTGCGTTATATGTATGCATGCGTTTAATACAAACGCTATTATCTCAGCAACGCGTTATCAAATTGAAATCAAACTACCTTTCAGGAATGACAATGTTTCTGTTTTAAACGTTTTGAGTATTAGTTCAATTTCAAAGAACTGTTGCTTTAGCATTACGCATGCAATATTGTGTACCGTATGTAACCAGATAAAACCTAATGTTTCGTTTTCACCCACCTGTATCTGCCACGAATAAATTCGATTATTTTCACACAAACAGCTCATAACTGCCCAAAGATTACATTGCTGCCTGTTTAGGTGAGATTTATTATCCAATATGGCTGCCGTCGCCATAAGGTATGAAAACGTATTTTTGGGGATCATTTTTTATCCTACCAACAGGTCACGTTTAAAATGCTTGCGTATGTAGTGGGATGTCCGTGTGCCTTTTTCACAACACAAAATTTATTGTCACGTGATAATGTACACTTTAAGATGGCATTGAAAATGAGTACATAGGCTGCAAAATAGATTCGCTTTATTCAATGCATTGTTTTGGCGAACCAGAAATGTAGCTATTCAAAAATACATCGCAATGTTACGTACATCCTGAACGGTTACTTACTTTTTTCTAAGTATGCGATAATAGCCTATATGTAAATAAAGTTGATAGAGGATGGCACCATTGTGTTACATTACATAGTTATTGGGCGAAAAGCGTGATAATCTTTTGACGTTTATAATTGGCTGACTGATTTCAAAAATCAACACACGTGGAGGGCAGTGTTGGTGGCTTACCTGTTGGTCTTCTGTCTGTTCTGTCAAACTATACATCAATTGAATTTGAATATGCATGCAGTTTTTTTCATTTATTGCTAAGGATATATTAAATGTTATAATGTAGAATGACAGTGTATTAAGTGAATTATAAATGTTAAACAATCACAATAAATTGTTCAACTGACCCAATGTTTTTATGTTCAATATCACATTTTCTATTAATATAGAGGTTTGTGGTCAACTTATTTATGAATTTTGTTATTTCTATTCTCTTGAAATCAGCATTAACTGTGATTAAGCATGTATTTTGTGATGTCAATTGAGTGAAATGTCATTTCAGTCAAGTGACACAGTGAAGTTCACAAAGCAAATCTAAAGGCAAAAATAATAAATGCTTATTTTCAACACCTTTAATAAATCTGAAAGAAAAGACTTAAAACATTAACAGTGATGATTGTTAAATACAACAATATAATCCCCTTCCTAAAAACTGGTCAGAAACTTTTACTTATTATTATAGACGGTTGCCTAGCAACAAGAAAAAATGGACTAATTTGCCTTTTCTGGTATTATAAAAACAATCATCATGGCAACTAGACTTTCCATACTTGCATACTGTTATAGAATTACCTGAATGACATACTGATGTATCCATATATGGATTTCTTGTAATTTCTTCTAATACCAAAGTGTATTAAAATCATCATTTTATATTTAACAAGTCAAAACAAGGAATAAACAGTTAAAGTAAGTTTCAGAACTTCCACTGCAGCATTTGGATGCACAATATTAACTTTTTGCACATATTTTACTTAAAAAGTATGCATACCTGAATGTCTGTAGTATAGTTTGAAGTACATATATTACTTGTTTACATCTAAAAAGTCATATCTGGCTCTCCATTACTCGAATTTTAGCGAGTTGGACTCATGAGAGATTTAATTAAAGTTTCTTTCGTGAAGTATGCAGTTTTGTAAGCTTGAGGTCTTTAATTTGGCATTCTTGTATGATTTACATGTGTTAACAAAACATTTTGCAAGGTTGCAAAATGTTTAAAGGTGTCAAAACATAGAAACAAATCCATAAAAAACAAATACAAAGCTAAAAATAATAAAATAGTCAAAAAGGGCCAAAATAACTGAAAATGAAAAAAAGCAACAAAAAGAACAGGAAAAAAAAATAGGAAAGAAAAAGACAAAAACAAAAAATAGATTAAAAAACAATTAAAAACTATGGTGGTGATATATAATGCAGCTGAAACTGGCGCCATGAAACTGGTTTAAGCCCTCCAGTGCAATAGTTTACTGACCGTTAGAAGGCGGTACTTCTTTTGTGAATCATTTGTGTTATTTATGTCTTGTGATTGTCATGCTTTCGCGTCTGTTCATTGCTGCCTTGTGGTCACCTGCTGGGAAAGGGCTGCCCTCTTGGCTCTTGTTTGTGATGTTTAATTGTGTTTTGTCACTTTCCCATGAGGTTTACTAGATCAGGTGTAGTACTTGATTGTATTGATTCCTGATCTTTGCCGCCTCTCTTACTTTATTTGCTGCAGCTTACTACATCAGTAGTCCAAAAGTTATGCATACCTATTATACCTTTAATTTCTGTTTTCTGTTCATAAAATCATCCATCACCGCCTGGTGATGACTCATGGAGGATTGGGGAGAATTAAGTTTTTTTTGTGTAGAAAAAGACTTCAATCAATTTATACCAGTAAAATTAGGTGTGTTTGTTACCTGAAAACACACACATTCTTTTCAGTGATTTGTGGTGTAAGTTTCTTGATTCGTGCTGTGTGCACTGTTTACGTCTTTTCAGTGTTTACTAGCAGCATAATCACCTCGTTACGAAATGTTAGTTATATTGTAACTTAAGCATGTTTATTATGTAAGTCATTTGGATATTATACAATTATTGACTTCAATGAGGTAGACATAAGGATTTATCTACCCAAAAAGTGAATATCACTTTTAAGGGTAGATAAATCCTCATGTCTACCGAAATTGAAGTCAATAACTGTTTTGTTATATGACTTTTCAACTTAGAATGAAAGTTTTCTACTTTCACGTTGTTGTTGAAGTCAACCTTTAACCTAAGGACTTTTTAACAAGTTTTATCAATTGTTATTAAAATATTTTAATGTAGTAATTTGCAATTTGAAATGTATATTAATTCTTTGAATGTGGAATGTAAAATGTAATCAAAAACTTTTTTTTACATTTTGTTTATTCATACAAAGATAAATGAACAAACAAAACATACCAAAACAGTTGTTAAAATTCATGAAAGTCTTTAGTTTACCTGTTGGGATGTGAAACAGCAAATCATGTCAATTTCATGCAGCACATGCTAGTTTTATACTAATCATGCTATTTTTAGCTCTCTGGAGGGTGATATTGCAGAAGTGTCAAAAATATTAACTTCTGGAAACTAGTTGGAACTGGATTTCTTCCTATATCACCTTCTGAGCCAGTTTAGACCAGTTTTCAGGTAGACATAGAGATTTATTAAGACAAATTGGGCCAATCAGGAGACAGGATTCTCTCCAGTCATATGACAAAGTCTCTTATCCTCTTGTAGCTTTGTGTGGGATGGTTGTCACGTTGTTGGACTCTTCTGTTTCTTTTGTTGTTGTTGGGGTTCCTATGTTTGTTTTTTGCCACATGGATTAACTAAAGAGTATTTTATTTCAATTTTTGTTTTTTAGTGTTGCAAGCATATTTGCCTCTTGGCAAATAACAAAATTATGGTCATATCCTTTTTGGTCATGAAGACAACTTAACAAATCGAAACGAACAAACACAAACCTCGCAATATAGCATAGACAGGCTGCGTTTTCAAGCTAGATTTTAAACATCAGGGAAATCATATGTTCTACCTCTCCTCATAACATACAATAGTATATATGGGGCAGCATAGATACCATTTACAATCCCATTTGCTATGATAACATGTTAAACATGGCGTTTAAATCATTATTACGATTTTTAAAGGAAAACCGCTTCCCATACAAATGTCACTTATATGTCAAATCGCAATTCGCAACGAATTGTTATACAGTGGTTTTGTATTACTGAATGTTCAAATATTCTTTGTGCAAAAAATCAGCTTTGCTACTTTTGGGGTAAGCATCGATGACGTTTTACGAGATACGCTGGTCTGGGCTACAGCCTTTTTATTTCAAATTCAACGAAATTTTCAGTGGTAATTGAAATGCACTGGGCTACAGCTTTTCATGCAAATCATTCACTCGACGGTGCCATGGATGCCTGCTGGTCGGAAAATGCAGAATATGTTTTACAGAAAAGGTCATTATTTTCAAATGGTGATTATTGTATCCAGAACTTACAATTTGTAGGACATATTTTTTTTTTGAAAGTAAAAGGACTGAAACCTGGTGTCAGAAAATCATAGGGGTCGAGGGGGGTCTATTAGCTACTCTCTGTCTGGTAGTTGTGTAAGCTTATCTTCACAGACCCTGATGACACTTTTTCTTTGTGTCGCCTGCAAAGCATGATCGACACATAGGGATTATCATCATCAATAGGAACTGCCTCGGCCAATTCCGCGAAATTCTGCAGAATCAGACCACAGATGTACATTGAGGATCTATTTTGATAACGCGGGTTATAACGTGACGCTGACGTTATATAATGTGACGCTGACGTCACAGAAACCATGTTATCACAATTACAAGTGTGATTGCAGCAAAATAAAAGGCTTCACACTTTCACTGCCAAACGCGACTGTAGTCGAATTTACCGTTCACTGCCAAACGTGCGACTACAGTCGAAATTTACAGGCACTGTTCATAGTGGTCTGTTTTTAACCGTTATATGGGACGCAACTCTTTGTTTTTCTATCTCAAAATGTTCAGGGGACATAATAATATGATTTGCAAAAGTCTAAGGATATTTCCATTCAAAAAGGGACCTTACAAAAATGTTTGTAATGTCATCGGATTTAGCGGACACCAAAAACAACGAAAAAACATGTGCAGGGGAATTAAAAACAATACGGAAGAGGTTTTCGATGGAATATTTAATGCTTTTAATTCAGATAATGGTCATTTATTATCAGAAAATGAAAGCGAAGACGATATTTGGTCTCAGACAGGCCAGTTACACGTGATTATGACAATCAGGCGCCCCTCCCCCAGAAAAGAGCTGAAAAGTATTAGACAACAAGTGGTCCAACAAATGCGACAAAGAGACCAAATGTCTCTCACCGACCCCTTGTAAACAATAATGGTAATGGTGCTGAGAGGGGCTTTGAATGGGAACATTATAATTTTGAGGATCCCCATAACCCTGAAAGCGACAAAATATTTAGAAACCACATTATATATAGATTGCACAATCATTTGTTATGAAACACCCCTCGGAACAGCGCATTAAACCCGTTAATTGCTCTATTGTGCTTTATTTCTGATGAAACAATAGATCAGAATTAATCCTGATGTTTAATACTCTTTGTTGATGAATGTTTCGCCTATTTTTGCATAAATATAGTCATTGATAGGCATTTTTCCTTATTTTCAATATGGCTTCAAAAATGGCCGCCAAAGGTCATGTGACTATTTTTTATTATTATTGGTTCGAATGAAAGTTATATATATTAGCAACATTCTATGAAAATTTCACAGCAATAGGTTTAATGGTTCTGGAGATACTCTATTTTGAACCCATGTAGCCATAATATTCAGGAATCATTGAAACATGCTTGTGACTGAGGTATTGGTTTTTTGAGGGACAGATTGTCGGTATTCCAATGGGTACTAATTGTGCTCCTCTTGTTGCAGATTTGCTTTTGTTTTGTTATGAGAGAGACTTTATGTTGTCTCTGTCAGACAATAATCAAACTGATATTATTGAAGCTTTTAACTCTACCTCCAGATATTTAGATGGCTTTCTTGATATTGATAATCCTTATTTTGAACAAATGGTCGGTCAGATATATCCCACTGAACTTCAGTTAAATAAGGCGAATTCTTCTGATACTGAAGCTCCGTTTTTGAACTTGAACTTGTCTTCTAAAATTTATGATAAACGGGATGATTTTAATTTTGAAATAGTAAATTTCTCATTTCTTGATTGAGATGTTCCTCGCTCTCCTTCCTATGGTGTAAATATTTCTCAGCTTATTCGTTTTGCTAGAGTGTGTTCTAATGTTGATGACTTCAACAACAGAAACTTGTTTTTAACTGCTAAATTTTTTAAACAAGGTTATAGATATCATAAAATTCGAAAAGCATTTTCTAATTTCTACCACAGACACTCAGAGTTAATTGTTAAATACAACATTGGGTTAAAACTCTTCTGCAACAAGGCATATCAGAACCTATATTTAATGGTGATTAAGTCTATAAATTCAAACGAATTTAAGGGAAACCCTAATTTTAGTGATCAATTCAAAAAGATGGTAAAACGTTATATAAGGGTTAGATATAACTTGGATATCATGCAACAGTCTGCATGCCTAGTTTTAAACCCAATCACGGTTTATAGTTATGGTTTCCTCTTTAATTGCACGACGGTGGGTCAGGCCTCAGACTCTATGACGGCTCTGACATAAAGCTTTAATCGGTGGGTTGGTGTCTGATGCTTAGCTGTAGCTGGACCCACCGTGGCTCAACTTGAGGTTTTCTTTAGCTCTGACTATCTGTGAGTCATGAGCCCTTTTCTTTGTTTCATCATGGTGTAGTAATTTGATTAGAGTGTTTTTCCATGATGATACATTGCATTAGTTAGATGGCCTCCATGTGAGCTGAACATTTCTTGTACTTCAACAACAGCAGAATCTAGGGCGAAGATTTGGTACCAGGAAAATGCATTTAAGCCCCCCCCCCCCCCCGGTGGCTTAGGCTGATGTCCGTTCTAAGGCAGTGGTTCTGTTGTTGTTGACTTTTTGTTTATTGTTACTCCCATTGTGGGAGTCTGTAATTGTTCTATGTTTTGTTGTAAGTTACTTTATGTCCATTCTAGTATTGCATTAATCTTGATGGGGAAGAGAGAGCTGATTGCTTTGCTTAATTTGTCTTCCTGGTGTCTCATGATCGTTGAGCGGCTCTTCCCCACGGTGCCACGGGGTTGTCTGCAGTTTGTGATTGTGGTATTTCCTGATCATACTCACTTACTATTTTTGGCAGCAAAAGTGTTAAATGAAGTTTATGTTTTTTTCAATAAAATATCTCTATAGCGATATTTTTATTGAAAAAAAACACACACACACATAAACTCTATTTATTCTGCTGTTTAAACTTTTCGGATAATCATAATAATTGATTCTAATAAATCTGAACCCATATGCTACAGAACTAATTTTCCATACGCCAGTTTCCGCTAACGAAAAGCTTTTTGGCACACAGTACTACGCGTATTGCTCCTTACATACACTCCAGCCATGATTCGATTCTCGAATTGTGGTAGACTTTCCCGAATGCGGCATTATCAGTGATGTCGTCGGTAATGTCGGCGTCGTCACACTTTTGGAAGCAATATAAGCTTTATTGGCTTTTTGTGTATTGAACTCAACATTTCCCTAAAGCTATTATATCTGACACATTCTCACTATAGACCATGATTGCCCAGTGCCTGTAGATAAGCATGTGAGTGGCTACAATTTTACCCCCGCCCCCTGACCCCTTACGCGGGGTCAAAGGTCAAATATTTAAATTTTGAAATAGTCAATCAGTTGTAAATATTTTTTAACCTATTTTCGCATGCAGACAGAGGTACGAAATATATTATGAAACGCATCAAAGGGACTTTAGTTAAAAGCCCTGGGTTTAATCCCCTTTGTTGACTTAAGGGGAGGGGGCGGAGCCGAAATTCAACGTTTCAAAATATGGTCATGTTGCATGTCAGATTAAAGGGATTAAAAGTAAGTAAGAAGGCAAAGATCAGAAATCGATACAATCAAGTACCACACATGACCCAGGACACATCATGGGAAAGTATAAAGCATGCAGCTACATACAGTCGCAAATATTTTGCTTGAAGACACACCCTCGACCCCGGGATGGGGTCAAAAGGTTAAAACATTTTTCTAAAGTTGTCATTTTGCATATCAAATTAACGGGAATGGATCACATATTCTGTCCTTACACACACCCTCGGCCCCTGGGGTGGGGTCAAAAGATCAAAACATTTTTTCTGAAAGGAGCGATGTTGCATTTCAAATTAAAGGGAATGGAGCGTAGAGAAACCATGCAACCCTACACACAGCCTCTTTCATAAGTTCAGCATATGTTTTATTGCATATCAACTTAAAGAGTAAAAAGTATAGACCAACATAGAAGCAAAAATGACTTTACACACACCCCTGACCTCTTGTTGGGTTGAAAGGCCAGATATTGGAATTGTACTGATTAGTATATTTCTTCATTGATCAAAGCACTAAAACGAAATGATGGGCTTTTAATTGTCATTTGTATGCTTAGGGGCTGGAGAAATGGGAGTTATATTTTGTGATTTACACGTTTCTATAAGATAACCCTTCGTCGTGGGATATAAATTCAATGAATTTGCCTTCTTTGATTTCGCTTTTGCTAGGAGACACATCCGATTTTCGAAATTCTAGTCTCTTGTCGGGGCCCAAATTACAGCAGACTCTTGATAACTCGTTCTGATATTGCTTAGTACCTGATTAATCAATCCAAGGCTAATGGAATTGAAACCCAAAAACAATTTTGATGTAGCTTAGCGAAATATGACAATTTTAGAACATATAAATAATTGAGAAAATATAAACAAAATGATTGAGGATGAAAGAAAATAATAATGTTTAATTATCAGTAAATATAAGTTCAAAATCTACTTTTTTACCCCAATCATTTGGGTTAGAGGTATTGCCCTTTCACACATGTGGGCAAGAGGTATTGCCCTTTCAAACATGTGGGTAAGAGGTATTGTCATGTCAAATATGTGGATTAGATGTATTGCCTTTTCACACATGTGGGTTAGAGGTATTGTCCTTTCAAACATGTGGGTTAGAGGTATTGCCATTTCAAACATGTGGGTTAGAGATATTGCCCTTTCACACATGAGGGTTAGAGGTATTGCCCTTTCACACATGAGGGTTAGAGGTATTGCCCTTTCAAACATGTGGGTAAGAGGTATTGTCATTTCAAACATGTGGGTTAGAGGTTGTGCCTTTTCACACATTTAGGTTAGAGGTATTGCCCTTTCACACATTTAGGTTAGAGGTATTGCCATTTCAAACATGTGGGTTAGAGGTATTGCTATTTCACACATGAGGGTTAGAGGTATTGCCCTTTCCAACATGTAGGTAAGAGGTATTGTCATTTCAAACATGTGGGTTAGAGGTTGTGCCTTTTCACACATTTGGGTTAGAGATATTGCCCTTTCACACATTTGGGTTAGAGGTATTGCCCTTTCAAACATGTGGGTAAGAGGTATTGTCATTTCAAACATGTGAATTAGAGGTATTGCGCTTTCACACATGTGGGTTAGAGGTATTGCCCTTTCAAACATGTAGGTAAGAGATATTGTCATTTCAAGCATGTGGGTTAGAGGTATTGTCATTTCAAACATGTGGGTTAGAGTATTGCCATTTCAAACATGTGGGTTAGAGATATTGCCCTTTCACACATGAGGGTTAGAGGTATTGCCCTTTCACACATGAGGGTTAGAGGTATTGCCCTTTCAAACATGTGGGTAAGAGGTATTGTCATTTCAAACATGTGGGTTAGAGGTTGTGCCTTTTCACACATTTAGGTTAGAGGTATTGCCCTTTCACACATTTAGGTTAGAGGTATTGCCATTTCAAACATGTGGGTTAGAGGTATTGCTATTTCACACATGAGGGTTAGAGGTATTGCCCTTTCCAACATGTAGGTAAGAGGTATTGTCATTTCAAACATGTGGGTTAGAGGTTGTGCCTTTTCACACATTTGGGTTAGAGATATTGCCCTTTCACACATTTGGGTTAGAGGTATTGCCCTTTCAAACATGTGGGTAAGAGGTATTGTCATTTCAAACATGTGAATTAGAGGTATTGCGCTTTCACACATGTGGGTTAGAGGTATTGCCCTTTCAAACATGTAGGTAAGAGATATTGTCATTTCAAGCATGTGGGTTAGAGGTATTGTCATTTCAAACATGTGGGTTAGAGTATTGCCATTTCAAACATATGGGTTAAAGGTATTACCCTTTCACACATGAGGGTTAGAGGTATTGCCCTTTCAAACATGTGGGTAAGAGGTATTGTCATTTCAAACATGTGGGTTAGAGGTATTGCGCTTTCACACATGTGGGTTAGAGGTATTGTCATTTCAAACATGTGGGTGCTCATTTCTCATTATTCGAAGATAGGTTATAACATTTATGTATTGCAACTGCTGCATGCTTGGTGGTCAACCCTATCACAGTTGGCAATTTTGCTTTTCTCTTTAATTGCACGCCGGTAGGTTGACCTCAGATTCTATGACAGTTCTTAAGGTACTTAAAGACTTATCCATAGATGAGAGGGTTAGGGCGTGATTTTGTGTCTGTGGTGGGTGACACCAGGGTTTAATTGTTGGATTTCTTTTAATCCAGTACTTAGTTGTATATACTGTTGAGTCCTTATCTTTGTTTCATCTCCATTTCATACCTCAATTTCTATTTACTAGGAAATGATACATCGATAAGGACATTTCATGCGAACCAAACATCTATTTGTCTTGATCCACATCAGATGAGGTTGGCACCTTCAACATGGGTCAGGTGTGGAATTCGATTATTGATTCCTGATCTTTGCCTTCTTCCTTACTTAGAAGTATTGCCATTTTAAACATTATGGTTATAGGCTATGCCATTTCATACATTTGAGTCAGAGGAAATGCCATTTCAAACATATGTTTTAGATGTACATGTATTGTCATTTCAAACCTTTGCGTTAGAGATAATGCCATTTTGGTTACAAGTAATGCCATTTCAAACCTTTGGGAAAGAAGCAATGTCATTTAGAACATTTGTGCAAGAGGCAATGCCATTTTAAGCATTTGGGCAAGAGGTAATGCCATTTTAAGCATTTAGGTAAGAGGTAATGCGGGTAAGATGTATTATTATTAGAGTAAAATGACATTACCTCTTAACCCAAATGTTGGAAAAAAAGGTAGACGTATATAATTAATTTGTTTTTAGACGGTGATGTGTGCATACGATGGCACTGTGCTGGTAATAAAACATATGGCTCATATTGTTTTCCTAAGGGAGATATTATTGGTTCCGTTATGATGTGGCTTGATCAGCCAATACTGGTAGAAAGACCACAAGGTACAAGCGGAATCTGGACGCTTTATCACCCAAGGCGCCACCGAAGAAATGTGACACATAGGTAAGATGTATTTCATTACACATTTCCAAGTATGATCCATACGCAATATTGAAGCGTAAATTGTGTTTATTCTCGTATCCATCAGTTTAAACATATGTGTTGGGCGTTCAAAAGAACCATCTCATTGAGATGGTTCTTTTGAATAACCAAACCATATGTTTCGGTTGAGTATTTATAAAATGATTTATTGATTATACACTCTTATCTTGAGGCATGTTGTATTATCATTTTATCAACACGGAGCAGGACATGTGTAAGTTATGTATGGGAAGATAATCCACGAGCTTCTTCCCGTACAGACGCACACACCATACAATAACTTTATTATTGCACCAACATGCATTTGCACATTATTCGTTGTGTGAGATATTTGAAGTGAAGATAAGAATATCAATAAAAGATCCATTAGAATTTATTGCTGCAAAATTAATTTCGACAGTGTACATGTTTATAAGTATGCACAAATTCAGAATGATTTATTTCATTGGTATAGTCTATGAATAAAACCACAATCTATTTTCAATGTTTCGGACTATCATGGCCTCCAAAGGACTAGAACACTTAATTCAGCTAGCTAACCAGGCCACGAGGTTATAAAACTGTAGTACAGTCTCAACTCAAAATAAAGCGCAATGATTGGTTGCTTGCGGACACGTGTCTGCAAGCAGCCAATAGTTGCTTTTTATTTTGAGTTTGAGAATGAACTCAAGTTTTATAACTTTGGGGCGAGGCCTCCTGATAATAGTGCGTAAATAAGAAATATTTTTTCTTATTTATCTACCAACACATATCTTGTGTGTAAATTATGTGACGGTTTTCTTGTATTTCAACAACAGCAGAATCTAGGGCGAAGATTTGGTACCAGTAAAATACATTTAAGCCCCCCCCCCAGGTGGCTTAGGCTGCTGTCCGTTCTGGGGCGGTGGTTCTGTTGTTGTTGTATTTTTGTTTATTGTTACTCCCATTGTGGGAGTCTGTAATTGTTCTATGTTTTGATGTACGTTACTTTTATGTCCATTCTAGTATTGTTATCATCTTGATGGGGAAAAGAGAGCTGATTGCTCTGCTTAATTTGTCTTCCTTGTGTCTCGTGATGGTTGAGCGGCTCTTCCTCGCGGTGTCATGGGGTTGTCTGCGGTTTGTGATTGTGGTATTTCCCGATCATACTCACTTACTATTTTTAAGCCCCCCAAAACAAATGTTTAAACTGATGCATAAGAACAAAGAAATGTGCCACTTACAATGATACTGAATCAAATGGATGAGGAAATAGTTTTTTTTTTATAATACATACCTTTAAAATTAAACATAGCAAAACCAATAGTTTGACTTTGCCCCTAGAGATGATTCAGCGCAACCTATGTACATGCAGTCTGATTAAAGTCCTTGATGATTGCATGAAGGAAGATTTGTCCTTAGCACCCCTTTGAGCATATCATAAAGACTCTGATTAGACTGAGTAAATGCCCCCGTTGATCTGTTTCTTTGCCCACAATGTTGGTGATTTTAAGAATACAAATACATAATGATTTTGATGATTTTATAAGAAATGCTAAATGCGTAGTGATGTTGATGAGGTCATAATAACTACAGAAAACACAATGATGTTGATAGTTTCATGTTAACACACACGAAACAATGTTGTTGGTGATGTCATGATAGATACAGAATACGCAATCATGTTGAAGATGCCATGATAAAATTAATACAGAATACACATTGATGTTGATAATCTCATAGTAACACACACAAAAACAATATTGTTGGTGATGTCATGACAAATACACAATAGGCAATGTTGTTAATGATGTCATGATAAATACAGAAAACACAACCATGTTAATGATATCATGATAAATAAAAACACACAATGTTGTTCATGATTTCATGGTAAATACAAAATATGCCATGTTGTTGTTGATATCATAATAAATACAGAAAATACAATGATGTTGATGATAACATGCTAATAAAAAACACAACCCTGTTGACAATGTCATGATAAATACAGAATACACAATGTTGATGACGATGTCATGATAAATACAGAATACACAATGTTGTTGATGATTTCATGATAAATACAGAATACACACTGTTGCTGATGAAATCATTCTAAGACAAAAACACAACGTTGTTGACGATGCCATGATAAATACAGAATACACAATGTTGATGACGATGTAATGATAAATACAGAATACATAATGCTGTTGATGATGTCATTATAAATGCAGAATACATAAGGTTGTTGATACTGTTATGATAGAAACAGAGTTCACACTGTCGATGATGTCATAATCAAAATAAAATATCCAATGATGTTGCCAATGTCATGATAATAACAGAATAAACAATTTTGTTAATGATGCCATGATAAATTCAATACAAAGTAACGTTGAATGATGTCTTGATAAATTTAGAAAACACAATGACGTTCAATGATGCCATGATAAATAAAGAATACACAATGACGTAGTATGATGTCATGATAAATTCAGAATACACAATGATATTGAATGATGTAATGATAAATGATAAATTCAGAATGCAAAAATGACGTTGAATGATATCATGATAAATTCAGAATACACAATGACGTTAAATAATGTCATAATAAATTCAGAATACACCATGCTTTGAATGCTGTCATGATAAATACAGAATGCACAATGGTGTAAATAATGTCATGCTAATTATAGAATACACAATGACGTTGAATAATTTCTTGCTAGGTACAGATTGCTAGGTACAGAATGCACAGTGATGTTGATGATGTCATGATAAAAATAGAATACACAATGATGTTGATGATGTCATAATAAATACAGAATACACACTGCTTTGACTTATGAGCTATTTTTTGTCTTGCGTTATTAGAGTTTGTCACTTTGTCAATGAGACTTTCCATTTAGACATTTCATTGAAGTTATACAGCTAACATTGTAGTTGATAGTTGACCCATTGACTGCGGCAATGTTTATCATCATCTGAACCATTCTATTTTTCCAAAAATGTGTGTATATGGTGTAGCTTTTCTTAAAAATACCAACAGAACATATAAATATAAACATTTTAATTTTTCACAAAAATAAGAGGATCCTAGTTTACATATCAAGAGTCAGTTGTTAACCCTTGTCCTGCAAATAGTTTGTTTGTCCAGAAAATGTTGTATGTTTATTGCTTCAGCTGCACTCCAGAGTAACTGTTACCACGGAGCAAACGCTATGAACACTAAAAATCTATTCTGCGTCTATATTGATCGCAAAATAGACTGCCAAAGTTAGCAGAAGGAAGAGTAGACGATGATTGTTATGAACAGTGGGAGAATGTTTTTTATTCAGTATTTAATGTCTTTCTAGTTTTGCATAATATGGTAGAAAGTGCTGGTTGCTTTTCTTTAATTGCCTTCCTGATGTCTTGTGACTGTTAGTGTTCTATGGCTTTTCCTCATGATGCCATGTGCTGGTCTGCAGTGTATATTTGTGGCAGTTCCGGGTCATACCCACTTACTCTTTAAGTAATTTTGTTTCAGCCATCACAACTTATTGCCTGGTGATGATACGTTTTGTAAATGGTTCCGGACTACAGGTAGCTATATGGAGGATGGTAGATTCGTCGCTATACTGGACATGGCTGTAATGGACTATATAATGTCGAGTTCTGACTCTAAAGACACATACATCATAAATGAGAAGAATGAAAAAGTGAATGTATTTATAGACCTAGGAAAATCGTAAGTTTACCAGTCCTCTGATTTTATCTGAAACCAATATAAGTTGGTGGGTTTCGTTGAGTCTGAGATCAAGCATGGCTTAATCAGTAAACAGTCAGCTATTTAATTGATAAAGCCATCTTTGCAAACAGTGTATAATTCAAAATGTAAGTGGGTGTGACTAGTAAATACCACCATCACACACTGCATACCAACTCATTGCACCGTGAGGAAGCGCCACAAAACGCTAACTGTCAAAATACATCAGGAAGACAAAGTAAAGCAACCAGCTCTCTCTTACTTATCTAGATGATTGCAAAACTGGAAATGTCGCTAAATACTGCATATCAAAACAAGAACCACTTAAAGGACACCCCACAAACAAAGGGAGTAACAATAAACAATGAATCACTGCTTTAGAACAGACAGCAGCCGAAGCCACTGGGGGCTAAATGCATTTTAGTGCCGCTTTTTTGGCCTAGATTCCTCTGTTGTTAAAGCATAATTTTAGCTCACATGGAAGCTTCCTAGCTTGTGCAATGCATTACCATATACACATACAAATTACAATTGCTTATCATAAAATGGTATCTAACATTTGCTCACAATCCCTGTCAAGACCCACACATAATTGGGCCTCAAGTCGAGAAAACTTAGTTTTATTGCAAGAGAACAATAAAATGCCTATGTTATCTGCGTTCTAGAACAGGAACTATATAAACTTGGTACAGACTAAATTTCACTATCATAGCTAGTTTTAACCTTGCCTTGATTGGATGGTCATATATATATGAGCCATTGAACTGAAAAAATAATTGAATATTCAGTAATACCTGTGTAAAACGGCGACTCAAAAATAGACAAAACAAAGATATTAATGACAAACAGTAGCTTAATAAAGGACGAAGTATTACAGAATGCTCCCCTTGGAGAATTCTGCAATACTTTTGACCTGCATAAAGCGATAATTGGTATTGAAAACCAATTTTTGGTCTTTTTTTAGAGTGGCCGTTTTACTCTGGTTTTAATGTAAACTGGAAATGACACATTGCAGATCACAGACCAACATAAAGCACTAGAAAAAAAGACAATAGAAAAAAAACTCTTTGGAATACTGCTTCTTGTAGAGAAAAACGACGTTGTTTCATTGTTTATGCCTCATCAAATAGGTTTCTCGCCCACTTATTACTTATCTCGTCAGCAGAGCCTCGTTTCTGAAGAATTATTCTAGTCCTTGGTAGGGATTTCATTGTCACACAACAATACATATAAAGGATACTCTTATTGCCCGTACTATATTGGCTTAAATATATTGGGGGCATTGCCCTGTTTTCGCTTAACGTCGCCATTTTTATCATAACGTAGAAGAAAAGTTATCAAACACTTTGATGTTGCCGTCGCAACATTCACTGCTGATTGACTGAAAACTGGAGCTGGAATGGCTATTAAGAGCTTAGTTGCATTCCTGGTCAGTCATACGTAATGAAACAGTGAGCCTTTCGCTTTGAGGCGATATAGGTAATATAAGGACAAAACTTCACGCTCCTGTGGTCGTTTCTACAGGGGGACAGCAAAGATTCTGATAAGACGGCGTAGTCTTTGATAGGTGCACATATTGATCAGTTCACTGACTTTCACCTGCACTTATTCAACGCTTATGTTTCAGATTTTACCCTGAGAAGTTACTGTTGATTGCTCCTATCTACCAGTGTTGCAAGTAAGTGTGTGTATATAGGCATTCAAAAATGGAACCCCGATTTATGCCTTAAGCTCCGAGTGCGGAAACCAGCTGCAGCTTACTTTAGTTAGCTGTATTATTTTCATAGTATCATGCCGATGTCGTCTGTTTGTCATTGAAAGATATAAGTAGAGTATTGATAAAAATGTATGTGAACAAATTTAAAATAAAAAATAAATGATATGACCTTTATGTTATTGACTATATATTATATACAACTTACCTTAACTTACCGAAACAGAGCTTTGCGAAGTTTGGGGTAGATATCACATGACTAAAGGTAGATATCATGGGGACTGTAGTAGTATTGTATATTAGCTACAATCCTGCCCCCTGCCACAGAGTAAGGCTGAATATGTCAATGAAATCAACTGAGGTCCTTTTCAACCCAATCTTTCATTCTTTCATTTCCTGTTTAAAACACATAGTGCCAAAACAAACCTACTATTCATTAGTGTGAAAAAAACATGATAATAAACTAGCTAGTTAGTGCACATCAACCATGGCTGATCTTAAATACTGTATACATGATAATTCGTATACGGCAGTCCATGTATTTATGAATCAAAAATTGTGCAGAATTGCAAATAGCCTCTGCAAGATTTTCCTTATTATACCAGTTGAGCTTATTTATTACCAGTATGCTAGCTATCATTAAATAAGCACTCTGCTATCTCAGACTTGGGACCAAGCCATTTCAGCAGCGATTTACAGCATTTTATACCACAACCACAACCAAAACAAGGACCCTTAAACGTTTTTACAGCCAACTAAAGCCCTCTGGTCATATCAAAGAGTCTATTGTTATTGCCCTGCATATAGATATATTTCAGCATGTAATATTTGGTTTAAACGGAATATGTGTAAAGACATGGAAAGCTGTAACTACATTATCTCATGATAAATTGATACATCAAACAAACTTATTGTATGTAGGTATTGTAATGTATGATCATGCATTTTAAACACAGCTGGGTAAATAAGATCATTGCAGAGTAGAGTGCAAAGGGAAACGTTTTATTTGGTAATTTTACCTGCTAATTAGTGTAATCCATGCTTCTTGCTTTGCTCACTGGTGTCTGTCACTTATTTCCATTATTAACGTGTTATTCCAGGTATTAAGTCCCCATTTGGTTAATAATTAGCTTTGAAAGTGTATGTTTCAAATGAAAACATCTGTCTGATGGCTGTTTGTTTCTTTAAGGAAGTATGTGTCATATATGACGTCATATATTTTGCTTCCTGTTTGTTTGAATAAAGCAGAACTTACATAAGAAAGCGCATCAGGTCCTCCCTATATGGCTTTGAGTTATATCTCATTCAAACGGAATGCATTTGTCTGCTAGTTTTTAGATGTTTTTGACAAGAGTACAAACCACTGTATGACAACATATGTTTACTTCCTGTATGTCTGAATAGAACATAATTACTTAAGAACTAGTTCAGGGTCTACCTACGTATATCTTGCGATTGTATCTAGTGAGTGTTACTATGTATTGCACGCTATGCTATGTGATAATGACAATGATAATAATGACAGCTTTATAAACCAAATCAAATGAAAGAAAAATAAGAGGATGAACATAAAATGTGGTGTAACAATTTTATTACACAATATTAGGTAAAGCGTATACATGTAGTATAAAAGATGTTTTTTTTTTAAAAAGAAAATGAGCATTTGAGAGTAAGAACAATGTCTGTCAGTCTATAGCATTTCGCAGGTTCTACGGTGCTTTTTAGGCTTACCACCCGAAGGTGTTCCTGTATTTATTTGTATAGTGGCATTCCAAAATGGAACCCCGGTTTATGCCTTAAGTTTCGAGTGCGGGAACTGGTTGCAGCTTACTTTAGTTAGCTGTACTATTTTCATATTTTCGTGCCAATGTCGTCTGTTTGTCATTGAAAGGTATAAGTGGAGTATTGATAACAAATATATGTTTACAAAAATAAAAAATAAATGATATAGGAATCGATACAATCAAGTACCACACCTGACCCAGGATACCAATGGGAAAGTGACTAACTCACAGTAGACACCACAAACGAGAGCCAAGAGGTCAGCCCTTTCTCAGCAGGTGACCACAAAGCACATATAAACAGACGCACACAAAACATAGCAAACACAAGACAGAACAAAAACATAAAAGATCCACAAAAGAAGTACCGCCTTGGAATGGTCAGTTAATTATTTTACTGGAGGGCTTAAACCGGTTTAACGGCGCCAACCGCACCCTTAATTCAGATGTGGATCAAGACACATAGATGTTTGGTTTGCATGAAAGACCCCTAACTTATCAATGCATCATCTCCTAAAACATATAAATCAAGATATAACAAGGAGATAAAGCAAGGATAAGGACTCATCAGTAAATTAAACTGAATACCGGAGCAAAAGAAATCCAACAGGTAAACCCCGGTGGGCCCGACAAACAGCCAAAGCATCAGGCCCCTACCATCTCATCAATAGATAAGTCTTTAAGTCGGAACCATCATAGAGTCTGAAGTCCGACCCACCGGCGTGCAATTAAAGAGGAAAGCAAAGTTGCCAACCATGATTGGGTTGACTACCAAGCATGCAGTCTGTTGCAATACATTAATGTTATAGCCAATCTTTTTATAATGGGAAATTATTTTAATGAACTGCGCTGAAAAATTATTAGAGCCAACAATCTTCTTCATCTTATACACCAAGTCACCATAGAAATCAGGTTCCGAAAGTCCTTGGCGCAAGAGAGATTTAAGTCAAACTTGGAATTTAGAAATCAAATTATAGTATCGTCTATAAAATTTTGAAAATGTTTTGCGAAGTTTATGATACCTATGGCCTTGTTTAAGAAGTTTCTGAGTTAACAATTTATTGCGAGTTTTGAAGTCAGCAAATAGCTAGATGCTCTAGCAAAACAAATGAGTTGAGAGATATAGACTCCATAGGATGTAGAACGAGAAACATCACCATCTAAAAATGGGAAATTGACAATTTCAAAATCAAAGTCTTCACGTTTATCATAAATTGTGGTAGAAACAATATCATTAGAAATTGACAAATGCAAGCCGTTTCAGCAGCAAATGACAGCATTTTATACCACAATCACAACCAAAACACGGACCCTAAAACGTTTTTATGGCCAGCCAAAACCCTCGGGTCATAGCAAAGAGTCTATTGTTATAGCCCTGCATATAGAGATATTTCAGCATGTAATATTTGGTTTAAACGGAATATTTGTAAAGACATGGAAAGCTGTAACTACATTATCTCATGATAAATTCATACATTAAACAAGCTTATTGTAGGTAGGTATTGTAATGTATAATCATGAAATTAAAACACAACTGGGTAAATATGATCATTGCAGAGTAGAGTGCAGAGGAGAACGGTTTCATTGCTAATTTTACCTGCTAATTAGTGTAATCCAGGTTTCTTGCTTTGCGCACTGGTGTCTGTCACTTCTTTCCATTATTAACATGTAATTCCAGGTATTAATTCCCCATTTGGTTGATAATTAGCTTTGAAAATGTATGTTTCAAACGAAAACATCTGTCTGATGGTTGTTTGTTTTTTGAAGGAAGTTACAGAAGACAGTATATGCCATTTATGATTTCATATATTTTTGCTTCCTGTTTGTTTGAATAGGATAGAACAGAACTTACATAAGAAAGCACACCAAGGCCTCCCTATATGGCTTTGAGTTATATCTCATTCGAACGGAATGAATTTGTTTGCTGGTTGTTACATGTTTTTTGACCAGAGTACAAACCACTGTATGACATCATATGTTTACTTCCTGTATGTTTGAATAGAACATAATTACTTAAGAACTAGTTCAGGGTCTACCTACGTATATCTTGCGATTGTATTGTAAAAATATATGTTTACAAAAATAAAAAATAAATGATATGACCTTTATTTTATTGCCTATATATCATATACAAATTACCTTAACTTACCCAAACGGAGCTTTGCGAAGTTTGGAGTAGATATCACATGACTAATGGTCGATATCATGGGGACTGTGGTAGTATTATATATTAGCTACATCTTTGAAATGCCTGCTTGGTTTATTGAAGAAACACTGTATATGATCGAAACAACTTGATTAGGCAGCTGAAAGGCAGGTTTCAGTGACATATTGTGTAGAAACATATATTTCTTCCTAAAATAAGGGTCAAACTATGCATTGAGTCAGAAACTGATTGAAGCAGAGGCCCTTTTTGCTGGAAAACATTTTTATTCGATTTGGCACCAAGTTTTATAGACAAGTAGTTGGGATTCCTATGGGCACTAATTGTGCTCCCTGGTTGCAGATTTATTCTTGTTTTGTTATGAAAGGGACTTTATGATGTCTCTAATGATAAGCAGGCTCATATTATTGATGCTTTAAACACTACATCCAGATATTTGGACGATATTTTAAACATAATAATGTTTATTTTCGACACTATGGTAAGTCAAATATACCCTTCAGCGCTCCAACTTAATAAAGCTTATACCTCTGATACAGAAGTTGCGTTTTTAGACTTGCATTTGTCAATTTCTAATGATATTGTTTCTACCAAAATTTATGATAAATGGACTTTGATTTTGAAATTTTCAATTTCCCTTTTATAGATGGTGACGTTCCTCGCTCTACATCCTATGGAGTCTATATCTCTCAACTCATTCGTTTTGCTAGAGAATCTAGCTATGTTACTGCCTTCAACGCTCAAAATAAATTGTTAACTCAAAGACTTCATAAACAAGGCTATCTGTATCATAGGCTTCGCAAAACCTATTCTAAATTTTAAAGACGATACTATGATTTGATATCTAAATTCCAAGTTAGACTTAAGTCTCTCTTGCGGCAGGGACTTTCGGAACCTGACTTCTATGGTTACTTGGTGTATAGATTGAAGAAGATTGTTGGCTCTGATCATTTTTAGCGCAGTTTATTATAATAATTTCCCATTATAAAATGATTGGCTGTGGCATTGGTGTATTGCAACAATAAGCATGCTTGGTGGTCGGCCCAATTGCGGTTTGCTGCTTTGCTTTCCTCTTTGGTTGCACGCCGTTGGGTCGGGCTTCGGACTCTATGACGGTTCTGACTTGGGGCCTTGTCTGTTGATGGGATGGTGGGGACCTGATTTGTTAGCCCACCAGGGTTTACCTTTTGGATTTCTTTTGCTCCGGTGTTTTGTTTTGTTTGCTGTTGGGTTCATGTTTTTGCTTTATCTTCTTTTCATATCTTGATTTATATATTCTGCGAGATGATGCGTTGGTTGGTTGGAGGCCTTTCATGCAAACCAAGTGTCTGTGTGTTTTGATCAGCATCTGGGATGAAGGTGGGGCTGACGCCCTGAAATCTGTTTGGGCCCTCCGGTAAATATGTCACTACGCACATCAAGATGCAAAAACGTGTATTCCTCATTCCAGAAAACCTGTAAAGAGACATAATTTACAACATTTTGTGACAATTCTTTTAAGATACCAAGATATCTTCTGAGGGCCATCTTTGGTACATTCAAATTTCACGTGTTGTCCAAACTTGATTTTTATTCAAACAGGTTAAATTAGTCGTAGAACATCAGTAAAGTGCAAAGAAACAAAATCGTCGCTTCAGTGCTAGAGTGTTCTAAGTGACCTTCTGGTCAACAATGAGTTGTGCATACCGTTTGAAAGGGGTCAAATGTTCTAGGTTTCATTTGCCTATCTCCCCTCCCAGTAAGCTTAAAATCAGTGTGCTTTTCTGTTCTATCTACAAAAAGACAATTTCGTTCAGTGCTATAATGTTCTAAGTGTTTTCATCCAATGGCCAATGATGATTATGTCACGTGACTGGATGAGTTCAGTGCCATACTGTTCTATCTACATAAAATCATTTCCCTTAGAGAAATTGCTAAAATGCAGGTACCTCCCTAGCAAAAATTTAAATTTCCTAAATTGAAGCGGTTTGTCGGTCTTATGACAAACTAATGGCTATAGTGGCTACTTTAAGGTCCAAATAATCCGCACAGTCAAAAATATAACGCAAATTGATCCATGGACAGAATAATAAGCTGTAGAAACAGATTACCTCCCTTATCAAATATCTAAACTGCTTTAATTGAAGTAATTTGTCGATGTAATTACAAATCAATGGTTCAAACTGCTATTTTTACGTCCAAATAATCAGTTCAGTCTAAAATGTTATACAAATTGACCCCATTGACAGAAATATTGACTGTAGAAACAGATTACCTCCCTTGCATAAATTTTAATGGCATACTCCGTGCGGTTTGTTCCTGTTATGCAAAATAACTTGCTAAATCTGCTACTTAAAGGTACAAATAATCATTTCTGTTCAGACTAGTATATGAATTGACTCCATCAACAGAATATTAAGCTGTAGGAAAATATAGAACACTATAGCACTGAACGCAGAAGGCGATATTTAGGGCACAATATTCTATCTGCAAACTGTTAACTGCCTGTAAATTCCATATTACTGTAAAACAATTCTTCAAACCAAGGTCATTTACCCTGTATGTATGTATTTTAACCCTCTGGTATGATTGAAAGGTCTGTTATAAATAAGGCATCAAATATCAGGATGCTAAAATTTTCAAACTCATTTTTCTCAAAACTTGTGCAATGGTAGATAGAACACTATAGCACTGAAGCGTCAAAATGTACTCTACATATATGACGCACCCCTATCCCCCACTTTCAAATGGTAAAACTAGGGGTTACAGGAATATTTGATATAAAAAGAAATTCTGCTCTAAAACATAGATTGTGAGTACTTATCGAGGCAGTTCTAATGAGTGCCCACAATCTATGTTTTAGCAAAAATAAAAAAGTGCTAAAACTTGTCGTTTCAAATTTGTCATTTCATTGCTGCAAAAAATCACAGTACTGTGCATATTGTCTAGGAATATTAAAGTAATGATAGAAAAACCATCTTCTTCCCGTAATTATTAATTTGGTTTTGCCATGCAACAGTAATGAAGAAATAATGCTATTCAATCTTCCCTTAGCATTTCTTCATCAATCTAGAGTTTGAAGGTGGGTGGGGAATTCGGTGTGACAAAAGTGAACATATTGTAAACTTGATATGTTTTTGGCTCATAAATGTACTCTAAATATGTTTGTTTGTTAAGAAACATCTAGAATGCATTAATATGCCATATTTTAGATAAAACGACAACATAGTGAATAAATATACAATGTAGGTCTTATTTTGTATTGCATATGTATTTTTATACGGTACCCAGAAACATGATATGAGCAAACCATAATGCAAATAAAAATTTATGAGCAGCCCACTTAAACCATGTTTGGGAAGGTGTTGGACTACTCAAAAACAAACCAACTAGAGCAGATGATATCACCTCTTCCAGATTTTCAAGACTTGGGTTCTAGACTATAACCCACTGATGAAGGAATTTAATCTATCAAACTAAAATAACGGATATCTGTAAATTACTACTTTTCGAGTTCAAGTTTATTAATGATTACCTCTTTGATTCTGAGAGCACTTTTTGTTTCATTTTAAAAGGTGTTTTCTTTCGAATGACTTAATGTCTACTGTATATTTTTATTGCAGAATAAGAAAGAAAGTATATGACGCTCTGATAAAACTACAATACAACTTTGAAGAAGCATTCAACAACGAAACTAAGACAGATCAACTATATCCAGTGCTGGACTTTGATGAATTAAACACTATGAAAATACGAATTCAAACTATAGTGAAATATGTCCATGATTGCCTATACACATTAAGGGGGTCAGGTGTATTTTTAGACATATAGAAAATGGTCGCTCCCGTGCTTTATTAATATGAGCTGCCACATATGATAGAATCAACAATTTTAAAGTGCTCTGATATGCACCTATCAGGGGTTCAGATCACCCTAGGCATGCACCCAGTCTTATCCTAGTCTTTGGTATCTGTGGACTTTGAACTTCTCATGGAAGACACATATGGTCAGACTAGGTGGCTGATCTTAATCATCGCCTAAATCTACACTAGGCCAACATGGACCTTTGTTTGCCATTTGAATGCACATATTATGAATAAGACAGTATTTGGAGTTTTGGAACTTATTGCATTGTCGAATAACGATGGCTAAGACGATCATGTGCTTTTGCACAAGCTTACTAGAGCATCCACTGCTTACAGCCACAACACAGTATGTAAACTGAAATAAACATCCTGTACCCGTTCCTCCTAGCTATCGCCTTATAAACATGAATAACAGCACTCGTGCGTAACCAGTAGTCAGAAAAATGTGTGTATTTAGGTACATGTACACGTTTCGATTTATATTGTTAGCGATACAGACATTACACATTCGAACAGGGTAAGAAAAGCCATTTTATTCCGTTTTATTCCATGATTTTAACGGTTTCCTCCTTTGCATTTTGCTAATGTTGAAAAACGACTTGCTCACAATAGAGCCGTTCTGTGTCGAAAGCGAGCTTAAATGCCAGTTTGCACGGTTTCAGTGGAATTGGCAATCACATGTATACATGGATGTAACTTTAACAGTTGCTAAGATCTATGGAAAAATGAATTTTAATTGGTGGGCCCTCGCAATTACAGCTGTACCAACAACTCTCACATCACGATTTCTGACAACTGGTTACGCACGAGTACTGTAATTCATAATGTATATAAGGCGAGAGCTAGGAGGAACGGGTACAGGATGTTAATTTCAGTTTACATACTGTGCACAAAGTATTGCTGTAAATCAAGGCTCGCATGACCATTATAACAATGGTTAAAGATAATCAAACGAGCTATTGAGGGTTAGGTACCTAACTCATAGATGACCAATCAGTTTCCACACCAACATAGTCTAGCAAGAGCTTTTATACAGCACATATATTCAGGTTCAAATTAAACACAAGCCGTCTAACTTTAACGGATATCTGTGCATGCTCGTTGACTATTTGTATGCTGGGTAATTTTTCAAAAAATTGTTTTATGCGGTTAGTTTTCAACATTACTTTTTACGATATAACATTAGAGTGCCAATTGGCTTGGATTCAGACCAGGCTCTGGGTCTAGACTGTTTGCGACGGTCATTGTTAGTCAACAAAATTCGCCGCTGACAGACAAAGCATTAAGTGAACGACTTTATGACTATTTAATAAATATACAACTGTAACATGGACGAGCTCAATTATGTTGAAACATTCATCTCTACAAATAAATAAGTGTCTCTACAACGGTTTTAATTTACTTTGTCTGCTAAAACGGATGTTATTTAGATCTATATTAACCCTAAACGTCTCTCTAAAACTAGGGATTGTTTTTAAACAGAACACACACAAACAAATTGTGCATTTTTTTTCAAAATGCATGCTGTCAAAAAGGCATGCCAAGTATAAGAAATACATTTTGTTACATTTGATACTTTCAAGTTAGTACGAGGGTCAGTCAAAAAATAACTGAGAGTTGGTTAATATCTTTTTACTGGGTAGGCACTTTTGACTAAAACTTAATACACATATATACTGAACAGCAAAAGAAACGCATATTTTGCATATTTAGTATAGTGTATAAATTGGGGGTTAAATACTGATCTAATGATGTGTAAGGTATCACTGATGTATTGAACATGTGAATTATCGAATGCATCACAAATGGACGGCTCAATGGAATAATGATAATAAAGGGGTGTAACTCTGGGCGTAATAAAATAACTCATAATAAAGGCGACTTTCGAGATGTTGTATGCCTAAAACCACTGGACGGATTTTAATGAAAATCACTCTGCGTGGTAACCATGGCATACAGACTACTTATGAAGTTTAATTTTTTCGATATTCTTTACGGTGGACTATTGTGACCCAGTTACATTATCGGACAATTAACCGGAAGTGTGTTAAATACAGGCATGAAAGGGTCTAAACAATTGTTTTGAACGGTTCTGTTGGACACTGCCTTACATGACATCAATCATACCGGTCCAGATATTCTTACACCCCAGAGATTCCAGTGGTTTTCAATACCAATGCAAAAATGTAAAAAATGAAGATTTTTGGATTAGCAGTATAATTTCTACAGCAGTGACTTTTTAAGTTTAATGCTGTTTTCTTACCTGTTACAGTGCGTTATCGTAATATGCAATGAAAATGGATTCAAATAATGTGTTTTCCAATGTACAGCACTGTTTTTGCGTTTTTGGCATTAATTAACAAAAAAATAATAATTAACTGTGTAATGACGAATAAAATGGTCTGGAACGAACGCATGAGTCCGTTCAAAAATGTTCATATCATTTAGGGTAAAATTTGATAAGGGTTTCTGGTATTAAGTGGATATTTAAACATATGCGTTTCTTTTGCTGTCAAGTATAGAATGAACCTTCGGGCTTCATTGCATATAGAAGTTGACGTCTTAAAATCGTCAATGTGCTGTTGCTAGGCAACCGAAGACCGTCTTTCAGCGATGTGCGTTCGCGTTGACGACGCTTCTGACTAAGCAGCCATGAATTTAAAAAAAATTCAAATCTAAAACAGTATAATAACGGACCTTTTATCTCGTCAATTGTATTAAGCAATGTTTTAGCAATGTTTTGAAGAAGTGAAATAGAAGGTAAATACAATACATGCGATGTTCGTTGCCTAGCAACCAAAATCGATGGAAATTCCATTTTTAACAAAAACAGCAGATTTTGTTGCTATGGCAACCGTTTAATCCTGGGAATATTCAAGATATGCATTCAGATATTAAAACCAATTAGAAAATACAATAAATGGTCAAATGATATGGTACTTAGTTGATAATATTGCTCTAGAATGAACCGTTACTGGTGGGTGGGGTATATTTTTGGGTGAAATTTTCCGAAAATTGAGTCAATTTCCCTTTTATATATGTAATAAAATTCCAATGCCTCAATCTCAGTTGTTGCATTTAACAAAATACATTCAAACACTTTACTTGCAACAAATGCACAAGTTGATGTAACTTAAATTTTGTATAGTGTTTCCATGGCAATGCTATATTCCGGCGTGAACGCATGACGTTTTTTCACATTCTTCGGTTGCTTAGCAACAACAAATTATACTTTGCATGGTCTTGTATTTTGCATATTTGGACGCAGGATAGTTCATTGCATGAATGTGCCAAATTTGACTAGTGTACGTTAACACAAGCGGACTGTACAAGTTAATGTTTTACTTAACAATAGTAAACAAAATATCACGTCACTGTCATTCTTGGTTGGTAAGACAGTAGCATCCTCTATACAGTGTGACTACAATCAGTCACAAACTGTAATAAAAGAAATGGTAAGTATGATCCCGAAATACCACAAACTGCAAACAAACCCATGGTATCGCAAGGAAAAACGGACAGCAGCCTAAGCCACTGGGGGGGGGGGGGGGGCTAAATGCATTTTACTGGTACCAAATCTTCGCCCTAGATTCTGCTGTTGTTGAAGCATAAAAGATGTCATGCTCGTATGGAGGCTTCGTAACTTTTTTCAATGTATCATAATGGTAATCCAACAATCTACTCAAATTTACATACTACGATGAAATAAAGAAAATGGCTCATGATTAACAAATAATCAGAGCTAAAGCAAACCTCAAGTTGAGCAATGGTGGGCCCAGCTACAAATAAGCATCAGACACCAACCAACCGATTACAGCTTTACATCAGAGCCGTCATTGAGTCTGAGGCCTGACCTACTGTCATGCAATTAAAGAGGAAACCATATTATAAAACGTGATTGGGTTAAAACGAGGCATGCAGACCGACACATCATACAGGTATTCAAGATCAGGAATCGATAAAATCAAGTACCACACCTGGCCCAGGATACCACATTGGAAAGTGACAAAATCACAATTAAACATCACAAATGAGAGCCAAGCGGTCAGCCCTTTCCCAGCAGGTGATCACAAGGTAAGAATGAACAGACGCGAAAGCATGACAAACACAAGAAATGAATAACACAAATGATCCACAAAAGAAGTACCGCATTGGAACAGTCAGTAAAATAGTTTACTGGATGGCTTAAACTGGTTTCACGATGCCAACCTCACCTTTAGTTCAGATATGGATCAAGACCCATAAATGATTGGTTTGCATGAAAGACTTTTAACTTATTCGTGCATCATCCCCCAGAACATATAAATCAAGATATAAAAAGGAGATAAAGCAAAGATAAGTATATAAAACTGAACACAGGAGCAAAAAAAATCCAACAGGCAAACTCCAATTATATCCAACCTTTTAAAACGTTTGATAATCTTTTTGAAATGATCACTAACATTGGATTTTCCAACATTCTTTTGAATTTAAAAAATAAAGCACCATAAAATCTAGGTTCTGATATGCAAGAATACAGAATACATGATTCCAAAATATCTTTCAGCAACATGCAAACAACGTCACCGAAACACTTAATCGGGCTGATCTAAAGTCGTTTGGTGGCTTGTACCTTCTGTAATATATAGTTTATAACCCATCAGAATGTTTCCAGAATGAATCACACATTAAATGAACCAGAAAATACAAGATGCCAAAAGAATCTTTCGTCAACATGCATAAAATGTGGACAAACTGCTGTATTCATGGTGTTCTGAAGTTGTTCGGTGTCGCGTACTTGCCAAAACAATCAATTGCAAACAACCAGATTATAATCTGAGGATGACTCATTTGTTTGATGGAGCCATTTATTGCGTCACAGGAGAGCAATCATGGGATTTGCTGTCCATGATTTCTTTCTTATGGGACGTTTTATCTGATTTTATTTTAGTATAAGAGATGTATGGCCTGCTTGGGATTATTATCATAATTATAACATACTTTTAAAGATTATCTGAAGTAAAGTTGTTAATTTTGAAAATATAACAGAAAAATATTTACAAGATCCAAGTTAGTTTGGCATACCTAACAAGTATCCCAGGATACCAAACTGCCTTCCTGAAGGTACCAGGGCACACAAAGTCCCTGACAGCATATCTTGAGTGTATCGCAAGAGTATACTTACATGTCTGGGCCAGTCAGCTTAGATTGACTCTCTTAACAAGTATCCCAGGATACAAAGCTGTCAGCCATAGAGGTACCAGGGCATACAAAGTCCTGGTCAGCATAGCTTGAGTTTATCACAAGAGTGTACTTACATGTCTGGGCCAGTCAGCTTAGATTGACAATCTTAACAAGAATCTCAGGATACACAACAGTCAGGCAAAGGGGTACCAGGGCACACGAAGTCCCTGACAGCAAAGCTTAAGTGTATGACAAGTGTGTACTTACATGTCATTGCCAGTGACCTTAGATTACCAGATTAAAAAAAGTATCCCAAGATACCAAACTAACAGTCATATAGGAACCAGGGCACACGATGTCACTGACAGCATAGCTTGAGGGTAGCACAAGAGTGTACTTACATGCCCAGGCCAGAAAGTTTAGATTGACAGACTTAACAAGTATCCCTGGATACCAAACTGTCTGCCATTGGGGTACCAGCACATGCTAAGTCCCCGACAGCAAAGCTTGGGGGTATCACAAGAGTGTACTTACATGTTTCGGCCAGTCAGCTTAGATTGACTCTCTTAACAAGTATCCCAGGATACAAAGCTGTCAGCCATAGAGGTACCATGGCATACAAAGTCCTGGTCAGCACAGCTTGAGTTTATCACAAGAGTATACTTACATGTCTGGGCCAGTCAGCTTAGATTGACAGGCTTAACAAGTATCCCAGGATACAAAACCGTGCTATAGGGGTACCATGACATACTGTAGATTTGGAAATTTTTGCGAGAATTTTATTTTCTCGAACAGCGTTAAAAGCCGTATTTGCCGAGTGAAAAATTCGCGACTTTGCCATTATTTACCCACAAAAGGGCCTAGAGTTTTCGCCATTCAGCGAGATTGTTTTTGCGAAACTTGGCGGATGCAAAAAGTTCCGAATTTACAGTACAAAGTCCCCAACAGCGTAGCTAGAGCGTTCACAAGAGTGAACTAACATGTCCAGACCAGTCAGTTTAGATTGATAGACTTAACAAGTATCCCAGGATACCAAACTGCCTTCCTTAGGGTATCAGTGCACACAAAGTCCCTGACAGCAAAGTTTGAGTGTACTTACATGCCCGGGCCAGTCAGCTTAGATTGACAAACTGTCAGCCATAGGGGTACCAGGGCAAAGAAAGTCCCCAACAGCATAGTTTGAGGGTAGGACAAGAGTGTACTTACATGTACAGGCCAGTTAGCTCAGATTGACAGACTTAACAAGTATCCCAGGATACCAAACTACCTGCCATAGGGGGTACCAGGGTACGTAAGGTCCCCAACACCATCGCTTGAGGGTAGCACAAGAGTGTACTTACAAGCCAAGCCAGTCAGTTTAGATTTACAGAATTAACAGGTATCCCAGGATACCAAACTGTCAGTCATAGGGGTACCAGGGCACATGAAGTCTCTGACAGCTTAGCTTGAGGGTATCACAAGGGTGTTCTTACATGTCCGGGCCAGTCAGCTTAGATTGACAGACTTAACAACTATCACAGAATACCAAACTGCCTTCCAATAGGGTACCAGGGCACACAAAGTCCCTGACAGCAAAGCTGAAGTGTACTTACATGCCTGAGCTAGTCAGCTTAGATCGACAGACTTAAAAAGTATCCCAGGATACCAAACTGTCAGACATAGGGGTATCAGGGCACACGAAGTCCCTGACAGGATAGCCTGAGGGTTTCACAAGAGTGTACTTACCTGTTTGGCCAGACAGTTTAGTTTGACAGAACTAACAGGTATCCTAGGATTTCAAACTGTCTGCCATAGGGATACCAAGGCACACGAAGTCCCTGACAGCATAGATTGAGTATATCACAATAGTGTATTTTCCTGTCTGGGCCAGTCAGCTTATATTGGCAGTATTACCAAGTATCCAAGGATACCAAACTGAGAGCCTCGATCACATTGGCTCGTAGAGAGTTTCAACGACAGACAGTTAGAGGGAAAAAAGCTGAACTCATAAAAAGTCGCTGGAGACAGGGATCTGGAGACAATTTCAATGAGTGCTGGGAACGTGTTCTGGCTGAAGCTGCTACAAAGTATTTATCTGCCGATATGCCCACTAATCCGTGTATGATTTTGAAAAGCATGGTGGGCTGGTTCTCAGCGCATTATTCTTCTAAAGACTCCCATTCCAGGTGGTCTAGCATTGAGCTCGAATTACTAGTGTTGCGGTACTGGTGGTGAAAGCGTGTATCTGGCAACACGTTGTTGCATCATTTTAACTTTGCTGACATATTTTTATATGGAGACTCTAGGCTGTTGCACAGTACTCTATGATAGACCTTACCTGCGTAACATGGAGAAATTGGCAGCTGATTTACCCCCGAGGTCATAAAAAAATTCACGCTCAACTCAACTGTACCTGAACTTCCAGTTGCTCACAAAACTGTAATACTGAAATATTAAGACTATTCTTGCTCTGTCAAATGTTGTATTTATTAGGCTCATAAATGTTGTATTTATCATGCTAATAAATGTTAAATGCTGACAATTGTTGGCATTTTAACCTTTATGGGTATGATGAATTCCATGCTCGGCTGAGTTTGGCAAGAATAAATGTTTTATAACCTCGAGGCTTGGTTTGTTACTTTGAAATTTTCAGGTTATGGCGAAGAAATCCAAGAGTGCCGTTAGCTTTTTTGACAGCCTGGTCCATTCCAAGACATGCTGGACTGGAGTTCCTCTCCAAGGGTTTAAAAATCAACATTCAGCTGAATATTCAATTTCTAGCTCGACAATAAATTTTCAGCTTGATTGTCAAGTTCATCATTCGTCTACTGCTTAATACTAAAAAAACTATTACCAGCCAGTTTTTATTTACATATATGTCCCTTAAAATTAAACTATTGATTTGTTTTTTAATTGCTGATTGTGTATTTGACATCAAACACATTGAAATAGGGTATTTTGGCATTATTAAATGGGTCGCAAATAAGCCCTTAAATAAGCTTCGATGAGTCTTTTTCGGGGGGTGGGGGGGGGTGCTGAATTTTCAAAAAGAAATATGCCAGTTAATTAAAGCAGACAAAATATTGTCTGATCAAACAGCTCTCCGTAGGAGCAGGCTGATATATGTATGAGACTTGTGATTATTTTCTATTTGTCCAAAATATATTTAAGATTTAGCATAAAAGTGCTGAATTTCTAAAATGCAGGGAAATAGCTTTATTTTTGTAGGTTTAAAGTTAATGTAAAGCAATAATAAAAAGGCAACACTCTTGCGTAGTATTATGAATGTATGTCAACCAAGTAAACTCAAATGACCAAGTGAGACCAAAGGATGATGATCTTAGGTTGACCATGACCTACATTATGACAAGGTCAAATTTTATTCCTAACCCATTAACGACAACGATTTTGGTATGTATTGAAGCCACAAGTCATCATGTTTGCTTGCTAGATATGTTAGACTTAATGAGACAATTATTATAGAAAGTACATTTTTAACCTTTGCATGGTTGATAATTTTTCATGCTTTTATTGTAGTCTGCTGACTTGTTTTTAAGATTAACTTTTTTTCAAAAATGATCTCTAATACACTATCAGAGTGCTCAGTCCATCCTGATTTGGGTCCAAACTGTCTCCAAAAGGTATAATTGAGAACATTCACCAATCTTTAACATACTACCTCAGAAATCCAAGGTCATACGCCCTATTGAAGTTTTCACATTGAGCACTGCGAGCTTCCCGTAAGCTATAGTTGGGGGAATTTGTATATGTTTGTAGTATTGAAAGGTATTAATCTATAAATACTAGCAACTACACTAGACTTAATTTTTACTTTTTCACTTAAAATATAAACTATTCGCAGTATATCTATATCAGTATCTCTTAAGCCTAAGAAGCTTTTTATTGACAGGGTCAGATTGACATCACGCTGAACAACTTCTCATGATATAGTAGATTCACAGTAGATTAAGTTTTGAAATAGATCTAGATTTAATTTCCTTGTAAATCTAGATCAGCAGAAAATAAAAGTTCAATGGGTTTTTATCAATCCAATGGAAGCTATCCAAAATGAGTTAATATCTAAAATTCAAAGAGTTGTTTCCCTTGATGCACAGATGTGCAAGTAGAAATCTCTTGTGATCTGAGATGATTCCTTAAAATAAATCATCGACTCTTATGTATAGTCTCAGTCAGTCCAAATTCAGTCAGCCAATTCACTGCCAGAATCAGGTATAGAGATTGATTATGAAATTGTCAATTTCCCTTTTTTAGATGGTGATGTTCTTCGCTCTACATCCTATTGAGTCTATATCTCTCAACTCATTTGTTTTGTTACAGCATCTAACCATGTTGCTGACTTCAACACTTGCAATAAATTGTTAACTCAGAAACTTCTTAAACAAGGCTATTGGTATCATAAACTTCTCAAAACCTTTTATAAATCTTATTGACAATACTATGATTTGATATCTAAATTTCAAATTGGACTTAAATCTCTCTTGCGCCAAGGACTTTGGAAACCTGACTTCTATAGTAACTTGGTGAAAAATTAGAGAGGATTGTTGGCTCAAATAATTTTTCAGCGCAGTTTATTATCATAATTTCTTATTTTAAAAAGATTGACTATAACCTTAACGTATTGAAACGAACTGCATGCTTGGTGGGCAACTTTGCTTTCCTATTTAATTGCACGCCAGTGGGTCGGAATTCACACTTAACAATGGTTCTGACTTAAAGACTTATCTATGGATGATTTAGTAGGGTCCTCATGCTTGGTTGTTGTCAGGCCCACGGGAGTGTACGTGTTGGATTTCTTTTGCTCTGGTATTCAGTTGTATTTACTGTTCAGTCTTTATCTTTGCTTTATCGCTTTTTTATATCTTGATTTATATGTTCTAGGAGATGATGCATTGATAAGTTATGGGTCTTTCATGCAACACAAACATCTATGTGTCTTCATCCACATCTGAACTAAGGGTGAGGTTGGTGCGCCGTGAAACCAGCTTAAGGTAGAGTAGCAGATATAGGAAAAACAAATAGATGCAAGTGATTTGAACATATATTTTGAATTAACAGGGTGCCTGATGTTTCTGGGGTTTTATATATTACAAGACATATGTTTGGAGATTAAACAGGCACAGTGTGTGCTTTCAGTTTTGTAGAGCTAACTGTGTGTGGTTGAAAAAAACAACACGTTTTTGAGATTTTTAATTTTGGCAGGGCCCGCTTGGAACAAACCAATTGCACGCACACAGAACGTTCCCATTTGGCAGATAAGTAGAAAATACTAGTATGTAGTCAGCCCTACACATTAAACTATAAATTACTGAACGAGTATCGAAAGTCCAAAATTTTCATTACCTTGTCAGCAGACTTTGGCCAATTTTACAAGTTATTTCCCATCATATTCTAGACAAACTAGCTGTCTATTTTGATTCGTCCTCCATAGGGCTGATTAGTTACAAGTGCTTTCTAACTATTGATGCTAAATTCAGTTCCGTAAAAACATACAGCGAGGAGAATTCAAGTTTTTAGGGAGAAAAATACCTTTTTCAGAATATTCCAATCCAATATCTGCATGTATATTTTGACATTATCCCCTTTCCTGATATACGAGGGGCGTTAATAAAATATTGCAAGTTCATTTTCATCTCACACCAAGTGCACAAACTGTGAAAAGAGCCAACATGTGTCGATAAACGTAACATTGAACATAACTACTTTAATTGCTGATTGCTGGTTCGCGGTTTACAGGTGGTCAGTAATAGAAATACAGACACCAATATCTGGAAATGTGTGTGTGTGTGTGTGTGTGTGGGGGGGGGGTCTGGTTACCTGAATGTACATTTTTGACCACTAGTAGACAGAGAACCAGCAGGTACACGGAGAATATGGAAATTTATCAGGCTGAAAATGTGACTTAAATAGCACATGCATTAGTATGTGAACACATTTCAGACACATGAATTCCCTATTGCACGTGCTAGCCAAAAATCAGCAATTATTTAGCTAGTTTTATTTTAATCTTAAGGTTTAAATTGAACCAGAGGGGTCTTAAATACCATTAAGATTGTTAAAAAATAACTCAAGCACCTCAGACTCCTGCACGATAACGCATAAGCACATTAGGCGTGCACTTTGGCTGCATTTGTAGGAAGCGGAGAACACACACACATACACGCACGCACACACACGCACGCACACACTCCAAAGACATTATGAAGGAGATGTCATTCGAGAAACTCCTTCTGATCTGCTGTTTACCAGTATGTAATACGTCCACTGCTGAGGAGTACAAGAATGCTTCAAAAATTGAATGGCTGTCTGAAACCGTGTATACAGGTATTAGATGAATCCAGGTCAAGTCGTTCCCGAGTCAACTTGCCCTGAGTCAACTCGCCTGGGTCAACTCGTCCCCTATATAAAATACCCTCCCCTATATAAAATACCCTCCTTGGTCGGTGTCTCGCTCGGTTTATAGTCTATGTGATCTCCAAAGTTTTAATTAATCTATAATGGTGGTGCATTACGGTTAGCTGAAAAAAATGAAAGTAGTCTTAACATACTTATGTAATGTTTGCAAACATGTAATAAACATTCAAATGTTTTTATGATTGTTGAAATGCGTTACTCATCGCACATGCGACTAGCGAACGTTCAGCGTGACAGGGCCAAATGTTAATTTAGGGAATGGTCATTATTTATCAGCTGGGGTACCACCCCATCACCACCACCACCCCCCCCCCCCCCAACGCTGATAAATAACGATTGTTCTCTTCTAATGAATTCATGGCTAGGACCAGGGTCTTTGTCCTTGCTTGGACGTACCAGTTTGTAGTTTGTAGTAGGAAGTGTAGGCTAATCTGAACATAATACACCCAACAGAGCAGAGTACTACTTTATTCCCAAAAGTTTGTTTACATGCTTATCTGTCAATGTATGTAACGTCTCCTATGCAAATAGGAACGGAACAAGTTGACCCGTGCAAGTAGACCAAAGGATGGTTTAACCTAGGGGATGACTTGACTCAGGGACGACTTGACCCCCTTCCAGGTAGGTGGGAAATATTTAAAGGGCAAACCTGGAAAAATTAGTACAAATTAAATACAAACAGTGACTGAGATACAATTAAACTTACAATATTTTCGAACGTCCCTTGTAATATGTATTAATATATTTCTAAAAGGTCTCACCTGAGTGCACATTATTTTAGTAACATACATACCGGCTAAGTAATAAAATCAGTACACAGGCATATCACAGAATTCTTAATCCTTTGTATATAAATGCATTATTTCTTTTGGCTAAGTGTATCAACTAATCCATTGTACATAGGGGTGTCAGGTTATACTTTACCAAAATGATTGTGTTATTTGGTCTGAATATTTTTATCTTACATATACAAACAGTATAGACTTTTACTGACCGTTCCAAAGCTGTATATTTTTGTGGATCATTTATGTTGCTTCTATTTTGTGTTTGTTATACTTTCGTGCGCGTCTGTTTATTGATACCTTGTGGTCATCTGCTGGAAAAGGGCTGACATCTTGGCTCTCATTTGTGATGTCTATTTGTGAGTTTGTCACTTTCCAACGTCGTATCCTGGGTCAGGGGTGGTACTTGATTGTATCCATTTTTGATCTTTGCACCCTTAATTTCTTACTTAGATGAAAAGCTGCATTATGCGACATTTCATCTGGGTCTCTGCTGTTTGTAAAAATACCTATTTAGGTTTTAGGGGTTTCCCCGAATACATGGGTTAATCTATAATGAACTTGAAAATCCCTAATGTTTCCTGTGATGAAAGCACCATTTTCCTGCACACTCTTTGTGTTCTACAAAAATGTTCAAGAAGCAGATATAAGATAAAACTAGGAATAATTAGGAAAAAAGTTTAGAAGGCAATTTATCTTATCCACACGTTTTTTTTTAAAAAAACCCCTCAAAAACAAGCAACAAAAAAGTAAACGGCTTGTACATACGTCTGTCCATAATGCTATTTCCTCCTGGGAGCGCAGTGGCTCAGTGGTAGAGTGCTTGACTCGAGACCAAGAGGCTGTGGGTTCCAGCCTTACCAGCCTCACTGTGTTGTGGTCCTTGAGCAAGACACATTTATCCTAGCTTAGTACTGGTTCAACACAGGAAGACCCGTCCCTGTTTAACTGAATGATTGTTTATGAGACGTAAAGAATCAACTCAAACAAACAAAAGCTATTTCCTCCTAGATCATTTGACGAAATCCAACCAAATTTGATTTGTGAGTCACTCACATAAATTGGGCGTGCTTCAGCAAAATAATTTTGGTCCCGCTCGCTGGGGCCCTGGGGATGGGTCAAAAGATCAAATATTATTACATTACAATAGGTCTATTTTAAAGTTTTTTTATACCAAACTTTGCGTGTGTTCTTTCAAATAAAAGATATAAAACATATCGAACAGGACTATTGTTTTGATGCGTGGGTCATGCCCCATGTGTGGGACATGGGGAAGCAGGGGGTGCCGAGGGGTCAAAAAAGGTCAAGTGGCATATCAAATTGACACAGATGATGAGTAAAGCAGAATGCAAGTAAACTTCTCACCCTATGGTGAACCTGGTGATCTTGGGGTTAGGTCAAAAGGTCGAATGTCATTTAATTTCAACTACAAAATTAAGTTCAAAGATTTGTGTACCAAATTTTGTGTGTGTTCTCACAAATACATTATAAAACATATCAAACGGAATTATCATTGTGTCGCCTGGGTCATGCCCCAGGGGTCGGACTTGGGGTGCTGGGTGTCAAAAACTTGAGATTTTGCTATTTGAGATGGCGCCCATCGACCAGGGGTTCTAGCTATATAATGCATATAAGGCCAAACATGCATGGTGTACAGGTGTATATAAGAAATTCATACCCATGGAGCCTCCAGATTAGCACACTCTAAGGTGTTGGTAGGCCTTATATGAGGCATGCGCAGATCCAAGCATGAAAAGAGCCTCTGGATTTTGTAAAAACAAACATTATGCACTGTTTAGCACTGGTTCAACTCAAGAAGACACATTCTGACACAACTGTAAAAGAGGGTTTGTTCAATTTTAGCAGAGGGCAACATGAGGAACATTTATGTGAAATTATTTGAATTAGGACCAGTGGTTCAGGACATGATGTTTAGAAGATTTCATATCGAGAGCTCTGGCAGCACTCTTGTTGGGCAGAGCGGAACCATTTGTGCAATCCCGGAAGAGAGCATTATATGGAATACTTCGGCATATATTTATAATTTGGACCAGTTGTCATTTAAAGCAAAAGTTTTATGGACAGGCTGACGCTCGCCATACAAAGCCAAATCACAATAGCTTACCTTGAGCCTTTGGCTCACGTGAGCTAAAATTGTTGACTGGGACGTAAAGAATAAAAAAATCTATTAAACCATTCAATTGAACTGTACATTCGCAAATGACATCACTGAGCTGCTATGAATGGTACTGAAAAGTCTGAAATCATGTGCACTCAGGTGTGAAGCTCTAGTTTGTATTTTAATCATATAAGGAAAGGGGATAATGTCAAAATATACATGCAGATGATGAATTTGGAATATTCCGGAAAGGTTTTTTTCTCTAAAAGCTTGAATTCTCCTCGTTGTAAGTTTTACGGAACTGTATTTTCCATCAATAGTTAGAAACCACTTGTAGCTAGAACGCCCTATGGTGGACGAATCAAAAGAGACAGCTTGTTTGTCTTGAATATGATGGGCAATAACCTGTAAAATCGGCCAAAGTCTGCTGAGGAACGTTAAGCTCTCCAGTAAAATATTCTTACTGATCGTTTCAAGGTGGTGCTTCTTTTGTGGATAATTTATGATATTTCTGTCTCGTTTTTGTTATGCTTTCGTGTGCGTCTGGTTTTTTTATTGCCTTGTGGTCACCTGCTGGGAAAGGGTTGACCTCTTGGCTTTCGTTTGTGATGTCTAATTATGAAGTTGTTACTATCCAATTGGTTTCCTGGGTCAGGTGTGTTGCTTCATTGTATCGATTCCTAATCTTTGCCCACTTTCTTACTTTCTATCACCCAATCGCTGCAAGTATAGGGTGACAGAAATATCTATATGAATTCTACTATAATGTGGTGTCTATCCACTACAGATTTGTAATACCAATATCTGGATTTAATCTGAGGATAATTTGATCTATCCAGGTGGATAAAAAAACTTTGGACCTTCTGGCAGCAGGATAGCAATGGTAGGCTTTGTAAAATGGTTTAACTACCGGACACATGAAGGTAAGAGAAATCTATCCCTGGATAGACTTTCTACACATTTCAAAACATGGCGCCCTGCCGACTTTCTCTTCAAAGCTCATAATTATCTTACACACGAGTCTTTCCAGTCTATCCTTATTATGGCTAGAAAACCCAGATTTTGTTCGTACTGCAAAATCCATAATTGTCACCGAGGGAAAGTATTCTTAGAGTTTGTTTTTACAGACGCTGACGAAATCTCGCAAGGATACAAGCAAAAACATTTCACAACCTGAAACCACTTGAATAGTAATCAAATATTTACAGCAAGAATGCTTATTGACGGAAAGATACGTTTGCTCGTGTGTAACTTAAATCCGACATGCCTTTGTTTTGATAGATAAATAGCAGTAACACCCACAGGTATTACATCATCCATTATAGGGGCTATAGGGGACCAGTTTTCTATAATACGGTGCGGTTCACGAGACGAAAATACAGCATGTGGCCAGGGGTTACACTGAAAGAGAAAGTTCAAAATACATCAATATGTTGGAAAATGAGCGATCCCTTAAATTATACAATGAACCATCCTCACTTTACTATATCAGACTTTGTGGAAAATTAACAGACAGTAATGTACACGATCCATGATGAGCATTTTCACTACCTGACCACCAAAGTATGGAGAGACAGTCTCACATAGTGATTAAGCCGCAGACCCAAGGGTCCTGCAATAAAAAAAAACTTGTTCTGTTTTAAGTATCATTGATATAGTTTGTGCAATTTATCTAGACTGCGTTATGTCCCTTGATATAGATACTTGCTTATACAATCGATCCATATAAAAGTTAATATTACTTTGGAGGCTTTCTTGGGATTTATCGAAGAAAAAGATACTAAAATTAATAAGTATGCAAAATTTGATCCATGTGGTTCAAGAGTTATGAACATTTTCACTAATTGACCACAACCAGCTGAAATGATGCTCAGCAAACCCTCGACCATCAAAAAAGGGCTGTTACATATGCCAGTGGTTAGATAATCTTGACATGCATTTGAATGCAAAATGTTATCAAAATAATGCTACGTGGTTGAAGAATTATGCGCAATTTCACTAACTGGTAACGGACGAACAGACAGATGGACATACTCACAAAGTGATTATAGTGCAGACCCAAGGGTCATGTAATTACATTGGTCTACAAAAGGTTAAGCACCCAGAAAATATGTGTGCTAGGAGATACTTACTTAAAGTATACTAATATGTTTGATAGCATGTACATATACTAATTTTATATGTATATGAGGGTTGTCCCAGCAAATCGTGGACTTTTGCTTTTAAATGAGACTTGGTATCAGGAGTTCTAAGGAATTTGTACGATATGTTTATAACATCTAGGACACATTTTCTACAAATATGGATGAAAGCACATGCTAGCTAACAAAGTTATGAACCTTTACTTGAGTGTGTCTCAGCGTATGTGGAGCACGTCACAAATTATTTTGCTGTGTTTTTAAAGAGAGGCGGTCAAATGTTTTGACTCTACTCCTTTTATATAAGCTTAATGGTAACAAATATTGTCATCTGTTTGTTGAGTAAGTCTCCCTGGTTCAAGTGATGACTATTTAGTTAGTTTAGATATGTTAAGCACACAAACACGCGATATATTTTAGATTTAATACGAAATAACAAATTTACCATTAAAATAACTTACAGAACAATAGCATGTGTTCTGTAAAATTGACGAAAAGAAGCTTGTGTTTGTGATATTACTCAAGTAATTTTAGACGAAATCCATTTTACGATACTACCATTCTACCACTCATTTAACATTAAAAGAACGTAGTTGTATGTGTTTAATTAGCCAAAATATATTGAAAGTCTAAATTTTGCGTCGTACCGTTCTCAAAACGTTAGCTTTTTTCTGAAAAATAGAAATGTAGTAGGTATGTAAAATCTTTTATAAAATCTATGCAAGCGGCCACAAACGTTTCAAATTTTCAACCCTTCACTTTACATAGTTACTAGTTGATGTGGCAATGCATTGTTTGAAATACTACAGCGAAATTTGATTAAATGTACACTACCTTTTGGACTAGATGAGTTTTATTGAAACTATTTTGACGTGCGTGCTCACGCGGACATACCGCCTAGTAAAGGTTTATAAATTTGTTATCTAAGCTGCGATTCCACCCATATTTATACAAGATGTCTCGAAATATCATAGACTTGCTTGTATACAGTCTTGTGTTATGAAAATAGTCCACGATTTAATGGGACAACCCTCGTATATGTTTGATAGGAGATACTTATGTTATGTTTATATGTATATATGTTCGATAGAAAATACTTTAAATATTCTTGATATATATATATATATATATATATATATATATATATATATATATATATATATATATATATATATATATATATACAGCAAGCGATATTTTGGTACTTATCGCACACTCATATACGTCAATGCCTCTAAGAAACGTCTTAAATCTTAATGGCATATGATAAATAGAATATAACATTCGTGCTCTTGTTTTATTGAAGTTATTTACCTCGTTGTGAAAAAAACAAGCCTCAAATTTTATCGCTTTTCTCCAACTTGTTTAATAAATTCAATAAAACATGATCACTCATGTAAGATCCTCTATTTAAACAGCACACGGTATTTTGATACTAATTGCACAATCATATATGACAATGCCTCTAATAAACATCAATGCTGATGCATAGGATAAAGCTAGAGGTAGGAAATTTGGCCTGAATCTTCATCTACATCAATGTTTTGTGTATGCGAGCTAATGGATATAGAGGATCTTAAATGCGAGGCTTGTCGAGCATTTTTTTTTAACTTTCTGCAACGAGTTTAATAAATTAAAAAAATACAAGGGCACGAATGTAAGATTATATTTATCATATGACATAAAGATTACTTTGAAATCCAATTTCTTGAGTAAAAACGTGATTCTTTTGTCATATGTACGCAAAGTTGTTATGGACGTCATAACGTTTCCCGAAAATCTGTAAACCACTAGTGGCATGGCAAAAACGGAGCTACCCTAGATCTAGCCAATATTAATAAGTAATTAATTGTGCGATGCTATCAAAATAAGGAGGGTATCAATGGGAATGCTTTTTTTTATTTGCCTCATAGTTATCTACGATGGACTTCCTGATTTTTCACTATAGAACTGAGATCAGATGTTTATATATGCATTTTAAAGGATTTAATATCATGTATTTGATTGGAAGTTCATTCCATGAGTATACGCTTGTCTTCATCCACATCAGAACTAAGGGTAGTGTTGGTACCTTGAAACTAGTTTAAGCCCTCCAGTAGAAAAATATTCACCGACTGTTCCAATGCAGTGCTTCTTTTGTGGATCATTTTCGTTATATATGTCTCTGTTTGTCATGTTTTCTTTTCTTTGCATTTTTGTGGTCACCTGCTGGGAACGGGCTGGTCTCTTGGATCTCTTGTATAGTATGTTTTATTGTGTTTTTGTCACTTTCCAATGTGGTGTCCTGGGTCAGGTGTGGTACTTCGTTGTATCGATTCCCGATCTTTGTCTCCTTACTTACCTTGATTGGATCTTGTAAATATATATTCAAACATAAACACCTTTACTCAGTTAATCTGTAATAGTATGTTATAATTTTCATAATAAACCCAAGCAAGCCATACATCTCTTATACTTAAATCAAATCAGATAAAACGTCCCATAAGAAAGAAAACATGGACAGCAAAATACCATGATTGCTCTCCTGCGACGCAATAACTGGTTCCATTAAAAAGATGATATCTCATCAGATAATAATCTGGTTGTTTGCAATTGTTTGTACCAACACTGAGATGGCTATGTTTTGGCAGGTACGCGACACCAAACAACTGTGGATCAACATGAATACAGCAGTTTGGCCGCATTTAATGCATGTTGATGAAAGATTCTTTTGGCATCTTGTATTTCTAGTTTTTTTTAATGTGTGATTCTGGAAACATTCTGATGGGTTATAAACTATGATAATGCAGAAGACACAAGGCACCAAACTTTATATCTGCCCGATTAAGCGTTTCAGTGACGTTGTTTGTGTGTTGCTGAAAGATATTTTGGAAACATGTATTCTGTTATCTGGCATATCAGAATCTAGATTTTATGGTGATTTAGTTTACAAATTCAGAAGAATTGTTGGAAAACCTAATTTTAGTGATCGTTTCAAAAAGATTATCAAACGTTTTAAAAGGTTGGATATTACGATATAACTGGGGTTTGTCTGTTGGATTTCTTTTGCTCCCATGTTCAGTTTTATGTACTTATCCTTGCTTGATTTTCTTTTTTATATCTTGATTTATATGTTCTGGGGGTTATGCATGGATAAGTTAAATGTCTTTTATGGAAATCAAATATTTATGGGTCTTGATCTATATCTGAACTAAGGATGAGGTTGGCACCATGAAACCAGTTTAAGACATCCAGTGAAATATTTTACTGACCGGCCAAATGTGGATAATTTGTGTTATTTATGTCTTGTGTTTGCCATGCTTTCGCGTCTGTTCATTGTTGTCTTATCGATTCCTGATCTTTGCTACCTGTCTTACTTTGTGGTTACCTGCTGGGAAAGGGCCAACCTATTGGCTCTCATTGTGGGGCTAATCATGGCTCAACTTTAAAGAGGGTGTTTTAGCTCTGACTATATGTAAATCATGAGCCATTTTCTTTGTTTGATCGTAGTATATAAAATTGATTAGATTGTTTTTTCATTTTGATACATTGCTAAGATAAGGAAGATTCCATGCGAGCATAACATTTTTTGTGCTTCAACTACAGCAGAATCTAGGCGAAGATTTGGTACCAGTAAATTGCATTTAGGCCTCTCCAGTGGCTTAGGCTGCTGTCCGTTCTAAGGCGGTGATTCAGTTGTTGTTGATTTGTTGTTGATTGTTACTCTCAATATGAGATTCTGTAATTGTTCTGTGTTTTGTTGTGAATTACTTTATGTCAATTCTAGTATTGCAATCATCTCGATAGACAGAGCCGGTTACTTTGCTCTGTTTGTCTTCCTGATGTCTTGTGATTGTTGTGTGGCTCTTCCTTGCGGTACCATGGGTTTGTATGCAGTTTGTGATTGTGGTATTTCCTGATCATACCTACTATTTTTTTACAGTTTGTGATTGCTTGTATTTACACTGTATATAGAGGATGCTACTGTCGTGCCAGCCAATAGTGACAGTGACGTAATATTTATTTAGTATTGTAAAGTAAAACATTAAATTGTACACTTCACTTGAGCTAACGCGAATCGATTGATCACTTGTGTATTGATCCTATCCTGCGGATAGGATTAATACACAAGTAATCTATCGATTCCAAGTCCCTGTTAACTTTTTCAAAGCATGAAGTCGCTGTGACTCTTGGCTGGCAGGACAGTACTTCTATTTTATTCTATTTTGTAATTTTCATTATCCGTTTACTGTAATTAAAATGATGTGTTGAACAGATACAAAATAAAGAATAATTGGTAGAATACTTCTTTAATTATATGAGCCACGTCATGTGATTTCCAACAATGTGGCATTTTGACAAGTGTAGGCTAAGATTAGCCTATGTAGCCTTTTAAGCTTAGAAACTCCAAATGATGTTCCGTCAGTAGCTTAATTTTCACAGAATATTCAAGCGACTAGCAAAGGCTCTGATCAGACTGCGTGTATGCGCAGGCTGGTCTGAGGCTTTGCTGGTCGCACATACCACATTGTTGAAAATCTCATGTCGCGGCTCAATTATGCTAATTTGAAAGTATCAAATGTATCAAAATGAATTTTCTTATACTTGGCATGCCTTTTTGACATCATGCATTTCGAAAAACTGCACAATTTGTTTGTGTGTGTGTGTGTGTGTGTGTGTTCTGTTTTAAAACAATCCCTACTTTTAGAGAGACGTTTGGTGTTAAAAATTATTCCTTTCCCTAGATATCCTCTATGTCTTAGTATCCTGGTACTTGATTGTATCGATTCCTGATCTTTGCGTCCTTACTTACTTTTAAAATAGATCTAAATAACAGCCGTTTTAGCAAACAAAAGTAAAACAAAATCATTGTAGAGACACTTATTTATTTGTAGAGATGAATGTTTCAACATAATTGAGCTCGTCCATGTTACAGTTGTATATTTATTAAATAATCATAAAGTCGTTCACTTAATGCTTTGTCTGTCAGCGGCGAATTTTGTTGGCTAACAATGACCGCCGCAAACAGTCTAGACCCAGAGCCTGGTCTGAATCCAAGCCAATTGGCACTCTAATGTTATATCGTAAAAAATAATGTTGAAAAATAACCGCATATAATAATTTTTCTTAAATATTACCCAGCATACAAATAGTCAACGAGCATGCACAGATATCCGTTAAAGTTAGACGGCCTGTGTTTGATTTGAACCTGAATATATGTGCTGTGTAAGAGCTCTTGCTAGACTGTTTTGGTGTGAAACTTGAGTGGTCACCTATGAGTTAAGTACCTAACCCTCAATAGCTCGCTTTTTTATCTTTAGTCATTGTTATAAATGGTCATGTGGGCCTTGATTTACAGCAATACTTTGTGGATGTAAGCAGCGAAGGCTCCAGTAAGCATGCGCAAAAGCACAGGATCGTCTGAGCCATCGTTATGCGATAATGCTATAAGTTCCAAAACTCCAAATACTGTCTCAGTCATACATGTAATATGTGCATTCAAAAAGGCAAACAAAGGCGCATGTGTATAGTGTAGATTCAGGCGATGATTAAGACCAGCCAGCCCTTCCACCTAGTCTGGCCAGATTACTCAATGTGTCTTCTTCGAGAAGTTCAAAGTCCACAGATATCAAAGACTATGATAAGACTAGGTGCATGCCTAGGGTGATCTGAACTGTTGCTGGGTGCATATCAGGGCACTTTAAAATTGTTGATTGATTTTATCATATGTGGCAGCTCATATTGATAAAGCTCAGGAGCGGCCATTTTCTATATGTCTAAAAATACACCTGGCCCCCTAAATGTGTATAGGCAATCATGGACATATTTCAATATAGTTTGAATTCGTATTTTCATAGCGTTTAATTCATCAAAGTCCAGCACAGGATATAGTTGATCTGTCTTAGTTTCGTTGTTAAATGCTTCTTCAAAGTTGTATTGGAGTTTTAACAGAGCATCATATACTTTCTTTCTTATTCTGCAAGAGAAAATACAGTATACATTGAGACATTCGAAAGAAAACACCTTTTCAAATGAAACAAAAAATGCTCTCAGAGTCAAAGAGGTTATCATTAATAAACTTGAACTCAAAAAGTAGTAATTTACAGATATCCACCATTTAGTTTGATGCATTAAGTTCATCATCAGTGGGTTATAGTCTAGAACCCAGGTCTTGAAAATCTGGAAAAGGTGATATCATCTGCTCTAGTTGGTTATAATGCCTTTTTGAGTAGTCAAAACCTTCCCAAACATTTTTAAGTGGGCTGCTCTTGAATTTTTATTTGCATGATGGTTTACCCATATCATGTGTCTGGGTACCGTATCAAAATTCATTTACAACGCAAAAGAAGACCTACATTGTATATTTATTCACTATGTTGTCGTTTTATCTAAACTATGACATATTTATGCAATTTGAATGTTTCTTAACAAACAAACATATTTAGAATACATTAAAGGGCTAAAACATATCATCTGCTCAAGTTGGTTTGAATGCTTTTTGAGTAGTTCAAAACTTCCCAAACATGGTGTAAGCGGGCTGGTCTTGAATTTTTATTTGCATGATGGTTTACCCATATCATGTTTCCGGGTACCGTATGAAAGACATTTACAATACAACTAAAGACCTACATTGTATATTTATTCACTATGTTGTCGTTTTATCTAAACTATGGCATATTTATGCATTTTGAATGTTTCTTAACAAACAAACATATTTAGAATACATTAATGGGCTAAAACATATAGAGTTTACGATATGTTGACTTTTGTCGCACCAAATTACCCCCATCCACCTTCAAACTATGGATTGATGAAGAAACGCTAAGGCAAGACTGAATAGCACTATTTCTTCATTACTGTTGCATGGCATAACCAAATTGATAAGTATGGCAAGAAGATGGCTTTGCTATATCATTACTTTAACATTCCTATGCAATATACACTGTACTGTAATTTTTTACGGCAATGAAATGACAATTTTGAAACAACAAGTTTTAGCACTTTTTCTTATTTTTGTGAAAACATAGATTGTGGGCACTCATTAGAACTGCCTCATTGAGTTCTCACAATCTATGTTTTAGAGCAGAATTTCTTTTTATGTAAAATACCCCTGTAAGCCCTAGTTTTACCATTTGAAAGTGGGGGGTAGCGGTGCGTCCTATATGTAGAATACATTTACCTAAAAGGTCGAGAACAATGGAGTTTAGTTTTGTTTCTTTGCACGTTATTGATGTCCTTGAGCTAATTTAACCTGTTTGAATGAAAAAACAAGTTTGGACAGCTCCCGAAATTTGCATATATCTAAGATGGCCCTCAGACGATATCTTGGTATCTTAAAGAGACTAAGTCTGCAACTATGAACATTTTTCGAGTTTTTTTATTTTCTTTTTAAGTCATTTGTAAAGGTAGAATTAAGTTACGCTTTCACAATAAATATGTTCACTAGAGCTGAAAACTGCACGGAAAAGTTAATTATCTTATAAAGCAGGTGTGTTTTTCTCGTGGTGGTAATTATTTGCGTCCCTCCAATAATTATAGACAGTTCATTTAAACATAAATGCTGTTGTTTTGATACTGATATTTTGTTTAGATTTACGAAATTGGTAAAATGTGTACCTGAATTTTAGTTTTTTTACTGTGTTTTTGAAAAATAGAAACATTAGTTCTAAAATTAAAAGATTAAAAGTTACAGACTATGCAGCTTTAAAATAATTGTCACAGAATGTTGTAAATATGACTCTTTAGAGGTTTTTTGGAATGAGGAATCCACGTTTTCTGGAATGAGGAATCCACGTTTTCTGGAATAAGGAATCCACGTTTTTTGGAATGAGGAATCCACGTTTTCTGGAATAAGGAATCCACGTTTTTTGGAATGAGGAATCCACGTTTTCTGGAATGAGGAATCCACGTTTTCTGGAATGAGGAATCCACGTTTTGCATCTTGTTGTCCCACAATAACAATATTCAAGACGGGAACCAGACGCCATCTTGATTTTTTTTATATCACTGTGATAAAAATGTACAACATATTTCAAAGAGCATTATGAAAATATTTAGGGTGTTCTATTTTTGTATGTATACAAAAATAGTAAGTGAGTATGATCAGGAAATACCACAATCACAAACCCCAGACAACCATGTGGCACCGCGAGGAAGAGCCGCTCAACCATCACGAGACACCAGGAAGACAAATTAAACAAAGCAACCAGCTCTCTCTTCCCCATCAAGATGATTGCAATACTAGAACGGACACAAAGCAATGTACAACAAAATATAGAACAATTACAGACTCCCACAATGGGAGTTACAATAAACAAAAAGTCAACAGCAACAGAACCACCAACTCTGATATAGGCTTGGAGCACTCGTACTGTCATCTCTGAATGATGGAATGGTTCAAAAGCGCGGATATACAGAAGCACCATTTAGATTCTTCAGTTGTTTATCTAAAAGTAACATGAATCAGTTGAAAAATAAAACCTGTGATTAGGGAGAAAATGATAAATCCATTTCAGATACATAACTCGACTGACCTTCTTAATATAAGCAATTGGAAGAAAGCCTCTACACTTGAGCTTATTATTGCCAAGAAAATAGCATGCACTACTTAATCTTGAAAGATGTTCAGGAGTCAGACGCTCCAAAAGTGCTCCAAATTCATATAAAGACATTTAGGACATGAATCAATGAACACAAGGTACAATGAAGAGAATACAGAGACTTAATTAAGATGAATCTTCAGTTGCTAGGAAACTATTTTTTCTGCAATTTCTTATAGAAGAGAACGTAGAAGGGGTTATGACTGAAAGAAGTATTCATCATCTCTGTTTGAACATGATGATGAATTGCGACAAGGCTAGAAAATGCAAAAATGCTGTAAATCAGTATTTAGTTTATAAATTCAAATGAATTGTTGGAAAACCTAATTTTAGTGATCAATTCAAAAAGATTATCAAACGCTATATAAAGGTAGGATATAACTTGGATGTCATGCGACAGTCTGCATGCTTAGTTTTAAACCCAATCACGGCTTATAGCTTTGTTTTCCTATTTAATTGCATGACAGTGGGTCAGGCCTCAGACTCTATGACGGCTCTGACGTGATCTAAAGCTCCGATGTTCAATAGTAGTTACTGGCACTTACTTGCAACACTGGTAGATAGGAGCAATCAACAGTAACTTTTCAGGATAAAATCTGAAACATAAACAACACTGGTAGATAGGAGCAATCAACAGTAACTTTTCAGGGTAGAATCTGAAACATAAACAACACTTGTAGATAGGAGCAATCAACAGTAACTTTTCAGGGTAAAATCTGAAACATAAACAGCACTGGTAGATAGGAGCAATAAACAGTAACTTTTCAGGGTAAAATCTGAAACATAAACAACACTGGTAAATAGGAACAATCAACAGTAACTTTTCAGGGTAAAATCTGAAACATAAACAGCACTGGTAGATAGGAGCAATCAACAGTAACTTTTCAGGGTAAAATCTGAAACATAAACAGCACTAGTAGATAGGAGCAATCAACAGTAACTTTTCAGGGTAAAATCTGAAACAAAAACAACACTGGTAGATAGGAGCAATCAACAGTCACTTTTCAGGGTAAAATCTGAAGCATAAACAACACTGGTAGATTGGAGCAATCAACAGTAACTTTTCAGGGTAAAATCTGAAACATAAACAACACTGGTAGATAGGAGCAATCAACAGTAACTTTTCAGGGAAAAATCTGAAACATAAACAACACTGGTAGATAGGAGCAATCAACAGTTACTTTTCAGTGTAAAATCTGAAACATAAACAACACTGGTAGATGGGAGCAATCAACAGTAACTTTTCAGGGTAAAATCTGAAACATAAACAACACTGGTAGATAGGAGCAATCAACAGTAACTTTTCAGGGTAAAATCTGAAACATAAACAACACTGGTAGATGGGAGCAATCAACAGTTACTTTTCAGGGTAAAATCTGAAACATAAACAGCACTGGTAGATAGGAGCAATCAACAGTAACTTTTCAGGGTAAAATCTGAAACAAAAACAACACTGGTAGATAGGAGCAATCAACAGTAACTTTTCAGGGTAAAATCTGAAACATAAACAGCACTGGTTGATAGGAGCAATCAACAGTAACTTTTCAGGGTAAAATCTGAAACATAAACAGCACTGGTAGATAGGAGCAATCAACAGTAACTTTTCAGGGTAAAATGTGAAACATAAACAACACTGGTAGATAGGAGCAATCAACAGTAACTTCTCAGGGTAAAACCTGAAATATAAACAACACTGGTAGATAGAAGCAATCAACAGTAACTTCTCAGGGTAAAGTGTGAAACATAAGCAACACTGGTAGATAGGAGCAATCAACAGTAACTTTTCAGGGTAAAATCTGAAAATAAGAGTTGAATTAGTGCATGTGAAAGCTAGTGAACTGATCAATATGTGCATCTATCAAAGACTACGCCGTCTTGTCAGAATCTTTGCTGCTCCCCTGTAGAAATGACTACAGGAGCGTGGTTTTGTCTTTTTTTTTTCCTATATCGCATCAAAACGAAATGCTCACAGTTTCATTACGTATAAATGACCAGGAGTGCAACTAAGCTCTCAACAGCCATTTCGGCTCCAGTTTCCAGTCAATCAGCAATATTTACATTTTCGAAGCAATCCTTTAATGAACCTTAAGCTTTTAGCAACCGTTCATAGCCTCATGAATTAAAAAAAAATAATTGACAGCTGCCAAGCTCACTTGCCCGTGCAATACGCTTCGAACATCGAACCGATTCACCAGAAGTGATACTGTTGTTGTGATTGACAGCGAGCCAAACCTGAGTCGCACGTGCAAAACAAGCCTATTGTTTGCTCCATTGACTGTCCGTGGTCCGCGTTTTCGTTTTACACTCCGTAAATACGATTATACAAAACTGTATTTTAAATACAAAACTGTTTTAATTCCTGAATAAAAATATTATATATTTTAGATGTTTATAATAAAATGTAATTATACACAATAAATTCAATTTTTGGAATGTTCATGGAATCATGAATACTTCGGGTCACCTGCAAAGTTAACGTGAAGTAGGGATTCATGTTAACTTTGCAAGAGACCGGAAGTATTCATGATTCCATGAACATTCCCAAAATTGAATTTATTTCTTAAGTGAATGTTGCGACGGCAACGTCAAAGTGTTCAATAACTTTTCTTCTACAGTATGATGAAAATGGCGACATTAAGCAAAAACAGGGCAATGCCCTCAATATACTTTAAGCCAATATGGTACGGGCAGTATGAGTATCCTTTATATGTATTGTTGTGGGACAAGGAAATCCCACTCGAGAACTAGAATAATTCTTCAGAAACGAGGCTCTGCGGACTAGATAAGTGATAAGTGGGCAAAAAACCTATTTGTTGAGGCATAAACAATGAGACAATGCCGTTTTCCTCTGCAATAAGCAGTATTCTGAAGAGCATTTTTCAATTGTCTTTTCCTCTAGTGCTTTATGTTGGTCTATGATCTGCAATTAGGTCATATCCAGTTTGTAGTAAAACCAGTGTAATACGGGCACTCTAAAAAAGACAAAAATTGGTTTCAAGACCAATTATCGCTTAATGCATGTCAAAAGTATTGCTGAATTCTCCAAGGGATGCATTCTGTAATACTTTAGTCCTTTATTAAGCTACTGTTTGTCATTAATATCTTTGTTTTGTCTATCTTTGAGTCGCCGTTTTACACAGGTTTTACTGTATATTCAATTTTTTTCCCGTTGAATGGCTCATATATGTACTTGACCTTCCCATCAAGGCAAGGTTCAAACTAGCTACAATAGTGAACTTTAGTCTGTACAAAGTTTATATAGTCTCTGTCCTAGAACGCGGATAACCCAGGCATTTTATTGTTCTCTTGCAACAAAACTGAGTTTTCTCGACTTGAGGCCCAATAATATGTGGATCTTAACAGGGATTGTGAGCGAATGTTAGATATCGTTTTTTTTTATAAGCAATTGTAATTTGCATTTGTATGAGGAAATGCATTACACAAGCTAGGAAGCCTCCACGTGAGCTAAAAATTGTGCTTCAACAACAGAGAAATTTAGTGCTAAAATGGCACTAAAATGCATTTAGCCCTCCAGTGGCTTTGGCTGCTATCTGTTTTAAAGTAGTGATTTAGGGGATAACTGTATTCAATATTTTCATTTGGGGAGGTATATCGTCATTTATACCACCTTTACCAACTTTAGCATAGAATATCACTTGATGTGCAAGGTCTACACTGATGTAGGTGGTATAAAATAGTTATACCATGTTTGTCCACCTGCACGAAAGATAATCCACTCGCTAAAGCTCGTGGATTATCTCCACGTACATGCGGAAAACTAATGGTATAACTAATACATATACAGTCGGAAATTTAGTTTTACGGCGACATGCGAGCGGAGACGTAAAACGTGATTTCTTAACGTATATCCGCCGATATACCTCACCAAATAAAAATGTTGAATAGTGTTATCCTCATTCTAATGCACTTCTGCTGTCTCGTCTCATATTGGAGCATTGCAAGCCGCATAAAGCCGCACGTCATCCAACGAAATGTGACGTAATTAATGACGTCAACCTATTTCCGACAGTATATCGCAGGATATACTGTGGCAATTTTTGACGTTATCCAATCAAACGTCGCGTTACAAAAGCAGGTGCATTAGAATCATTGTTGATAGTAAAACCCTTTGTTTGTCAGGTGTCCTTTAATTGGCCCTTGTTTTGTTATACAGTATTTAGCGTCATTTCCAGTTTTGCAATCATCTTGATAAGTAAGAGAGAGCTGGTTGCTTCACTTTGTCTTCCTGATGTATATTGACAGTTAGTGTTTTGTGGCGCTTCCTCACGGTGCCATGAGTTGGTATGAAAGGTGTGATGGTGGTATTTCCTAGTCATACTCATTCACATTTTGAATAATACACTGTTTGCAAAGATGGCTTTATCAATAAAATAGCTGACTGTTTACTTATACTGACGGACTTTAATTACGCAACACTAACCTTCCCTTATATCTTCCAAAAGACTGTTGAATATAAACCTCCTTTGCTTCGATAATGTCGTCATGAGTTGGCTTCTTCAGCAAACACTTTAGTTTTAAATGTACAACTAAACGTTTTTTGCTTCAGATGAATTTAGCCATTTAAACAATTCTTAAGTAGAGGAGATTTTAAGCTATTGAATGAAAGGGTACACCCAAATAAACATCATATTCGCAAATAAGCTGCATCGCAGACCTGCCAATCAATATGAGAGTGATTTCTCGATGATTTACAAAGTCCATGATACAAATTGGCTGCTTGTGGTGTTTCTTGATTTTTCATGCATAACATTAGGTCACATGAAACAGTTGACCCCTATCTCAAAAAGTTTACATTTTAGTGAATTAAGTTCATCTGAGTTGGACAAGTTTTCCATGTTTTACTTACAAATGACTGCTCTTTAACATACAATCCAAATTGTTGTTCTGCCTTCTTTTTCTAGATTAAAAATAAATCTGTTATCCAAGCATTGCGTTTTTAAAGTCTGTCAGTATATAAAGCCATGTTTGATCTCCGACTCAACCAAACCCACTTTTATTGGCTCCGGATCAAATCAGAGGACTGGTTGACTTACGATTTTCCTAGGTCTATAAATACATTCACTTTTTCATCCTTATCATTTATGATATATGTGTCTTTAGAGTCCAAGCTCGACATTATATAGTTCATAACAGCCATGTCTAGTATAGCGACAAATCTACCATCCTCCATATAGCTACCTGTAGTGCGGAACCATTTACAAAACGTATCATCACCAGGCAATAATTTGTGATGGCTGAAACGAAAATACTTAATGAGTAAGCGGGTTTGACCAGGAAATGCCACAATCATACACTGCAGAACAACCCAAGGCACTTGAGGAAGAGCCTCAGTACACTAACAGTAACAAGACATCAGGAAAGCAATTAAAGTAAAGCAACCAGCTCTCTCTTCCACATTATGCAAATCTAGAAAGACATTTAGTACTAAATAAATAAAGGCTTTTCCCGCTGTTCATAACAATTATCGTCTACACTTCCTTTTGCTAATATACTTTGGCGGTCTATATTACAATCAATATGGAAGCAGAATAGATTCTTAGTGCTCAAAGCGTTTGCTCAGTGATAAAAGTTAATCTGGAGTGCAGCAGATGTAATAAACATACAACATTTTCTGGACAAACAAACTATTTGCAGGACAAAGGTTAACGACTGACCTTTGATATGAAACTAGGATCCTATCGTTATTGTGAAAATTTAAAAAGTTTATATATATATATTCGGTTGGTATTTTTAAGAAAAGCTATAAAATATACAACGTTTTTAGAAAATGGAAAAATGTAATGAGGTGAAAAACAACTAAATAGCAGCTAGAGAGAGAGAGAGAGAGAGAGAGAGAGAGAAAGAAATTAAGAGAGAGAATTCTGTAACTCAGGTAACAGGCTCTTACAATACACTTAGGGGATAACTGTATTCCATATTTTCATTTGGGCGGGGGGTGGGGGGGTGGGGGTGGTATATTGTCGGATATATATGGTCGGAAATTTAGTCTTACCATGATGGGTAAGCGGAGCCAACAAGTGTAATTTCCGAACGTATATACGACGATATACCTCCCCAAATGAAAATTTTGAATATGATTATCCCCATTCTAATGCACTATTAACATTTTCTCTTCAAAAATACAGTGCAAATGTACTTTGTTGCGCCTATACGTCCAGCGGCTGCCAGCTGGATAAAACTGCTTGGGAGCTGCATATATTCACTTGTCAACCAATGATAAGCCACGTTACGTAATGACGTCGGGTTTTGGACAGTATATCGCAGAATATACTGTCGCAAATTTATGACTTTATCCAATCAGACAGCATGTTGCATTTGCAAGTGGATTAGAATGGGATACAACTACAAATGTTTAAAATCGACAGATTGTGTTTCGAATGGAATGAATCAGCCTCAGTCAATGGTTCAACTTTTAACTACAGTGTTATCTGTATAACTTCAATGGAATGTCTAAATGGAAAGTTTCATTGACATAGTGACAACTTCTGATAACGCAAGACAAAATATAGCTCATAAGTCAAATCATTGTGTATTCTGTATTTATTATGACATCATCAACACCATTGTGTATTCTATTTTTATCAAGACATCATCAACATCATTGTGTATTCTGTATTTATCAGGAAATCATCATCCTTTGTGTATTTTTTACAATGTCGAATCAAGAAAACATCAGAATCACTGATGGTTGCCTATACGCATAAATACGGAAAGGGTTAGGTGTGCACCTAGTCACCTATATGAACTGAGATATGGTACCTTTTCTAATATTAGTCCAATATAAGAGAGGTTTGTCTGAAATGGAGTTCACTGTTTCTATACTTAGTAAAGCGAGTATTTAGTGAAACAAGGTTTTCACGTCTTTCTCACAATTCTTATGCATATTTACCAATATAAAGGAGGGAATTGTCCATTTGTGTTAGAGGACATAGAAAAGATGCTGTAGAAGATACGTCGTAGAGACACTGTTTCTTTACACTAGACAGGTACGTGAAGTTATCTATATTTGACCGTGTATAAATTGTACATGTTCAGGCCATGGCAATTTAGTGATTTTGCATCGAATCGCGACGTCTCTATCAGGTCACATTTACTGAAAATTATAAGTCATCCTTTTTCTATTTTGTCGTCTGTTGAGTCGGCCAGCATTCTGTGTACAGGTTCTATAGGCGTTTCAAATAATGTCACGCTTTTCTGCGAAAATAGTTAATGTTACGCACTTACGTGTCAATCTACGCACTTGTCTAGTGCCTACAATTTCTTTGGGACCGTTCTTGCAGCTATAGTGGAGCTGTCAGGATAGACTTGGAGGATTATTTTGGCCAAAGTGGTCACAGACTATGAGGGGCCTGCACATAAAACCGTAATTGCATGCTGGAGGATTTACCGGAGACCTATAGTGAAATAAACATTTTAGCAACTAGGTTTTAAGTTGTTGTGACTTATATTGCGTGGTTTGGAAAGACGATTTGACTTTCGGAGAGAGGCGGCTATCTGCAGCGATCTGTGTGTGTGACACATCAAGTTATATCTAACGCATGTACAAGTTAAGGGTTAGGTGCATACACTAAAATCACTCATATAAATAAGGTAATAGCTGATGCATGTACATGTCGAGGTCAGGTACATAGACCAACATACATATGTAATTGTGGTTATAGCAGACACATGTACGTTTAAAGATTAGGTGTTGTCACCAAAACACATGTAAAAAAAGTGTGCATTATTCATGCAAAAAACAGCAGAAAGAAAATACGCAATATTGATGTAAATATTATGTTTAACGATAGGTCATAATTAAGTGTTTACTGCTGATACTGTGTGCAAGTACAAAATTAGCATGTTGACACTGCGTTGTTCGACGTTTTCCTGGAATTTTCAAAAAGAATAAGTATCAGTGTTTGTAAACCTTTAAATCTAGATTATGTGACCTCAAAGGGAAAAGGGCCACAGATTCTCGATGTTTGGGCTACGTTAGCGTCGCAAACCAGGGTGACATTATAATAGCGCACTGTATATTTTGGTAGTGTATAGGTTTGCTCATTACTGTATCGGAGGTATTATTTAGTGCTGACATAGGCCAGTCACTAAAAATACTTTTCCGTTTCACAAATTTTGAGGGAGGATATCCGAATAGTGGATCCATCCGAACCGCATGGGAGCCCTAAGCCATATAACCACGAGTGAGGGCTAATCGCGGGCTTATAGGGTTAGGCTGTAGTTTTAAAAATTAGACCACTAAAAACTTTTTTATTTTGTAAACATGAAAACGGACAACTCCACTAGACACAACAGAGAGATTCTGAGTAACCACTATTCTATTAGTAGATTATTTTTTTAAAGAATTGTCTCTCAGTATCCCCTCCTACGTTAGAGGAAGTAAGCTGTGAAGCCATCCAATCTAACTTCTGAGGGTACAGAAGTAGCTGACCCTCTAGACCACTGACAGAGTGGGATTCAGTTTTCGTTTTACCAACCGGGAAAGAATACGGTCTACAACGTGGTTTGGGTTCAACAATACAACTAGAGAGTTGTGGCAGCCTAAGAGCTAGGATCGCACATAAATTTTTAATGAACATGAGCTGACCTAAAAGGTTAAAATCGCGTGTATCCAGGGTTATCGAATAACCAAAGAAAATTAACTAACATCAGAATAACGTGGTGATTCAAATTCACCGAATAATCACAGATCAGACTGACCCAAGAGTCAAGTGGTGGAACCAACAGTGATCAAAAATTTTGTGAATGGCGCAAATCGGGAATAATGAGAATAAATATCTGCAGAACAGTATAATTGAAGAGCTCATTTTTTTAAGATCTTAGATTTATATGCAAATTGTATATTATTTACGTTTCTTATTTCTGCCTGGTTTACGTACGTCTAAAGCAGGACACTCTAAGATTGATTCTTGTAGAAACTATCTTAGAGTGGAAACTTGCCTTGGTATAGGATGGTCAACTAACCAGAAATAATAACGTAGGTGGTGTCTTTGTAACATTAATGTGATGTCGATGTTTTTTCAGTACATAAAGTACTAAATAATTCTTACTAGTTTGGTGCAATATTTTTTCCTGGTAGCATTGTCAACGCATTTTTCATGATATCAACAACAACATTGCATATTTTAAATTCACCATGAAACTTATCATGACATCATTACCAACATTGCATATTCTGTATTTATCATGACATCACCAACAAATTTGTTTTTTTTGTGTATGTTAACATAAAACCATCAACATCAATGTGTATTCTGTATAAATTTTGTCATGACATCTTCAACAAGATTGCCTATTCTGTATTTATTATTACATCATCAACAACATTGTTTTATGTGTGTCAACATGAAACCATCAACGTCATTGCGTTTTCTGTAGTTATTATGACCTCATCAACATTACTACGCATTCAGCATTTATCATGAAATCATCAAAATCATTATGTATTCTGTATTTATGAAATCACCAACATTGTGGGCGAAGAAACAGATCAATGGGAGGATTTACTCAGTCTGATCAGGGTCTTTTTATATGTTCTAAGGGGTGCTAAGGACAAAATCTTCCTTCATGCAATCATCAAGGACTTTAATCAGACTGAACGTATGTAGGTTGCACTGAGTCATCTCTCGGGGCAAAGTCAAACTATTGGTTTTGTTATGTATGAGCTTAAATGTATGTATTAAATAAAGAAAAACTATTTTCTCATCCATTTAAGTCAGTTATACTGTAAATGACATATGCATCAGTTGAAACATTTGTTTGGTGAGGGGCTTAAAGAACCGTTACATAAAGTACACACAAGATGTGTTTTGGTAGATAAATAAGAAAAAAATATTTCCTAATTAAGCACTCTTATCAGGAGGCCTGGCCCCAAGGTTATAAAACTTGAGTACAGTCTCAACTCAAAATCAAGCACAATCATTGTGCTTTATTTTGAGTTTGAGACTGTACTCAAAGTTTATAACTTCAGGGCCTGGTTAGCTAGCTGAATTAAGTATTCTAGTCCTTTGGAAGCCATGATAGTCCGAAACATTGAAAATAGATTGTGATTTTGTTCATAGACTATACATTTGCAGTATACCTATGGAATAAATTTTCATTCTGAATTTGTGCAAACTTATAAACATATACACTAGCAAAATTATTTTTACAGCAATACGTGAATGATGAATCTTTTATTGATATTCCAATTTCATAAAAGCAGCATGTATCCGTCACATTGCTCAGACACTAGGTTAAGACACTAGGCGAATACTTCAGTCGGTTAGCAAGCGCGTAATCATCGTGACTCCCAGTAGAAATCTATAAAACATGGTCAACAAAAGTCAATTTAATTGTGGAACTTTGAAACTATTAAAGGGTCACTGATGAGGCCTAAATGACCGAAACTAGCTAGTCTGGCCCAGAAAATATGCACACTCTAGTTTTAGTTCTTTGGTGCATTCTTCGCTTCTAAAGGATGACCTTGTAAGAACATATTTTACTTCACTACAGCTGGTGACTGGGACTGTGTGGCGGCGGTAGAACGTCTCCCTGCCCTTCACTCTAGTGTAGATTTCATTTTCTTGTCATTTGGAATCATGCGTTTCATTGTGGAACTTTGAAACTGTTATAGGGTCACTGATGAGGTCTAAACGGTCGAAACTAGCTAGTCTGGCCCAGAAAATATGCACACTCTAGTTTTAGTTCTTTGGTGCATTCTTTGCTTCCAAAGGATGACCTTTTAAGAACATATTTGACTCACTTCAGCTGGTGACTGGGACTGTTTGGCGCCGGTAGAACGTCTTCCTGCCCTTCACTATAGTGTAGATTTTATTTTCTTGTCCTTTGGAATCATGCGTTTCGTTGTGGAACTTTGAAACTATTAGAGGATCACTGATGAAGCCTAAGAGGTCGAAACTTGCTAGTCTGGCCCAGAAAAAGTGCACACTCTAGTTTTAGTTCTTTGGTGCATTCTTTGCTTCCAAAGGATGACCTTTTAAGAACATATTTGACTTTACTACAGCTGGTGACTGGGACTGTTTGGCGTCGGTAGAACGTCTTCCTGCCCTTCACTATAGTGTAGATTTTATTTTCTTGTCCTTTGGAATCATGCGTTTCGTTGTGAAATTTTGAAACTATTAGAGGATCACTGATGAATCCTAAGTGGCCGAAACTAGCTAGTCTGGCCCAGAAAATGTGCACACTCTAGTTTTAGTTATTTGGGGTATTCTTTGCTTCCAAAGGATACCCATTTTAAGAACAAACGATTTGATGTTTACGAAGCCTTTGGAATACATTTGGGGATCTGGGAAACGATCGGCTTGCAACCTGACGTTATGTTTTCAAATGCTTAACGTCATTAACGTCAATACCAAATATTGCGTTAAATGCGGTAAAATTATATTCCTCTTGAGTTTCATTCAATTAAAGCACATTTACTGCAAGAAATATGACTTAGAATGTTGGACGTCAATAAAATGTGTAATATGACGTCAAAATTCATTATTCTGCACTGTAAAGGCACCATACTATTTATGCATTTTTCTGATAAGAGAATGGTCAAGTGCTACAGTTAGCAAGTTTAATGCTGACTTCCCGCATTTGACAGATTATTTTCATGGGGAAATTTGTGCTGTGTTCAGTTTGACCAACGTCAATGTAACGTCCCGCTGACATAATTCTATGGGATCTGTAATGTAACTTTTGCATGCAAAGCATGTTCCCTTATCGTTAGGTTCGATAAATCCCGTAATGCACCAACGACCCCAACTCGATGACTTTAAGTGACGTTAAACGCTTATTTTCGTCATTATATATCCTTGCATTCCAGTATCTGGTTTTGAAGCAATATTTGACAGACATTTCAGCATGATACGATGCTTTCCTTGTTTGCACATTGTGGAGTCGACGCCATGTAACAAATCATGAAAAAGATTGTTTCATTATCTTTGTTCTGACGTCCACGTCACATTTTTACGTTTATAAGTGTCTTCACCTTGTGGCGATAATTTAATCGTTAAAATGACGTTTTCTCATTTCATCACATGTCTTTAATAGTAAGTAAGCACATTATGAAAGAAATTTAATCAAATATCGTATAACTACGAAAAAAAATAATGTTCCATCTGTTTCATATCTTTATTCCTTAAGTATACTATGAAATGTGTAATGAAATATATCTTACCTATGTATCATATTTTTTCGGTAACGCCTTGGGTGATAAAGCGTCCAGGGTCCAGTTGTACCTTGTGGTCTTTCTCTCAGTATCGGCTGATCAAGCCACACCATAACTGAACCAATGATATTTCCCTTAGGAAAACAATATGAGCCATATGTTTTATTACCAGCACAGCGCCATAGCATACACACGTCACCGTCTAAAAACAAATTAAATATATACGTGTTCCTTTTTTTCCAACATTTGGGTTAAGAGGTAATGTCATTTTACCCAAATGAAAATACATCTTACCCGCATTACCTCTTACCTAAATGCTTAAAAGGGCATAACCTCTTGCCAAAATGTTTAATATGGCATTGCTTCTTGCCCAAATGTTCTAAATGACATTGCTTCTTTCCCAAAGGTTTGAAATGGCATTACTTGTGACCAAAATGGCATTATCTCTAACGCAAAGGTTTGAAATGACAATACATGTATATCTAAAACATGCGTTTGAAATGGCATTACCTCTAACTCAAATGTATGAAATGGCATAGCCTATAACCATAGTTCTTGAAATGACAATACTTCTAAGTAAGGAAGAAAGCAAAGATAGGGAATCAATAATCAAATATCACACCTGACCCATATTTGAAGGTGCCAACCTCATCTGATGTGGATCAAGACAAATAGATGTTTGGCTCGAATGAAATACCCTTATCGATGAATCATTTCCTAGTAAATAGAAATTCATATATATAAAAGGAGATGAAACAAAGATAAGTACTCAACAGTATATACAACTGAATACTGGAGTAAAAGATATCCAACAGTTAAACCCTGGTGGCCCCCACCGCAGACACAACATCAAACCCTAACCCTCTCGCCTACAGATAAGTCTTTAAGTAGGAACTGTCATAGAATCTGAGGTCAGACCCGCTGGCGTGCAATTAAACAAAATAAAGCAAAGTTGCCAACTGTCATTGGGTTGACCACCAAGCATGCAGCAGTCGCAATTCATTAATGTTATTACCAATCTTCTTATAATGAGAAATGAGAACCAACATGTTTTAAATTACAATATTTACATTTTCGAAGCAATCCTTTAATGAATCTTTAGATTTTTGCAGCCGTTCATAGCCTCATGAATTACACAACTTTTTATTATCTACTGCCAAGCTCACTTGCCCGTGCACGCTTCGAACATCGGACTCATTCGTCAGAAGTGATACTGGTGTTGTGATTGACGGTGAGCCACACATGAGTCGCACGTGCAAAACAAGTCTCGTGTTTGCTCTTTTGGCTACCCGTGTTCAAGCTGGCTGTTCCGCTTTTTCATTTCACACTCCAACTAAACCGTTGATGCGATTATAATTTAAATAAAAGTAAGTAAGCGTGAAAAAATCAGGAATGGATACAATCAAGTACCAGTCCATTTTAATTTCTAAATTAAATTTTTTTATACTTTAGATATTTACAATAAAATGTAAATATAAGCAAAAAAATCAATTTTTGGAATGTTCATGGAATCATGAATACTTCGGTTCTCTTGCAAAGCTAATTTTGCAAGAGACCCGAAGTATTCATGATTCCGTGAACATTCCAAAATTTAAATTCATTTCTTAAATACCTCAACCCACATGTTTGAAAGAGCAATACCTCTTACCCAAATGATTGGGATAAAAGAAGTTGATCTTGAACTAATATTTACTGATAACTAAACAATATTACTTTCTTTCATCCTCAATCAGTTTGTTTTATATTTTCTCAGTAATATATATGTTCTAAAATTGTCATATTTCGCTCTACTACATCAACATTGTTTTTGATTTCAATATCATTAGGCTAGAGTTAATTAATCGGGTACTTAGCAATATCAGAACGAGTTATCAAGAGTCTGCTGTAATTTGGGTAGAATTTCGAGAATTAGGATGTGTCTCCTTTCAAAACCGAAATCAAAGAAGGTAAATTCATTGAATTTATATCCCAAAACGAAGGGTTATTATATAGAAACGTTTAATTCACAAAATATAAGTAAGTAAGGAAGCAAAGATCAGGAATCGATACAATCAAGTACCACACCTGACCCAGGATACCAATGGGAAAGTGACAAACTCACAGCAGACACCACAGACGAGAGCCAAGAGGTCAGCCCTTTCCCAGCAGGTGACCACAAAGCACATATAAACAGACGCGCACAAAACATAGCAAACACAAGACAGAACAAAAACATAAAAGATCCACAAAAGAAGTACCGCCTTGGAACGGTCAGTAAAATATTTGACTGGAGGGCTTAAACCGGTTTAACGGCGCCAACCTCACCCTTAATTCAGATGTTGATCAAGACACATAGATATTTGGTTTGCATGAAAGACCCCTAACTTATCAATGCATCATCTCCTAAAACATATAAATCAAGATATAACAAGGAGATAAAGCAAGGATAAGGACTCAACAGTAAATTAAACTGAATACCGGAGCAAAAGAAATCCAACAGGTAAACCCCGGTGGGCCCGACAAACAGCCAAAGCATCAGGCCCCTACCATCTCATCAATGGATAAGTCTTTAAGTCGGAACCATCATAGAGTCTGAAGTCCGACCCGCCGGCGTGCATTTAAAGAGGAAAGCAAAGTTGTCAACCGTGATTGGGTTGACTATCAAGCATGCAGTCTGTTGCAATACATAAATGTTATAGCCAATCTTTTTATAATGGGAAATAATTTTATTAAACTGCGCTGAAAAATTATTAGAGCCAACAATCTTCTTCAACTTATACACCAAGTCACCATAAAAATCAGGTTCCGAAAGTCCTTGGCGCAAGAGAGATTTAAGTCCAACTTGGAATTTAGAAATCAAATCCCATTTCTCCAACCCCTAAGCATACAGATAATAATTAAAAGCCCATCATTTCGTTATAGTGCTTTGATCAATAAATATATATACTAATCAGTACAATTCCAATATCTGGCCTTTCATCCCAACAAGAGGTCAAGGGTGTGTGTAAAGTAATTTTTGCTTCTATGTTGGTCTATACTTTTTACTCTTTAAGTTGATATGCAACAAAAAATATGTTGAACTTATGAACAAGGCTGTGTGTAGGGTTGCATGGTTTATCTACGCTCCATTCCCTTTAATTTGAAATGCAACATGACTCCTTTCAGAAAAAATGTTTTGATCTTTGACCCCACCCCAGGGGCCGAGGGTGTGTGTAAGGACAGAATATGTGATCCATTCCCGATAATTTGATATGCAAAATGACAACTTTAGAAAAATGTTTTAACCTTTTGACCCCATCCCGGGGTCGAGGGTGTGTCTTCAAGCAAAATATTTGCGACTGTATGCAGCTGCATGCTTTATACTTTCCCATGAGGTGTCCTGGGTCATGTGTGGTACTTGATTGTATCGATTTCTGATCTTTGCCTTCTTACTTACTTTTATTCCCTTTAATCTGACATGCAACATGACCATATTTTGAAACGTTGAATTTTGGCCCCGCCCCCACCCCTTAAGTCAACAAAGGGGATTAAACCCAGGTCTTTTAACTAATGTCCCTTTTGATATGTTTCATAATATATTTCGTACCTCTGTCTGCATGCGAAATTAGGTTAAAAAATATTTACAACTGATTGACTATTTCAAAATTTAAATATTTGACCTTTGACCCCGCGTAAGGGGTCAGGGAGCGGGGGTAAAATTGTAGCCACTCTCATACTTATCTACAGGCACTGGGCAATCATGGTCTATAGTGAGAATGTGTCAGATATAATAGCTTTAGGGAAATGTTGAGTTCAATACACAAAAAAGCCAATGCAGCTGATATTGCTTCCAAAAGTGTGACAACTCCGACGCCGACATCACCGACGACATCACTGATAATGCCGCATTCGGGAAAGTCTACCACAATTCGAGAATCGAATCATGGCTGGAGTGTATGTAAGGAGCATTACGCGTAGTACTTTGTGCCAAAAAGCTCATTTTCGTTAGTGGAAACTGGCGTATGGAAAATTAGTTCTGTAGCATATGGGTTCAGATCTATTAGAATCGATTATTCTGATTATCCGAAAAGTTAAAACAGCAGAATAAATAGAGTTTATGTGTGTTTTTTTTTCAATAAAATATCGCTATAGAGATATTTTATTGAAAAAAACATAAACTTCATTTAACACTTTCGCTGCCAAAAATAGTAAGTGAGTATGATCAGGAAATACCACAATCACAAACTGCAGACAACCCCGTGGCACCGTGAGGAAGAGCCGCTCAACCATCATGAGACACTAGGAAGACAATTAAACAAAGCAATCAGCTCTCTCTTCCCCATCAAGATGATTGCAATACTAGAATGGACATAAAGTAACGTACAACAAAACATAGAACAATTACAGACGCCCACAATGGGAGTAACAATAAACAAAAAGTCAACAACAACAGAACCACCGCCTTAGAACGGACAGCAGCTGAGCCACCAGGGGGACTTAAATGCATTTTCCTGGTACCAAATCTTCGCCCTAGACTCTGCTGTTGTTGAAGTACAAGAAATGTTCAGTTCGCATGGAGGCCATCTAACTAATGCAATGTATCATCATGGAAAAACACTCTAATCAAATTACTACACCATGATGAAACAAAGAAAAGGGCTCATGACTCACAGATAGTCAGAGCTAAAGAAAACCTCAAGTTGAGCCACGGTGGGTCCAGCTACAGATAAGCATCAGGCACCAACCCACCGATTAAAGCTTTACGTCAGAGCCGTCATAGAGTCTGAGGCCTGACCCACCATCGTGCAATTAAAGAGGAAACCATAGCTATAAACCGTGAGTTTAAAACTTGGCATGCAGACTGTTGCATGATATCCAAGTTATATCCAACCCTTATATAATGTTTTACTATCTTTTTGAATTTATCACTAAAATTAGCGTTTCCAACAGTTCGTTTGAATTTATAGACTAAATCACCATAAAATATAGGTTCTGATATGCCTTGTTGCAGAAGAGTTTTTAACCCAATGTTGTATTTAACAATTAACTCTGAGTGTCTGTGGTAGAATTTAGAAAATGCTTTTCGAATTTTATGATATCTATAACCTTGTTTTAATAATTTAGCAGTTAAAAATAAGTTTCTGTTGTTGAAGTCATCAACATTAGAACACACTCTAGCAAAACGAATAAGCTGAGAAATATATACACCATAGGAAGGAGAGCAAGGAACATCTCCATCAAGAAATGAGAAATTTACTATTTCAAAATTAAAATCATCCCGTTTATCATAAATTTTAGAAGAAACTATGCCATTTGTTATTGACAAGTTCTAGTCCAAAAACGGAGCTTCAGTATCAGAAGAATTCGCCTTATTTAACTGAAGTTCAGCGGGATATATCTGACCGACCATTTGTTCAAAATAAGGATTATCAATATTAAGTAAGTCATCTAAATATCTGGAGGTAGAGTTAAAAGCTTCAATAATATCAGTTTGATTATTGTCTAACAGAGACAAAATAAAGTCTCTCTCATAACAAAACAAGAGGAGCACAATTAGTACCCATTGGAATACCGACAATTTGTCCCTTATAAAACCAATACTTCAGTGCCAAGCATGTTTCAATGATTCCTGAATATTATGGCTATATGGGTTCGAAATAGAGTATCTCCAGAACCATTAAACCTATTGCTGTGAAATTTTCATAGAATGTTGCTAATATAAATAACTTTCATTCGAACCAATAATAATAAAAAATAGTCACATGACCTTTGGCGGCCGTTTTGGAAGCCATATTGAAAATAAGAAAAAATGCCTATCAATGACTATATTTATGCAAAAATAGGCGAAACATTCATCAACACAGAGTATTTAACAACAGGATTAATTCTGATCTATTGTTTCATCAGAAATAAAGCACAATAGAGCAATAAACGGGTTGAAAGCGCTGTTCCGAGGGGTGTTTCATAACAAATGAAATGATTGTGCAATCTATATATAATGTGGTTTCTAAATATTTGGTCGCTTTCAGGGTTATGGGGATCCTCAAAATTATAATGTTCCCATTCAAAGCCCCTCTCAGCACCATTACCATTATTGTTTACAAGGGGTCGGTGAGAGACATTTGGTCTCTTTGTCGCATTTGTTGGACCACTTGTTGTCTAATACTTTTCAGCTCTTTTCTGGGGGAGGGGCGCCTGATTGTCATAATCACGTGTAACTGGCCTGTCTGAGACCAAATATCGTCTTCGCTTTCATTTTCTGATAATAAATGACCTTTATCTGAATTAAAAGCATTAAATATCCCATCGAAAACCTCTTCCGTATTGTTTTTAATTCCCCTGCACATGTTTTTTCGTTGTTTTTGGTGTCCGCTAAATCCGATGACAATACAAACTTTTTTGTAAGGTCCCTTTTTGAATGGAAATATCCTTAGACTTTTGCAAATCATATTATTATGTCTCCTGAACATTTTGAGATAAAAAAACAAAGAGTTGCGTCCCATATAACGGTTAAAAACAGACCACTATGAACAGTGCCTGTAAATTTCGACTGTAGTCGCGCGTTTTGCAGTGAACGGTAAATTCGACTTCAGTCGCGTTTGGCAGTGAAAGTGTTAAGCCATTTATTTTGCTGCAATCACACTTGTTATTGTGATAACATGGTTTCTGTGACGTCAGCGTCACATTATATAACGTCAGCGTCACGTTATCACCAGCGTTATCAAAATAGATCCTCAAAGTACATCTGTGGTCTGATTCTGCGGAATTTCGCGGAATTGGCCGAGGCAGTTCCTATTGATGATGATAATCCCTATGTGTCGATCATGCTTTGCAGGCAACACAAAGAAAGCGTATCATCAGGGTCTGTGAAGACAAGCTTACACAACTACCAGGCAGAGAGTAGCTAATAGACCCCCTAGACCACTATGATTTTCTGACACCATTCTTCATGTCCTTTTACTTTAAAAAAAAATTGCCTACAAATTCCTCTAGATGGGGCTAAACAGCCAATACAATGATCACATGGATGGTTTAATATTTTGCTTATGGCAAGGTTACTAAACCTCAAACATCAATATTTAGAAATGCAAAATGTTACATTTTTTTGATTCCAAATAAAAAATCAAGTATATTTCTCCCTTATTTCAAAAGATCAGTGAGTTGGAATGTGTTGCAGAAGACATTTTCAACCTTTCAATATGTGTTTAAAACCCATTTGTAACTTAAATTGTAAGTTCTGGACACAATAATCACCATTTGAAAATAATGACCTTTTATGTAAAACACATTTTGCATTATCCGACCAGCAGGCATCCATGGCACCGTCGAGTGAATGAGTTGCATGAAAAGCTGTAGTTCAATGCATTTCAATTTCCACTGAAAATTTCGTTGAATTTGAAATAAAAAGGCTGTAGCCCAGACCAGCGTATCTCGTAAAAACGTCATCGATGCTTACCCCGAAAGTAGCAAAGCTGATTTTTTGCTCAAAGAATATTTGAACATTCAGTAATACAAAACCACTGTATAACAATTTGTTGCGAATTGCGAATTGACATATAAGTGACTTTTGTATGGGAAGCGGTTTTCCTTTAAAAATCGTAATAATGATTTAAACGCCTTGTTTAACATGTTATCATAGCAAATGGGATTGTAAATGGTATCTATGCTGCCCCATATATACTATTGTATGTTATGAGGAGAGGTAGAACATATGATTTCCCTGATGTTTAAAATCTAGCTTGAAAACGCAGCCTGTCTATGCTATTCGAGGTTTGTGTTTGTTCGTTTCGATTTGTTAAGTTGTCATGACCAAAAAGGATATGGCAATTATTTTGTTATTAGCCAAGAGGCAAATATGCTTGCAACACTAAAACACACAAATTGAAATAAAATACTCATTAGTTAGCCCATGTGGCAAAAACAAACATATGAACCCCAACAACAAAAAAAAACAGAGGAGTCCAACAACGTTACAATCATCCCACACAAAACTACAAGAGGATAAGAAACTATATCCAAATGACTTACATAATAAACATGCTTAAGATACAATATAACTAACATTTTGTAACGAGGTGATAATGCTGCTAGTAAACACTGAAAAGACGTAAACAGTTCACACAGCACGAATCAAGAAACTTACACCACAAATCACTGAAAAGACTGTGTGTGTTTTCAGGTTACACACACACCTAATTTTACTGGTATAAATTGATTAAAGTCTTTTTCTACACAACAAACTTAATTCTTTCCAATCCTCCATGAGTCGTCACCAGGCGGTGATGGATGATTTTATGAACAGAAAACAGAAATTATAGCTAGGCGGCTAAGAGCCAAGATTGTGCTATTCCGGATACAAGCATGAAACTTTCCACACTTGTAAAGGTTGGTGAGCTGATGATTTTCAGATATAGAACCACTTCGACAAATTTCCTCTGCGCATGCGCAAGGCAAAATTCACTTCCGTTATAGAAAATTTGGTCTCACTTGGCTACACAGACCAATATTTGCGTTAAAATGGTAAAAATTCGACCCACTATATCTCTGGATGTCCTAAAAGACATAAACGAATATATTTTCTAAATAATTTCCATAATTACGCATGCGCAAACTAACTAATACTTCCGGTTATCTTGTTTAATGATAATCAAAACGGTAGAAACCATTGAATAAATGAAATACTTATATCTTTTGACTGGGAAATAAATGTGTTTTTGCACAATCATTTATCCAATAATTTTTGCTGCGCATGCATTTACACTAGAAAGCCACTGTAGTAGAACAGTGCAGTCATTGCGGGTCGGTTGCAGTCGATGAGGGCCCACACTATTATACTTTGTTTTACTGTGATCCATTCTATGAGCTAGTTCTTTACAGCTATTACTTTTAATGATGATGTTTTCAGTTGCAATTATCAATCAGGTATATTAGACCATTTTAGGTCAATTGGAGCCTTTAAATTCTAAAACAAGATAAGTACCAGCCAATTTCTTGATAGCCAGTGTGAGGTTTTATGTGTATGAAATGTGTTCACAGTCTAATAAGACGCTATTTTAGTCATTAGTTGTGATTTAACGACATTCAAATTTCAAAATGCTCTGCCCTCAGATTTCGAACATTTGTGCTTAAAAGTACTAATATTTTGCATTTTGACCTAAACTAACTAAAGTAAGCATATATTCCAGAATATAAACAAAAATGGCTTCCATCCTTTTTTAGGAAAAATATCACCTTTTTGGCATAACTCATGTGGTGTATCGACTAACGCTTAACTCACTTAAATCTCTGTTAAGCAGATATACAGCTGGATATATAAGTGATAATAATAAGTACAGAATATGTTTTCGAAGTAAATAATAACAAAAATATTACCCTTTTTAACAGGCCGGTACGGTACGCTTAAACGGTATATTCTGTGCCCTCATCGACAGCAGCTAACCCGCAATGCTGATGCTGTTCGCGTACAGTGGTTCTCTAGCGCAGCATTTGGCATGAATGGATTTCTCTTGTTATGCTGGGGACATGCATGGTTTACCCATCATGTTCTTGAATGACTACATACCGTAATGTAACTTCGACTGTAACAAATGTTGTGGAGTTTACTGAAGAGTGTTTGACTGTCTTTTGGACTTATGGCCATGCATTGTTATGCGTTTATTTTTGGTTACTTGGCACCTGGGCCAAGATGACAAGATCATGTTGATATTATATACAAACGTATACATTTTCAAAGTGACATTTAACCAAGAGAGCTGGCAATATGTGCCATAATCTGTATGTAAGCTGATATGACACAGCCTTCTCGAGGATTTTCAGTTATTTAACATCAATTTACAGAAATGTAGTGTTCAAAGTTGCCACTACAGGCACAAAGGGAGAGCTGCATTTTGTACTTCTGCAACCTTTAAGACAGCCATATCTCACAAGGTCAAGAGAAGATTTTGATGCTGTGGTATAATGGTCAATAGTGGACTTTGCATTCCAGTGTCTAGTTCTATCCATCACAGTTTGCTGGACTTGGTAATCATTGCCCCTTTTCTAGTACTGACCCTAACAGATGAGCCTTGATATTATGACTTTAAAATGTGCTGGTACAAAGCCACCTTCGTAAGGGCTGTCATTTCATCGAACAAACCTTTTTGGTGAACAAATGTTTTCTAGCCATGTTTATGTTCATGTAGGTGCTTGCTTGTTCTAGCATACAGTATAGTGATGAATTGTTCACTGGTGCAAAGGTATTCTGTAGGTGGCTTCGCAAAACATTTTCTAAATTTTATAGACGATACTATGATTTGATTTCTAAATTCCAAGTTGGACTTAAATCTCTCTTGCGCCAAGGACTTTCGGAACCTGATTTCTATGGTGACTTGGTGTATAAATTGAAGAAGATTGTTGGCTCTAATAATTTTTCAGCGCAGTTCATTAAAATAATTTCTCATTATAAAAAGATTGGCTATAACATTAATGTATTGCAACAGACTGCATGCTTGGTAGTCAACCCAATCACGGTTGGCAACTTTGCTTTCCTCTTTAATTGCACGCCGGTGGGTCGGACTTCAGACTCTATGATGGTTCCGACTTAAAGACTTATCTATTGATGAGATGGTAGGGGCCTGATGCTTTGGCTGTTTGTCGGGCCCACCGGGGTTTACCTGTTGGATTTCTTTCGCTCCGGTATTCAGTTTAATTTACTGTTGAGTCCTTATCCTTGCTTTATCTCCTTGTTAAATCTTGATTTATATGTTTTAGGAGATGATGCATTGATAAGTTAGGGGTCTTTCATGCAAACCAAATATCTATGTGTCTTGATCCACATCTGAATTAAGGGTGAGGTTGGCGCCGTTAAACCGGTTTAAGCCCTCCAGTCAAATATTTTACTGACCGTTCCAAGGCGGTACTTCTTTTGTGGATCTTTTATGTTTTTGTTCTGTCTTGTGTTTGCTATGTCTGTGCGCGTCTGTTTATATGTGCTTTGTGGTCACCTGCTGGGAAAGGGCTGACCTCTTGGCTCTCGTTTGTGGTGTCTTCTGTGAGTTTGTCACTTTCCCATTGGTATTCTGGGTCAGGTGTGGTACTTGATTGTATCGATTCCTGATCTTTGCACCTTTACTTACTTTGCATGGAGAAAGTTCATTTTTACAAAATACCCAGTTATAGCTAGAAAGCGTACTTACCGTTTTCCACGACCAAGGATAACAGATGTTTTATTGCACTCTGTGAGTGAATGAAAAAAAGCAAGACAGTTTGATTTCACACCATAGATAGTCGGCGATTTTCGCCAATCCCACAGCTCATCCACTCACAACTGTTGCACCACAGGTATGACGAGAACTACTATAGTAGTATAAACATCGCAACTGCTTATTTTCTTGTTAGGCCTTTTAGCTGCTTCCGTAGCACAAGCAAATAATCTTGGATCTGCCTCCTCATGCAAACATGGCGCAAATGAAGGCATATCGCAAGCTGGACACACTATGATCCGAGCTCCTCCAGTAAAGTGCAGGGTTCTCTCTAGAGTATTGTCACACTCTCATCGTGCAACACCCATCTCAATCTGGGGTTATTGTTTCTTAGTTGGCACATCTTATGTCCAGGAAACACAGCAGATGGAAAGATAATGAAATAGTTTATTGTCATCTTCTCATAAGAAAACTTGCCAGTTTGTAGGTACGACAGCTATTTGGTGGACTGATCCGCCGGTGGATGTCGTTTCCTCGTTTTTCCCTTGTTAATGCTTTTAAACTGTCAGCCTAACATGTGCTGCACACTAAATCCACTTGATCAACTGCACAAAAAGTGGTATTACGTAACGTTTCAAAAACATCTTTGGTATACTGCTAACTGAATAGTGCGAGCCCCTACTGAACAACGGAGGCTCCATCCAAAATGACAACACTGACTCCAAGTGTGATTTCTTTTACAGGGGAGCCAAATGCTTTGAAGTCAGTCAGTAGCTTCACAACCAAAACTATGAGGCATATCAGGGACCCACCCCAAAAAAAATGTAACGTTATCATACCCACATAAAACAGACTAGCTTAGACTAACTAATGTTTGGTATGATTCGTTGACAGGAAGTGAGACACAAATATACATATACAGTTCACTGACAGTTTGGAGACAGTCCATCGACAGGCAGTGATATGTGGTTTGTGAGCTCAAGCACGGCAGAATATATATGGCTGCCTACCTGTCTGTCTGTGAGTCTGTCTGTTTGTCTATCAAAACGGTATATCGCCCTTGGCCAGTGACCTATATTAGCTATGTCACTGCCTTGGCTTAAATATAACTTTTTCAGAGACGTCCCCAAGTCAAAACAATTTATATTGGTCAACACAAAGAAAAAAATGAGGTGGTGACCTTTGACAACCCTGGTAACCCAGGTGGTAAGCGCGTTTGTCAAGTGTTCCAAGGGCTTTGAGCTTAAGCAAAAAACAAACAAACACAGATTGCATGTCTGTCTGTCTGCCACTAGCCTTCTATCCGCTTTGCTTAAAATTTGACTTTAAGTCTTATAACAATTTTATATTTGTTTAACGTAGACAGAGTTTTTTTTTTGTGAAAGCTTATACTTGTAAATAAATGTTGCTGTGTTTATCGTCAAAACAACATCCAGTTAAAAGAAACCCACTGCACATGCGCATCTAAACAGGTCTGTAGGTCCCTATATTGAAGACATGCTTTGGTCCTTTGATTGGGGCATCGGGTTTGGCACAATTTACAATTAAAGAGAAACAGAATACCATTTTTGTACAAAATTCAAATTTTATGCCCATGCGCAGCAATTAAAGAACGAAGAGGACTAACTACAAACCATTAACATCAGTTCTGCTACATTTTATTATTCTACAGCCAACATGACCCCTTCTTTAGAGTCAAACTGTATGAAAGCTCTATGATAACAGCATAAAATCATAAAATGCGTTGCGCATGCGCAGTAGGCATTTCCCAATGTGGTTCTATATCCTATTCAGCTTAGTCATTCATGGTCTACAACTGTGTCAAATTTCATGCTTGTATCCGGAATAGCACAATCAGGCCAAAATTTGGCTCTTAGCCGCCTAGCTATTAAAGGTATAATAGGTATGCATAACTTTTGGACTACTGATGTAGTAAGCTGCAACAAATTAAGTAAGAGAGGTGGCAAAGATCAGGAATCGATACAATCAAGTACTACATCTGACCTAGTAAACCTCATAGGAAAGTGACAAAACACAATTAAACATCACAAACAAGAACCAAGAGGGCAGCCTTTTCCCAGCAGGTGACCACAAGGCAGCAATGAACAGACGCGAAAGCATGACAATCACAAGACATAAATAACACAAATGATTCACAAAAGAAGTACCGCCTTCGAACGGTCAATAAACTATTGCACTGGAGGGCTTAAACCAGTTTCATGGCGCCAGTTTCAGCTGCATTATATATCCCCACCATAGTTTTTAATTGTTTTTTAATCTATTTTTTGTTTTTGTCTTTTTCTTTCTGTTCTTTTTGCTGCTTTTTCTTCCATTTTCAGTTATTTTGGCCCTTTTTGACTATTTTATTCATTTTTAGCTTTGTATTTGTTTTTGATGGATTTGTTTCTATGTTTTGACACCTTTAAACATTTTGCAACCTTGCAAAATGTTTTGTTAATACATGTAAATCATACAAGAATGCCAAAATTAAATACCTCAAGCTTACAAAACTGCATACTTCATGAAAGAAACTTTAATTAAATCTCTCATGAGTCCAACTCGCTAAAATTCGAGTGTTGGAGAGCCAGATATGACTTTTTAGATGTGAACAAGTAACATATGTACTTCAAACTATATTATAGACATTCAGGTATGCATACTTTTTAAGTAAAATATGTGCGAAAAGTTAATATTGTGCATCCAAATGCTGCTATGGAAGTTCTGAAACTTACTTTAACTGTTTATTCCTTGTTTTGACTTGTTAAATATAAAATGATGATTTTAATACACTTTGGTATTGGAAGAAATTACAAGAAATCCATAAATGGATACATCAGTATGTCATTCAGGATATTCTATAACAGTATGCAAGTATGGAAAGTCTAGTTGCCATGGTGATTGTTTATTATACCAGGAATGGCAAATTAGTCCATTTTTTCTTGTTGCTAGGCAACCGTCCATAATAATTAGTAAAAGTTTCTGACCAGTTTTTAGGAAGGGGATTATAATGTTGTATTTAAAAATTATCACTGTTAATGTTTTAAGTCTTTTCTTTCAGATATATTAAAGGTGTTGAAAATAAGCATTCATTATTTTTGCCTTTAGATTTGCTTTGTGAACTTCACCGTGTCACTTGACTTAAATTACATTTCACTCAATTGACATCACAAAATACATGCTTAACCACAGTTAATGCTGATTTCAAGACAATAGAAATAACAAAATTCATAAATAAATTGACCACAGACCTCTATATTAATAGAAAATGTGATATTGAACATAAAAACATTGGGTCAGTTGAACAATTTATTGTGATTGTTAACATTTATAATTCATTAATACACTGTCATTCTACATTATAACATTTAATATATCCTTAGCAATAAAAAAAAAACTGCATGTATATTCAAATTCAATTGATGAATAGTTCGACAGAACAGACAGAAGACCAACAGGTAAGCCACCAACACTGCCCTCCGCGTGTGTTGATTTTTGAAATCAGTCAGCTAATTATAAACGTCAAAAGATTATCACGCTTTTCGCCCAATAACTATGTAATGTAACACAATGGTGTCATCATATATCAACTTTATTTACATGTAGGCTATTATCGCATACTTAGAAAAAAGTAAGTAACCGTTCAGGATGTACGTAACATTGCGATGTATTTTTGCATAGCTACATTTCTGGTTCGCCAAAACAGTGTATTGAATAAAGCGAATCTATTTTACAGCCTATGTGCTTATTTTCAATGCCATCTTAAAGTGTACATTATCACGTGACAATAAATTTTGTTTTGTGAAATAGGCACACGGACGTCCCACTACATAAGCAAGCATTTTAAACGTGACCTGTTGGTAGGATATAGAATGATCCCCCAAAATACGTTTTCATACCTAATGGCGACGGCAGCCATATTGGATAATAAATCTCACCTAAACAGGCAGCAATGTAATCTTTGGGCAGTTATGAGCTGTTTGTGTGAAAATAATCAAATTTATTCGTAGCAGATACAGGTGGGTGAAAACGAAACATTACGTTTTATCTGGTTTTATACGGTACACAACATTGCATGCGTAATGCTAAAGCAACAGTTCTTTGAAATTGAACTTATACTCAAAACGTTTAAAACAAAAAAATGGTCATTCCTGAAAGGTAGTTTGATTTCATTCAGTTTAATTTGTATTCAGTTTAATTTACTGTTGAGTCCTTATCCTTGCTTTATCTCCTTGTTATATCTTGATTTATATGTTTTAGGAGATGATGCATTGATAAGTTAGGGGTCTTTCATGCAAACCAAATATTATGTGTCTTGATCCACATCTGAATTAAGGGTGAGGTTGGCGCCGTTAAACCGGTTTAAGCCCTCCAGTAAAATATTTTACTGACCGTTCCAAGGCGGTACTTCTTTTGTGGATCTTTTATGTTTTTGTTCTGTCTTGTGTTTGCTATGTTTTGTGCGCGTCTGTTTATATGTGCTTTGTGGTCACCTGCTGGGAAAGGGCTGACCTCTTGGCTCTCGTTTGTGGTGTCTTCTATGAGTTTGTCACTTTCCCATTAATATCCTGGGTCAGGTTTGGTACTTGATTGTATCGATTCCTGATCTTTGCAACCTTATTACTTCAATTTGATAACGCGTTGCTGAGATAATAGCGTTAGTATTAAACGCATGCATACATATAACGCACATGGGCTACCATACTTTATTAGTTCTAGAGGCGTTATGCAATTCAGAGAAGTTTGCTATACAGTGGTTTCGTATGCACCAAATATACTTCTTCAAATTTATACTATAACAAACCTTGCTACTTTCCGGGTAACCATTTTTGATTTTTTTTACCCTGGGCCCTAGCCTATCATCGAGTGCCAAATGGTAGGCTAAGTGCACTGAGCCCAATGAAACTCATTAAAGTGATGCTTATCAAAGTTTGAGTAGTATAATTTCTAGAAAGCAAATATCAAAGGGTGTGAACAGACTGCGCGGATGAGCAGCCTTGTCTGCATTTTTGTTTGCTTATAACAAAATCAGGTTGCACAGTGCCTTTATTGTCCTAGAGCAAGATCATTAAATTGGCCTTGACGCGAGAAAACCTGTCTTCAGGGGTTTGCGAACAACAAAGGCGCAGACCAGCCTGCGCATCCACGCAGTCTGATCAGCGCCTCTGTTATTTGCGTTTGTGAAAGTAACATATCTAAGCTTGCTACAAGCGAAATTTCAATTTTCTAGGTAGTCTCTGTAGCTTCGAAGACCGGTTTTAGTCTCGCCGAAGACAGGTTTTGTCTCGTCGAGGCCCAATCTTCATTGCTAATCGCTGATTCAACCCGGGAAAACGTTGCAGCAAGACTGAAAAAATGGCGTAAATAGTCAACCTAGCCCTTTGTATACTGGTGACTCCTATAAGGGTATTTTGGCAAACAATAAAGACAGGGTATGCACTGTTTGTTATAAAAAACACAATCGTCAGTAACGTAAATACATAGTTATTGGAAATTTCCTGCCAGTAACCCCTTAAAAATATAATGAACAATCCCATCACTATTGTAAATATCAGTAAAGGCAAATTAATCAGAATACAAAGGGTTAAATAAATCAAGTTTTAGCATCGTGCCACATACTGTCCTGCCAGCCAAGAGTGACAGTGACGTCATGTTTGTTTACAAAGTTATCAGGGCTACATGATCTATATATCACTTGTGTATTAATCCTGTGCACAGGATAGGATTAATACACCAGTGACCTATTGATTCGCGTTAGTGCAAGTGGGGTGTACAAGTTAATGCTTTTCTAAACAATTGTAAACAAAAGTTTACGTCACTGTCACTCTTGGATGGCACGACAGTAGATGAACAAACCTTGTATTATGTTTATTAAGCTGGTCAGGTTCGCACCAGCAACTGGAGCGATGTCGGTAAACCAATTAAGCTTCCTCCCTACGGTAAATGGCATATTTCGTAAATCCAACATCCTAGAAAACATACACTTTCATAAAAAAAATATGAACGATGTAATAATATGCCAAAAAGGCAAAGATAGCTCACCCGATTCCAATGTGCGAGATCTGCATTATATTTATACAATGATCTCCGAGTTTGATTGATACATGTTTATGCATTATACCCGTTAAACTGTCCAGCAATCTAAATACTGATCATTTTTATTGCATACCAGATAAGGCGATCTGCGATTTTACCCTTGGATAGAAATTCCTTTCTTAACGATCTTATCCTTACCCTGCTATCACTTGAAAGCTTTACATTGGTTGTATAGAAGCTCACGCACATGGTCGTTAAGTGACGTCATTGCTATGTTAAAATGGCGTCACCATGTCATGCCGCATCTCAGGTATTATTAAGGAACTTCTGGGTTTTTTATTAAAACAAAACATAAACTGTGGTATTTAATGGTGAGCAAGAAAAAGAGTAGGCCTACATTATTGGTGTGAGGGTAGGATATAAAAATCTGTCACTCGGGATCACCATTTCAACGGTCATCCTTGAGACAGATTTTTTATAACCTACCCTCACACTCATGATGGATTCTTATAGTATAGGTCATACAGCTTAGAAGTAAGATCACAATGCCTCATTATTGTGGTTGAAACTGATACACTCGTTGGATATAGTGACAGTTTCTTAATCTTGTTTTTATAACGTCCGCCTTTGACACACTGGGGTAAATATTGACCTCAGTACGCTTCAATTATCAATAAATAAATAAGCTTTGATCATTACATTAAAAAGGTATAGAGGAAACTGAAAAAATGGCCAGACAAAATAAGCATATTCGGCCAAAAAAGTGGTACTGCTAAAATCTTTTTAGGCCTTAAAAGTGGTCATGGCCGAACCGGCCGTACCGTTGCCGACAGCCTTTTTTGTGAAGCTGTGTTATTTCTAAATCACTGCGGATGCGTAGGCTGGTCTGTACCTTTGTTTTTCGCAACCACGTTATGGCCCATATTATATTTAATGAACATTAAGAAATTCAGTACTCAAGTGCTCATGAGCTGTTTTCATTCTTAATTCGGAACACATGAATAGTGGACAAACATGTTTTACGTTTGGAGATGAAATACCTTTTCTTGATTTCAATAAGTTGAGCATGCATACTCCAATTTGAACCAAATTTTAAAAGCAGTAAAACGCTTTTATCCTCTCGGTGGCTTAGGCTGCTGTCCATTCTAAGGCGGTGGTTCTGTTGCTGTTGACTTGGTGTTTATTGTTACTCCCATTATGGGAGTCTGTAATTGTTCTATGTTTTGTTTTACGTTACTTTATGTCCATTCTAGTTTTGCAATCATTTTGATGGGGAAGAGAGAGCTAGTTGCTTTGCTTAGTTTGTCTTCCTGGTGTCTCGTAATTGTTGTGTGGCTCTTCCTCGCGGTGACATGGGTTTTTCTGCAGTTTGTGATTGTAGTATTTCCTGATCATACTCACTTATTATGGAAATGTTTTTTTAGGACAAAAAAGATTTTCAGAGAAAGAAATAAAACTATATATTGAATCTATAACCTGGGACCCCTCTATTTACAATGGATCACCCCAAGTGTATTGTATCAAATAAGGAAGAATCCATTATTGCATAAATGGTTAATGTCATACCACTAATACCTACCGATTAAGAGCAAATCCAGTGATTTCGTATTCAGGGTACTCACAACCAAACTGGCCAAATGTGGCTGTCTCCAAGCGTCTTGATCTGAAGATTTTATAAAGCTATATTAGGAATCCATTTATAAGGACAGACCGTGTTATAAGTGAAACGTACATGTCATAAAGGGAAAATTTCACGAAGCAATTCTAGGGGTAGACCATTTTATTGTCAATTGCCTATCATTTTTTGGTAAAAAATATTGTGAGCCACAGCACGACCCATTCAGGAAAGTCCGCCGCAATTCGAGAATCGAATCATGGCTCAGGTGTATGCAAGGAGCATTACGCGAAGTACTATGTACCAAAAAGCCCATTTTGTGAGCCCAAACTGTCGTATGGAAAAATAGTTCTATAGAATGTGGGTTCAGCTCTATTAAAATCGATTATTATGATTATCTGGAAAGTTTAACCAGCAGAATAATTGAAGTTTAAGGCGTTTTTTTTTCAATAAAATATCGCTATTATAGCGATATTTTATTGAACCCCCCCCCATAAAATTCATTAAAAGCTGTTTCTTTTGCTGCACGTGTTAACATGGTCTCCGCGACGTCAGCGTCACGTTATATAACGTCAGCGTCATCGTATCACTCGCGTTATCAAAGTAGACCACGATGTACATCCATGGTCTGATTCCACGGAAATTTGCGGAATTGGCCGAGGCAGTTCCCATTGAGCACGACCGTGCTATGACTAAATTCTTGTTATAACGAGGATGTTATTAAGGGAGTGCAGGCACTGTATAAGATATAAAAGCACGTACACTCCCAATTACAGTATGAAATTAAGTATACTGAGAAATAATTGAGGGACATTAAAGTTGTTTTGACTTTATTTCATTTGAGAAAATAATTTCAAAACAAAGTATTTTGTTTCTGATACAACTACCAATATGCAAAATGCAAAATAAGATACGGGTCACTAGAAACAATACAGTACCGTGCCAAATGTAACAAAATTCTTAACCGAAAAATGTTTTACTTTTTTATATTTTGCTGCAACCTTTACCTGGTTAATGCTTACTTTCTTATTACGAGAGAGACAAGTTTCTTCACCCATATATAAGTCATTGACCTAATAACGCGACCATGTCTTCAGCAAAAATGCCCAGTTATGGCATACCTGTGCCAATACGACAACTAATTGGCAGTAAAACACGTAAAACAATGATTATGGTGTCATACTTTTGACAGAGAGCCAACAATGAATTTGGAGCCAGCGATTATGGAATAAACGATAAAAATGGGTTTCAATCATTGTTTAATGTTTGTGACTTTTCAATATAAAGGGTTTAACCATTTTGTTTAGTACTGTACTTAAACCATTGAAGCGTGGTTTGAGTTAATCATTCTTTTTGATAGCAGATATATCTGGAACTATGAAACACACGCACAGTTGTTTTTGGTTTTCATTGTATACACTGAACCGAAGTTATAAGTAGCCACCATACATTTTTTGCTCCTGTTCAGAAAGTAAAAGTCACTCTCAAAAAATTTAAATTCTATGAAAAGGTCCAATGCTTTGTCGATACTCTGCAAATATGGCATTTCAAAATGACTGGTAGACTTTATACAGACGTGGTCCGAGTAAAGGTACCCTCATTTCAAAAAGTCACACTTTTTAGTGTGATATAAAATATTCATCAGATACGTTATCCGTTTATATTTTAATTAGTTTGAATATGTTTATAACAGCTGTGATATAAGATGAAAAGAATCAAAAGCTTTTTTTGACAATTGAACACTCCATTTCTCTTCTACGTTAACATGAAGACAGCCACGGTCAACAACTTAATCAAAGGATTTTAAGCTTAACCATGAAGTTTGCATACTTACTTTGCATTGCTCTGTACGCTTTATTATCTGCGGCACAGCAGTGCAATTTTCAGGGTTTCTTCACTATGAATTGGCGCCACTGTTCTGCTTTAAAATTAAAATAAATCTTAAACAAATGCAATTTAAATGACCTTTAAAGTTTCACATTAAAATCGGAAGTGGCTACCATTTTAGTAAAAATATCGTTAGCAAATGGGCTCATCAAGTTGCATGGTGTTTTAGCAAACATATTAACATATAAAATAGAGCAGATACAATGATTTTAGTTTGTGCAGCTGATGATTTGCAAAAATTTTGGAAAATTTGGAAAAATACCAATTTTTAAAAATTCATAAAATATCTGTCATAAGCAAAATGTCAAGTGTTTGGCGTTTTTTCAAGTCGACTAGGCAGATTTTCAATCACCTGTACTTGAATTTGATAAAAACTTCACTCAAAAAGCTTATTTTCTTCAAAAAATTAATTTTTGCATTTTTGAACACAAAAATCGTGAAGTGATAGAAAACTCTTCAAAAACACCGCTTATCTTTAGTCAATTACAATGCACATACTTGGGCAAAAATTCATTTCAATATCACTAGGGCTTAGTAAGAAAAAAAATTTTTAAAAGTGGCTACTTAGAACTTCGGTTCAGTGTAGAATGTAAGGGATAAAACTGAATCTTAACATCTTCAATTGTTTTTCTGAGTAGATAATAGCAAGCGCTGTGTGTTGATAAACATTATGATCTTATTGTGATGACATGATCATTATGATCGGAGCGCGGATCAAGAAGGGGTCCAACTCTGAAAACTCCTTTTTTCTAATACAATATAAGTAAATGTCAACACATAGGCCTGCCCTTCTGAGTATTCAACCCTTTACCTCATATACCGCCTTTTAACATTTTTGTAAACAGAACACACCAAGATCAGGCAGCTCATACAAGAGCTGCCTGATCAGGGTATACTCTGTTGCTTATGGAAATGTGACTAGATATTATCGTGCGATAGTGGACCCGACAAGCAATTTCTTTTATCTATAAGCAAATGTGAATGTTGATTTATATATTCATAGTGGATGGAGCTTGTCATGAATATTCATGAAGGAAATGGTTAAAATGGTGAAAGATTCTAACTGCAGCCACACTTAGCCACCAAAATTGAGATTTTCTTCTACAATAACATGAAACATATAACATGTTGCACGTTATAATGAATGAGAATCAACATGATATGTACGTTGTTGTTGTTGTTGTTGTTTGTTGTTCTTCTTTGTTTTTTTTTGTTTTCAAGAAGAAACTTCGCAATATTCACCAGATAAGCTCTTTGAAGTGGCAGCTTATATGCATTTCATTGTTGTTGTTGTAAATAATATGACACTTCTTTGCTGCCTGTGTCCCCTTCGTACTCTTTTAACTACCTTGTAGTTAACAATAGATGGAATTTTATGAAAATTATACTGAATTTATATGACCATGGTGAATTTATGCACGGGAAGTATTATCAGGGTGCCGTCAGTCAACGGGGAGTTATTGGCCTTTGATCGCATAAATTTCAATGTGTTTTTCTGTGCTCAGCTATAACTAGGTAACCAATAGATGTAATTTCATGAAAATTATACTGAATATATATGACCATAGTGAGTTATGCATGTGAAGTTTTATTGGGTTGGCATAAGGTATAGCGGAGTTATTGCCCTTGGTTGCCTAATCTTCAATGATTTTTTCCGTCCTCAGCCATAACTAGGTGACCAATGGATGATGAAATTTCATGAAACTTATACTGAATGTATATGACCATGGTGTGGTTATACATGTGGAGTTTCATCAGGGTATCATCAGTTATAGAGTAGTTATCGTCCTTTGATTGCCTCAATTTCGATGATTTTTTCCATCCTCAGCCATAATTTGTAAGCAATAAATGAAATTTTATTAAACCTATACTGAATATATATGACTGTGGTGTAAATAATGTTACGCTCAAAAATGTTGTTTATCAATAGAAATTTAATCACTTACTGTAATCTTGGTTTAAATAGTACTCGTTGGTTACCATCCAGCACCAAGATCCACTTTAAAGCTGTATGGTGGCGCATCAACTCTGCTGATATTATTTTCGCAGTTTGTAAAGCCCATCTCACTTTCTCAACGTTGTAATTGGCAGGATATAATGATACTCTATCACCTAGCGTCTTGATTTCTTTCCAAACGGTCGCTAGTTCCCAGGGAGAATTGAATCTAGCTAAACAAATATGGAACACTATATGTAGAGAACATTTCTTTAGAGATTCTAACCTTAGGTCATATGGGCCGCGACGCAAGAAAACCTGTCTTCGGGGGTTTGCGAACAACACTGGCGCAGACCAGCCTGCGCATCCGCGCAGTCTGATCAGCACCTTTGTTATTCGCTTAGTGAAAAGTATCATATCTAAACTTGCTTCAAAAAATTTCAATATTCTACCTAGTCTCAGTAGCTGAGGAGACTGATTTGAATCTCATTTTGTCGGAAACCCCGAAGACAGGTTTTCTTGCGATGATGCCCATATGTCAAAGTAGATGTTGTTTTGTGTGAGTGTGTGATGGGGATGGTCTTTATATTGCCATATATTAATTCAGAAAACGAAATTATTTAAGAAATGAATTCAATTTTTGGAATGTTCATGGAATCATGAATACTTCGGGTCTTGTGCAAAGTAAGTGAAGCCCTTTGGGCTTCACGTTAACTTTGCAAGAGACCCGAAGTATTCATGATTCCATGAACATTCCAAAAATTGATTTATTACTTATATTTACATTTTATATTATCAGTCAAGTAACAATTCTCAATTTTCATCTAACTTGGCTGGTTGTCCAGATATTTTGAATTAAATCAGACATAACGTAGGGTTTGGAATAGCCAAACCGCCAAATTTCCGCGCTTAATGTCATGGCGATACGTGTTCAACGTCACGCAAACGTCAGTAAACAAGCAACGTTATTGAATGGACTTGACATTAACCCACTCAAATGGCGCGTATGTGGGTGTGGCTTAATTCATTTTGTTCATGAAGGTATGAACCACATCTCAAATGTAAAGGTTCATTTAAAGACTCGCAGTGGAAAGGTAAATATTGAAAGGACCTCTGACACTTTGATAGGGTATCTGCCTATTTTTCAGATGCTTCCCAAAACTTCCCTATGCATAAGATATCACTGGTATCCTTTTGAATAGGACGCTTGATGTATTAGGAACGAATTAAGGCTATAATTAGACAGGCAGATCCCTACGACAAAAAGGAGACTCTACCAAAGGGGGTAGGGGTTGCATAATTTGACTTCACCAAAAACATTTAGAAATCAATTGTTTTCATGTGTAAGGGTATTATATCATCAATACTCGATTACAAATCACAGTGAAAGTATTTTAAAGTCCGAAATCATGAGCATTTTAATGATTATTTTTGTTGTTGTTTTTTTCTATCTGATTTGTTAAGAAATATTTTGAAGTGCAACTGTAGTCCATATTCAACCTTGATGACAATGTATTTACCTGGTGCAATATTATGCAGCAATGTACTATAACCATTCATCCATGCGTAAAGTACACCTAGTCGATGGCCATGTAGTTTATGTGTATTGGATAGATACAGTATATGTGCAAAATAATCTACCAACTGAATTTAGTAAAGGGACAATTTTAATTCTAAAGAAAAATATGCTAAAACGTTGTAATATTTCATGAATAAGGGGTTTTGAAAAGGAAGCTTACTTGTACTAATTATTTCATTATACTGGAAAAAAAGATTTTCAAGAAAGCACACCAAAAATCCAAATGCTAATGTTCGGGCTCGCCCAGACGTCACATTTTGGGCTGTGGGATATCATTTCCCCCTGAGTTCCAACTAGCTTTTCACATATATTATGTAAAATATAAGAACACACTTATGTGCAAAAGGATTAGTTGGAACTCGGGGGGGGGGGGGGGGGGGGCGGGAATGATGTTTTAAAAATATTTTTCTATTTCCTATATGTATAATACAAAAAGTGACCATTTTAGCCCCAAAATTAAGCTGTACATTTATGGAAATAGGAAATCAAATGCAAAATCATAAAATAGAGACCAACAGCGAGCTTATATATGAAGATGGAAGCATTTGATCGACTTTAATTTTTATCAAAATCATAGGCAGCGATACACTGTGATTCCCATTACCACCGTCAGAGGTCCTTTAATGTCTAACAGCATAAAACACTAATTTCTGTCCGTCATTCTCGTTGTCAATTTTATCATTACCTGTACATCTGTACATATAGATGCAATTTTTATTCATAGAACTAATAAGTTACATATATTGTTCATTTAACTTAAGTAAACTGACTTTGTTATTGTCACATGGCACTAATGACGTCAACGTTAGTTGACGTTGACAACAATTGTAATAATTAGAGAAAGTAAATGGAGGAATAACATTCTAGAAGTTATGGACAGTTTTAGGAGTCAAATAAACTACTATTTTGAAAGGACTTTATAGAAACTGCTGAATAATTATTCTAGGATTACTAATTGTTAAGTATCATCATTTAATCATATTTGATAAACTTTTCTATGCGGCATATGGAGAAATAGTTAATAATTAATGTGATATACTGATACATTGTGTTTATATATTGTGTTTGCCACATATTTGGCGCCAAAACCCGGGAACTAACATTGTATAGATATATTCTAAAACAACTTATATAGACTAAAGATATATTTTCCGCACATGAAAGGGAAAAAAACTTAATTCAGGAATTATCTTGAGAATGAACTGTCAGCAGTTAGAACTCTTCTTGCTGTAGAGACAGGTTTAATTGAATTTGCTGACTTCAACACTCGCAATAAATTGTTAACTCAGAAATTTCATAAACAAGGCTATCGGTATCATAAACTTCGCAAAACATTTTCAAAATTTTATAGACGATACTATGATTTAATTTCTAAATTCCAAGTTTGGACTTAAATCTCTTTTGCACCAAGGACTTTCGGAAGTTGATTTCTATGCTGACTTGGTGTATAAGTTGAAGAAGATTGTTGGCTCTAATAATTTTTCAGCGCAGTTCATTAAAATAATTTCCCATTATAAAAAGATTGGCTATACCATTAATGTTTTGCAACAGACTGCATGCTTGGTGGTCAACCAAATCACGGTTGGCAACTTTGCTTTCCTCTTTAATTACACGCCGGTGGGTCGGACTTCAGACTCTATGATGGTTCCGACTTAATGACTTATCTATTGATGAAATGGTAGGGGCCTGATGCTTTGGCTGTTTGTCGGGCCCTCAGGGGTTTACCTGTTGGATTTCTTTTGCTCCGGTATTCAGTTTTATTTACTGTTGAGTCCGTATCTTTGCTTTATCTTCTTGTTATATCTTGATTTATATGTTTTAGGAGATGATGCATTGATAAGTTAGGGGTCTTTCATGCAAACCAAATATCTATGTGTCTTGATCAACATCTGAATTAAGGGTGAGATTGGCACGCTGTTAAACGCGGTTTAAGCCCTCCAGTAAAATATTTTACTGACCGTTCCAAGGAGGTACTTCTTTTGTGGATCTTTTTTGTTTTTGTTCTGTCTTATGTTTGCTATGTCTTTGTGCGCGTCTGTTTATATGTGCTTGTGGTCACCTGCTGAGAAAGGGCTGACCTCTTGGCTCTCGTTTGTGGTGTCTTACTGTGAGTTTGTATCTTTCCCATTGGTATCCTGGGTCGGGTGTGGTACTTGATTGTATCGACTCCTGATCTTTGCACCCTTACTTACTTTAATCAATGAAATTGAAGGGGTCACAGCAACAAGGGGCTTTAGTTCATTTTTCATTATTTCGAGAAAAACGCGAAAAACATAGTTTTTGGCAATTCTCAAAATACGTAGATGATTTTTGCAAAAATGAACAAGATATGTTTGAAAATAGTGAATTCAGGAGATTTTGCAAAGATTTTACTGCTTAAAGTGAGAAATACTTGATTTTTGCGATTTCGTTTCTGCAACAAGGGACCTAAGTCCAAATTTCATAAAACTTAAAAATTGCATACAGAACGTTTATGACAGTCCATCAATGCTAAAAATGCATGATAGTGTGTGAAAAGTTTATTTATTACGAATACAACAGCAAAAACCTGGATAAAACCGTTGATTTACCCAAATTCCATAAATATGAACAGATTTCAATGACACAAAGGTTCTAAGTCCATAGTCTAGGTTTTATGTTGTATTAAATTAGTTAAGCAATTCCATTTTACAGGAAATAATGTCTAGCAAGCGAATTGTTGCTATTTGAGGCTCATTGTGTGATAATAATGATTATAAGGCAATAAAACTTTGAAATAAATCTGAAAAAAATATGGAGTTAGGCCTTTTTATGCATAAACATCCAATTTTGGACTAAGAACCTTTGTGAAAATAATATAATCCTATTTATTTCAAATTTAATAGTAACTTAATGGTCAAAGGGAGTTAATACGGTGCGGAAAAGTTTTTTTATGCATGAAAAAGAGGCTAACTCAATTTTGACCAAAAGTGGACTAAAGCACCTTGTTTCTGTGACCCCTTCAATTGATAATTACAAAAGAATTCTCAATGGACTGTCAGAAAATTGGACACAGCATATGCAGACTTGTCAATAGAGACAACAAACCAAGACCGAAATCAAGAATATGAATAATTTATTGAAGAAGACAATAGGTTAGCGACAACAGTTATTGACTGTATAAGTGAATTAGAAAGTCGTGAAAGGGCAGTTAACGAACTGATGGTAACAAGAAAATCTGCAGAACCAGCACTGGCAGAACAAGTAGTGCAGCTGCAGACACAACCACAACAGCTTATGATTGAAAGACAACAAACACGGGAAGTCTCAGCAATTCAAAGATAACATCAAAGATTCCATACTTAAATGGCGACAAACTAAGATGATTCAGAGTTTTGGGATACTTTTGAGGCTACAGTTGATCAAAATAATAATTTATCAAATATTGAAAAGCTGAGCTATCTGAATAGTTAACTGACAGGAGAGGCAAAACAGGCAGTATCAGGTATTTATCTTTCAAATGAAAATTATGAGTTAACAAAAGCACTTCTTAAAGAGAGATTTTGGAGCTCACAATCTGTTGTTAATTCCCACTGCACACAACTTATAAACATGAAACCTGCCTTTAACAGTACAAAGGTACTTCGCACTTTATATGACCAATTTGATAGGCATCTTAGAAGTCTGGAAGCGCTGAAACAAGATACCAACCAGGATGTGTTTGTCAACATTATGACCTCAAAAATTCCCAAAGGGGTCTTACTGCAACTACAATTTCAAAGAGGTGCCAAGATTAAGTGGACTGTTGGTCGGTTAAGAGAGCTACTGAGTTTATAAACTTTAGTAGGGAATAATGAAACAACACAGGAACAGCTGGAAGTAATCCAGATACGAAAACCAGGCCACTCAGAAGTTCAACAGAAGCATTGGTAGTAGGCTCAAAGCCATCAACTAGACAAGGTAGCTTCAGGTTTTGCAATGGTCGGCATCGGAGTGATGAGTGTCAGCGTTATGCAACAGTAGAAGAAAGGAAACAACGAATAAAATGCAGCTGTTGTATTTGCATGAAACAGGGTCACAGGCTACGAGAGTGTAGATTAAACAAATCATGTGTTTACTGTCATCAATGAAATAATCATCACAGAAGTCTAAGCCAGCAGAAATTTGGAGCAGAGTATCGGGAAGGAGCTCATTTAGTTCAGGAGCTACATGCAGATGAAGATTCTAGTATAAACAAAAATGCTCTTTTATCTTTGGGTGAATGGTCCCGATAAAGTCATAGAACGTACATTACAGAATGATTAGCGAAGAGATTAAATTTTAAAAGGGGAGAAGAGTCAAAAAAAAATTTAGTCACCTTTGAATCTGAAAAACCCCAAACACAGAAAACGGCTGAGACAACAATTGAAATTCTACTTAAAGTTGGAAGCATAATGAACATCAATGCCAGTGTCGTGCCAAGCATTACAGGCTCCATATTAAGACGCCTGGTCCAGTGCAAATCCATTCAGAACTGGGAACATTTGTGGAATGAAGAAAATCTGGCTGACTCATTTCCTACTGAAAAGGCAGAAACAACTATTGAACTCCTGATAGTTAATGATTATCACTTGGATTTTATTTTACCCCGAAGGGTAGAAGTACAACCAGGATTGTACATGCTGGCAACCAAACTAGGATGGATATTGACAGGACGTACCACTGAGACTACTGAAGATACACCAGTATACAACATGCTAATTATGAGACATTCTACAAATACAGTGAAAGAAACAAGTCTACTGATGCCAGACAAGTCATTTCCAAAAAAAAAGCCCAATCTAGAAGACTTTTGGAGACTAGAATCGATAGGTATCACGGATTCTCCTGTGGATTCTGACAAAGATAGAGCACTTAAAAATAGTAAGTGAGTATGATCAGGAAATTCCACAATCACAAACCGCAGACAACCCCACGGCACTGCGAGGAAGAGCCGCTCAACCATCACGAGACACCAGGAAGACAAATTAAGCAAAGCAACCAGCTCTCTCTTGCCAATCAAGATGATTGCAATACTAGAATGGACATAAAGTAACGAACAACAAAACATAGAGCAATTACAGACTACCACAATGGGAGTAACAAAAAACAAAAAGTCAGCAACAACAGAACCACCGCCTTAGAGAGGACAATTATATTTGAAGATGAAAGAAACAGAGTAACCTGGCTATGGAAAGAAGACAAATCATGCCTGCAAGAAAACAGTGAGTTAGCTTTTGGTAGACTTAAGTTCCCAGTGAAGAAAATAATTAATCAATCTTCAACTGACTGATAAATACGATGCAATCATTCAAAACCAACTACAGCTTGGAATCATAGAAAGGATGACCAGCAATGAAAATGATACAACCAAGCACTACATGCCTTATCATGCTGTTATAAATCAAGATAAGACATCAACAAAGGTTGGGATAGTTCATGATGCACCAGGAAAAATAAACAAAGGCCAGGGAAGTCTGAATAAATGCTTGTTTCCTGGATCAACAATGTTAAAAGATTTAACCAGAATATTACTCAGATTTCGCCTGATTAAGATTGCCATTTTGTCAGATATAGAAAAGGCTTTCTTACAAATAGGCTTGCAGGAAGATGCTAAAGACGTGACTAGAATTTTCTGGCTGAAGAACAAAAGTCGCCTGACAGTTGAGAAAAATATTTAGGTTTATAGATTTAATAGGATACCATTCAGAATCATATCCTGTCCACTTCTGCTGGCAGAAACTCTAGATTACCATTTAAAGGACTATGAAAACGCTGCGGCGAAAACTGTCAGAGAAAATATATATGAGGAAAAAGTTGTTACAGGAAAAGACACTGTAAAAGAAGATGTTAATTTTTACATAGAAGCAAAGAAAATATTCAGAAAGGGCTCAATGAACCTGCGTGATTGGTTGTCTAATAACAACTTGGTGATGAAAAAAATACCAGGTGATGACAGGGCGAGTCGAGGTCCTATGAAAATATTAGGTCTTACATGAGATATTGAAAGTGAAATGATAGGCTTGAATGAGAAAAAGCAAAGTCAAGTAATAGCAAATCTAACCAAAAGAGAAGTTTTAAAACAGATATCATCAGTGTATGATCTGTTAGGTATGTTGAGTCCAGAAACACTACAGGGAAAAATATTCCTACAGGCATTATGGAATAAGAGACTGGAGTGGGATGAACCTTTGCCTGTACAAGATGAGATTCAGTGGTTAAAAATAGAAACAAATCTGAGAGAACTGTCGAAATGTAATATTCCAAGATATTTAGGACTCTGCAGTGATCACAAGCCAATATCTCAGCTACTAGTATTCTGTAATGCATTTAAATATGCATATGCAGCCATTGTGTATTTACACCAGCAAACAAGTGATATGTGTATTAACAACCTAATAGTTTCAAAGGTAAGATTAGCACAAAACAAAGAAATCAGTATTCCATGCCTAGAATTATTAACAGCATTAATTGGTGTAAGATGCATACAGCTTGTTAAGAGAGAATTAAAACTGAAAATAGAACAGAAACATATTTGGCTAGATTCACAATGTGTACTAAACTAGATGGGCAGCAAAAGAACATTAACAAACTTTGTAGAAAACAGGCTGAAAGAAATAAAAAGTGACAGAGAGATCATTTTCTACTACATAGCTTCTTTGAATATCCTTTAAATATGCTGACTTTGCTAGTAGAGAACTTGAAGAGAAAAGGAACAGAGATCTATGGTGGTATGAACCAAATAACTACTAACACCAAGTGATAGTTGGCCAACATGCAAACTAAAAAACATGGACAGTGACAATTTTGATAATGATAGCTTGATACAAAATGAATCTGAAATGTTGCCTAAAACTCCTATGTATGAAGCAAGGCTTGTAATTGGGGATGGTGGCAAGCAACAACAGGATGTAGCTACTAAGAGAAATACCCCACTAACTATCGACATTCATAGGTTTCCCATTGGTATCCTGGGTCAGGTGTGGTACTTGATTGTATCGATTCCTGATCTTTGCACCCTTACTTACTCTCCTTTCCTCTTTAACAAAGCTACATAGGGTAACAGCACTAACACAACAGTTCATTTGTAAACTCAAGAAAACAAGTAGATTAAAGATGTTACCTCAACAATAAAGAGATTAATCAGGCTGAAACGTTATGGTCACGCTATGTTCAGGAGTTACACTTTGGTGGTGTCTTTGATGCCATACAGAAGAACAGACGAAACAATAAAAAACAGCAGCATGGTATTTACTTAGACAGAAAAAAACATACTTCGGTGTAGTGGAAGGCTAGAAAATGCGGAGCTAACTGAAGGAGCAGGACTGTCAGTATTGCTTCCAAAGGGAGACAAGTTTACACAATTGTTAATTGACAGAATACATCGATATTCACTTCATGTTGGAGCTTCTCAGACATTGTCTCTCATTCGTCAGAAATACTGGATACCTCAAGGTCGTTCTGCAGTGAGAGCTGCATTATTGAAATGCTCCGTCTGTAGACATAATGAAGGGGGACCTTACAAAATGCCTTCAATGCCTCCTTTACCTATTAAACATGTTTCAGAATCCTCACCATTTTCTCACAGTGGAGTTGACTATTTTGGACCATTATTTATTAAATCAAGGTATGAGAACAAAAAAGTATGGGTTTGTCTTTACACCTGTCTAACTACAAAAGCCGTTTACCTGGAGTTAATGTCTGATATGTCAACTGAACAATTTTCGCTAAATTTTAGAAGATTTGTGGCAAAACATGGTAAACCAGAAGAAATTATTCCTGATGCTTCCCAATTTAAATTAGCTCCTGATGTCAAAAACAAACTTTGGAGAAATATTCTGTCAGAAAATGATGTACTTTCATACGCAACAAATGAGATCATAAAATGGAATTATATTGTAGAGCTAGCTCCATGGATGGGAGGTTTTTATGAACGACAAATAGGACTGGTGAAACAATTCCTACGGAAAGCAATTGGAAAACACTGCTTGACCTATGAACCGCTTCTGACCATACTGACGGAGTTCCAAGCTACCATACATTCTCGATCGCTTGTGTACACAGATGATGATATCAACTTCAACATTAGTTTAACTCCATCACATTTCCTGACATTGAATCCTTGGATAGTTATACCAACATGTGATATAGGCACTGAGGACAATGATTTCAGCCAATATGAAAGTGCAGCAGACAAATTATTACTTTAATGTAAAAAGGGGGTGAAACATTTAGAAAGATTCTGGAAAGTTTGGAGAGACGAATATCTCATGAACTTGAGAGAGAGAACGTGGACACAACTGAGAGAAGCCAAGAAAAGATCACAATACCCATCACAAATAGGAGATGCTGTGCTTTTTAAGGTTGATTTGCCAAGAGGAAACTAGAGAATCAGGAAAATAACTCAACTTATTGCCTGTTTTGATGAGCAGGTTCGTTCTGCAAGAGTCATTCTGACGTCCAAACGTATCATCAGTCGTCCTCTTAATCTGCTATATCCAATTGAATGTTCTGTGGTCTGATGGAAACCATGATGAAACTAGTGATAAAAACACACCAATTCAAGCACTTGATAATGATGCAGAGACAGATAGACAGAGACCAAAACGGGAGGCAGCACAGAGAGTTATAAAACGAATAAGAGAACAAACTGATTAATTTTGTTTGTGGAGAGTGTCGTGGATACTCATCGATTTTATGATTACCTGTACATGTACAGCTGCTTTCCAAAATTTTTATAGATAGCGATTTTTCTCATAATTATTTACATACCCTATACTTGTTTGAGTGTTTGTAATAAACTTGTACTTTGTTTGAGACATGATTTATTTCTGCTCATGTATACATTATATATCTAGTTACACCTGTTAAAAATATAGTTTGTTTTTGCAGATGTTTTGTATCAAGTTTTAACTTCTAAAAAGTTGATCATATTTTTAGCAAGTCAAAGTTGCTTATCGAAACTCTATTTCGAATTATGAGATAATAAGGAGAGCAGGAAAGAAAACTGTGGTGGGAATCTATAAAGTAATGTATACGGTGCATTGTGAAAATACTTTAAGAATTGAAGCTATTGAGTGTATCAAAAATGAATCACTTGATTGACTTTGGTGTATGTGCACTAGTAGGTTGCACAAATTATATAATTTTACATAATTACTTTTAAAAGATATTTAAGTGCATTTTGGGTGCTCACATTTGATGCTACATAGTAAATGCCAAATTATTAGGAGAAAGGCCAAAAGGAAATTACAGTGCTGCCAATCAGTTAAATGGGCCAACAATCACCAGTAAGGCATATCAGAATAATATCAAAAAGCGATATAAAACTCCAATATGAATCACGCGTGAATATACTAAAGAGCTATTGCAAGGTACGTTATCTTCTTGAATGCTTGGGGTATAGTGCATTCATATTGGAGTTTTATATCGCTTTTGATTTTATCCTGATATGCCTTACTGGTGATTGTTTCATTAACAAGCTTAAGTTGAAAGACCCCTTTAAAAGTTACGAGATAGTCCCCTCAATACGATTCCAGTGGATTTTATCCATCCATCAATGTTATGTGGATAAATTTGTTTGTGTTTCAGACGCCAGATGGGAATAGGTTTGCAAAGGAAATAGGTTTAGAGTTCGGATTCATCTGAAAGGATGATATTTTCCCAATTTTGATACAGTTTCAAATCCTCTTGGCCCATTTAACTGTTTGGTAGTTCTGTACTTTCCTTTTGGCGTTTCTCCTAATAATTTGGCTCTTACTATGTAGCATCGAATTTGAACACCCAAAATGCACTTAAATATCTTTTAGAAGTAACTATTTAAAATTATATAAATTTGTGCAACCTACTAGTGCACATACACCAAAGTCAATCAAGTGATTCATGGTTGATACACTCGATACCTTCGATTCTTAAAGTATATTCACAATGCACCGTATACATGACTTTATAGATTCCCACCACAGTTTTCTTTCCTGCTCTCCTTATTATCTCATAATTCTAAATAGAGTTTTGATAAGCAACTTTGATTTAATAAAAATATGATCAACTTTTATAGAAGTTAAAACTTGATACAAAACATCTGCAAAAACAAGCCATATTTTTACTCAGTATAACTATATATATCGTGCATACCAGAGCAGAAATAAATCATATCTCAAACAAAGCACAAGTTTATTACAAGCACTCAAACAAGTATAGGGTATGTAAGTAATTATGACAAAAAACGCTATCTATAAAAATTTTGGAAAGCAGCTGTAGATGCAGTTTTATATTTATGAAACTAATAAGTTACATATATTATTCATTTAGCTTAAGTAAACTGACTTTGTTATTGTCACTAGACACTAATGACGACAACGTTAGTTGACGTTGACAACACTTGTAATAAATAACGTTAGAGATAGTAAATGGAGAAATGACAGTCAAGAAGTTATAGACAGTTTTAGGAGTCAAAGAGGCAACTTTTTAGAAAGGACTTTATAGAAACTGCTGGATAATTATTCTAGGATTACTGATTGATAAGTATCATCATTTAATCCTATTTGATAAACTTTTATATGTGTCATATGGAGAAATATCATTAAGTATCATCATTTAATCATATTCGATAAACTTTTCTATGTGGCATATGGAGAAATATCATTAAGTATCATCATTTAATCCTATTCGATAAACTTTTCTATGTGGCATATGGAGAAATATCATTAAGTATCATCATTTAATCCTATTTGATAAACTTTACTATGTGACATATGGAGAAATATCATTAAGTATCATCATTTAATCCTATTTGATAAACTTTACTATGTGACATATGGAGAAATATCATTAAGTATCATCATTTAATCCTATTTGATAAACTTTACTATGTGACATATGGAGAAATATCATTAAGTATCATCATTTAATCCTATTTGATAAACTTTACTATGTGACATATGGAGAAATATCATTAAGTATCATCATTTAATCCTATTTGATAAACTTTACTATGTGTCATATGGAGAAATATCATTAAGTATCATCATTTAATCCTATTTGATAAACTTTTCTATGTGGCATATGGAGAAATATCATTAAGTATCATCATTTAATCCTATTTGATAAACTTTTCTATGTGTCATATGGAGAAATATCATTAAGTATCATCATTGATTCCTATTTGATAAACTTTACTATGTGTCATATGGAGAAATATCATTAAGTATCATCATTTAATCCTATTTGATAAACTTTTCTATGTTGCATATGGGGAAATATCATTAAGTATCATCATTTAATCCTATTTGATAAACTTTTCTATGTGTCATATGGGGAAATATCATTTAGTATCATCATTTAATCATATTTGATCAACTTTTCTATGTGGCATATGGAGAAATATCATTAAGTATCATCATTTAATCCTATTTGATAAACTTTTCTATGTTGCATATGGGGAAATATCATTAAGTATCATCATTTAATCCTATTTGATAAACTTTTCTATGTGGCATATGGAGAAATATCATTAAGTATCATCATTTAATCCTATTTGATAAACTTTTCTATGTGGCATATGGAGAAATATCATTAAGTTTCATCATTTAATCCTAGTTGATAAACTTTTCTATGTGGCATATGGAGAAATATCATTAAGTATCATCATTTAATCCTATTTGATAAACTTTTCTATATGGCATATGGAGAAATATCATTAAGTATCATCATTTAATCCTATTTGATAAACTTTTCTATGTGGCATATGGAGAAATATCATTAAGTATCATCATTTAATCCTATTTGATAAACTTTTCTATGTGGCATATGGAGAAATATCATTAAGTATCATTATTTAATCCTATTTGATAAACTTTTCTATGTGTCATATGGAGAAATATCATTAAGTATCATCATTGATTCCTATTTGATAAACTTTTCTATGTGGCATATGGAGAAATATCATTAAGTATCATCATTTAATCCTATTTGATAAACTTTTCTATGTGGCATATGGAGAAATATCATTAAGTATCATTATTTAATCCTATTTGATAAACTTTTCTATGTGTCATATGGAGAAATATAATAAAGTATCATCATTGATTCCTATTTGATAAACTTTTCTATGTGGCATATGGAGAAATATCATTAAGTATCATCATTTAATCCTATTTGATAAACTTTTCTATGTTGCATATGGAGAAATATCATTAAGTATCATTATTTAATCCTATTTGATAAACTTTTCTATGTGGCATATGGAGAAATATCATTAAGTATCATTATTTAATCCTATTTGATGAACTTTTATATGTGTCATATGGAGAAATATCATTAAGTATCATCATTTAATCCTATTTGATAAACTTTTCTATGTGTCATATGGAGAAATATCATTAAGTATCATCATTTAATCCTATTTGATAAACTTTTCTATGTGGCATATGGAGAAATATCATTAAGTATCATCATTTAATCCTATTTGATAAACTTTTCTATGTGGCATATGGAGAAATATCATTAAGTATCATCATTTAATCCTTTTTGATAAACTTTTCTATGTGGCATATGGAGAAATATCATTAAGTATCATCATTTAATCATATTTGATAAACTTTTCTATGTGGCATATTGGGAAATAATTAATAATTAATTTGTTATACTGAGACATTGTGCTTATTTATTGTGTTTGCCACAATTCTTTACAACCAGGTAATCATTCACATTTGTGTCATTTTCTGCATTTTTGAGCGTTTTAGTAGTAATAGTTATACCATGGGTTGTCCGCCTGTACGTGGAGATAATCCATGAGCTTCAGCGAGTGGATTATCCTACGTACAGATGGACAAACATGGTATAACAATTTTATGCCGCCTACATCAGTGTAGACATTGCACATCACGAGATATTACGTGCTAAAATTGGTAAGGGTGGTATAAATATTGGTAACCTACACTCTGCCTCGTAGAAAGAAAATCTTATACGAGAGACTATAAGAACTTATCAGAAGTGTGAGGGTAGGATAGAAAATCTGTCCCGAGAATCACCGTTTGGCATCACGAGGCTTGCAGAGTGATGACAAACGGTGATCCCAAGGGATGGGTTTTCTATCCTACCCTCTCACGAATAATGGATTCCTTTTCTTGCTTACCAATGTTTTTTTTTATTTATTTCTATCATTTATTTATTTAAAAATAAGCTTCCAGAAATCCCAGAATATGCTAAGATGGTGTACATGATGACGTTACTTGACGTCTTGGGTAAGAATACATGGGTAAGATAAGATTTTCTATCCCAAGGTAAATTCTCAGATATCCTTATCCGGTGTGCAAGAACATGTATAATTGAATTTATTAGAAGAGTTGGAGTAAAAGAACAACCACGTTTTTAAATGTTTTTAAAGGATGATTCGTACCTAACTACCCTATTTTTCCCAAGTTGTAATGCTTGAAATGAAAGGTTTGGAATGTTCAAGCTGCAATATATCATATAAATATGTGTGTGTGTGTGTGTGTGTGTGTGTGTGTGTGTGTGTGTGTGTGTGTGAGAGAGAGAGAGAGAGAGAGAGAGAGAGAGAGAGAGAGAGAGAGAGCAGGGAAGCGTGCAACTTTTGTTTGATGAACAGTAACAACCATATCCTTACATCATTTTTAAGGTTCGAACTTTACACTTATAAGGTCATCATTTCATATTATGTAATGATGTATGTACGAGGCTCGTAGCTCGCTCAAGTTTTCAATTGTCACTTTTGTTTGTTTTGTTTATTATTGTAATTGTTTATTATTTTACATTGTTTATTTTTTTAAATAATTTATCCTATGACGTCACGTCTGGGAGTGATATAACGCCATGCAATAAATTCGATAAACCACTAGTGGTTTACAGATTTTCGGGAAACGTAATGACGTTCATTATAACGTTGTGTAAAATAAGGGAATATCATGACGTTTTCACACCAAACATGCAATTTGTAAGTATGTTTACTGCCATGTGATAAGTAGAATCTAACATTCGTGCTCCTGTTTTATTGAAATATTATAAACTCGTTGCGAAAAAGTAAAAAAATTGCTCAGCCAGCCTCGCATTTAATCGCTTTTCCCCAACTCGTTTAGTAAATTCAATAAAACATGAGCATTCATGTAAGATCCTCTATATAAAATCGATGGTGCATGGCAACCAATAACAATTACCTCCGCTGCGATTAACTGACAACGTTCTGTTTTCTCCTGGTACCTTTACTCCTTTAGCCCTTATAGTTTCTATGTCAATTAGGCATTGATGGTCTTGGGCTGGTATTGACGCGTTCTCTTGCAGCTTGTTTGATCTGTCTAAATTTAATCTGTCTAAAATCTGTACCACAAAGATTATAGCTGCAATGCTGAAGCCAACTGCCAACCATCTGAAACTAGAGATTATAGAGTGATACAGGACACCAGATTTAACACACTGGACAATGTAAACGCACCGGTGTTTGCTACAATGAGCTGGTGGTTGCATTTTTCAGCACCGGTGGTGGCGTAAAAGGTAAAATAATCTATACCTGTTGACTTTATTATTTATTTATAAACTTGCATTTATTTTATTTGTGATGACACCTGGCGCACAGACCACCGGTAACATTGCAGTTTATGGCTCTGCCAAGCAATTGGTGATTTAATTCATGGTTTGGACTGCAAATCCAACAAAGTTCTGGAGTTTTGCCGTGACAGGTGCTTTTTTCTAGTGTAACTGCCTAAATTGAGTGAAATCTGCATGACACCAGCTGCGCTTAGACATGCAGATTTCACTCAATTTAGGCAGTTACAGTTACAGTTTTTTTGTTATAAAGTAAATTCGTCCTACAGTGCAGTGATCGCTGTGAATGCGTGTGCATTGGTCATATGATGCGCAATGGCTCATTCATGCACAAATAAGTGTGCATTAGTTATATTAGTGGTGATTATACGTAACTTTTCAATTCCTTTAATGATAAATGGGCGCTTTGCCAATGTACAACTATTAGTCAGGAAAAACACAAAACAGACGCTTATTCAAGAAGGTACATGCATTTTGTGAAGAAAATGTTTTGAGATACCTATTAGGGATAGTTCGGAACGTTCAATCCAAAAACCAATGTTGGTAAGCTGAAATCGGCGTCTTCACTATCTAATTTGCATATTTCCAAGATGGCCGCCAATTTGAAGAAAAAACATTAAAAATCTGTGGAGTAACGTGTTAAGGATGCCAAACTGGTACAAATAAATCCATAAACACCTTCTCATGATTGGGGATCTTCACTGACATCACTTTATGTAATAAGAATTAAAAATGTGATCAAGGAGTAATCAGGGGGGAGGAGCAACTTGCGCAAATAATCTTGTTTCCTACCTAAGTTTTTTTTTCATGTTAGTGTGTGCATAATGTTTGGCCTAAATGTGTCAGTAATGATTTTTGTTAAAATGAGACTTTAAAACATGTATCTCGATAATTTCACTATTGTTTGCAGGAAAATATGGCAATTTAAACGAATTCTGTACGTTTCAGCTAGGGAAGGGGGTTAGGGGTTTTTCATTCTAACCCAACATCTATGTGTATTGATCCACAGCTGAACTAAGGGTGAGGTTGGCGCCGTAAAACCGGTTTAAACCCTGCAGTAAAATATTTTACTGGCCGTTCCAAGGCGGGACTTCTTTTGTGGATCATTCATGGTAATTCTGTCCGCTGTTTCTTATGCATTTGTGCGTGTCTGTATATTGTTGCCTTGCGGTCACCTGCTGGGAAAGGGCTGGCCTCTTGGCTCTCGTTTGTGACGTCTACTTGTGAGTTTGTTACTTTCCCATTGGTATCCTGGGTCAGGTGTGGTACTTGATTGTATCGATTCCTGGTCTTTGCCCTCTTTCTTACTTTAATGGGATTTTAAAGAAAGTTGGCCTGTACCTACAAAATGACTCGTATGTCATCAGCAACCCTACGCTATTGAACTAGCTAGCAAATTAAAACTTAGATATAGTAATTTCATCCGATGAGATGGTCTTATATGCAGATTAATAATCTAATTTGCATACGAGTATTTATCAATATTGATGAAAATTTCAGAAAATAAGGGATCATTATAAATAGTAAGTGAGTATGATCAGGAAATACCACAATCACAAACCGCAGACAACCCCATGGCACCGCGAGGAAGGGCCGCTCAACCACCACAAGACACCAGGAAGACAAATTAAGCAAAGCAGCCAGCATCCTTTTCCCCATCAAGATGATTGCAATACTAGAATGGACATAAAGTAACGTATAACAAAACATATAACATTACAGACTCCCACAATGGGAGTAACAATAAACAAAAAGTCAACAACAACAGAATCACCGCCTTAGAAAGGACAGCAGCCTAAGCCACCGGGAAGCTTAAATGCATTTTAATGGTACCAAATCTTCGCCCTAGATTCTGCAGTTGTTGAAGTACAAGAAATGTTTAGCTCGCATGGAGGCCATCTAACTAATGCAAACAGACCCGAGATCAACACTGGTGTGCCGCACATTCTTTTTTGCATTTTTCCCTATTTCGCTTATTCAAGGCAAGTAGCCCAATGGGCAACGATCGCTCACCTGAGAACAAGCATAATGTTGGAGACACCATATTTTACAATGCTCAAAGGCATATAACTCTGAACTTGAAACAGTGACCAGGAATTAATTAAAAACATAAGATATTATGCCAGTGCTAGTTATCTGCAAATATTAAAAAGATCTAAATAGAAATTGCAGAGTAAACCTGGTGAAAGTGCAGTTTTCAGATGCTCAATGGCAGCTAACTCCGTAGTCAGTGCCCGAGTCAGTGATGAGATCTGACCGAAATTCAAACTCATTCATACTTTTATGTATGTCCTGGCAAATAACCTACAAGGATAAAGAAAATCAAATGAAAAATGAAAGTGCTAGAGTGGTCACACAATTATACAGTTATATTTTAGACGCTCAAGGGCAGCTAACTATGTAGCTGGTGGATGGATGTGGCGGAATATCAAAATCATTCAAACTTTTATGGAAGTCCTTGTGACTTGCAAGAATGAGGAAGATCCATTCAAAAATGAAAGTGCTAGAGTGGTTATAATAAATCTCCCATTGTAATTCTATGCAGATTTTTTATGATGCTCAAAGGAAGATAACTCCACAGTCTAAGTAAGTAAGGGTGCAAGGATCAGGAATCGATACAATCAAGTACCACACCTGACCCAGGATACAAATGGGAAAGTGACAAGCTCACAGTAAGACACCACAAGCGAAATACAAGAGGTCAGGCGTTTCCCGGCAGGTGACCACAAAGCACATATAAACAAACGCACTCAAAGGCATAGCAAACACACCACAAAAAACATAAAAGACCCACAAAAGAAGTACCTCCTTGGAACGGTCAGTAAAATATTTTACAGGAGGGCTTAAACCAGTTTAACGGCGCCAGCCTCACCCTTAATTCAAATGTGGATCAAGACACATAGATATTTGGTTTGCATGAAAGCCCCCTAACGTATCAATGCATCATCTCCTAAACAGATGAATCAAAATATAACAAGGCACGAAAACGAGGCACTATTTATGCAGGTACAAGAATTCATAGTGGAATGAGGAAGGGTCGCTCGAAACTAAGTAAGGGTGCATAGATCATGAATCGATGTATTCAAGTACCACACCTGACCAAGCATACCAATGGGAAAGTGACAAACTCACAGTTATACACCACAAACGGGGCCAAGAGGTCAGCACTTTCCCGGCAGGTGACCACAAGGCGTAAATAAACAGACGACCACAACGACATAACAAACACAAGACAGAAAAAAACACATAAAAGATCCACAAAAGATGTACCGCCTTGGAACGGCCAGTAAAATATTTTACTGGAGGGCTGAAACCGGTTTCACGGCGCCAACCTCACCCTTAATTCAGATGTGGATCAAGACACATAGATATTTGGTTTGCATGTAAGACCCCTAACGTATCAATGCATCATCTCCTAAACAGATGAATCAAGATATAACAAGCCACGAAAACGAGGCACTATTTATGCAGGTACTAGAATTCATAGTGGAATGAGGAAGGGTCGCTCGAAACTAAGTAAGGGTGCATAGATCATGAATCGATGTATTCAAGTACCACACCTGACCAAGCATACCAATGGGAAAGTGACAAACTCACAGTTATACACCACAAACGGGTCCAAGAGGTCAGCCCTTTCCCAGCAGGTGACCACAAGGCGTAAATAAACAGACGAGCACAAAGACATAACAAACACAAGACAGAAAAAAACCCATAAAAGATCCACAAAAGATGTACCGCCTTGGAACGGCCAGTAAAATATTTTACTGGAGGGCTGAAACCGGTTTCACGGCGCCAACCTCACCCTTAATTAAGATGTGGATCAAGACACATAAATATTTGGTATGCATCAAAGACCCCTAACGTATCAATGCATCATCTCCCACTTTCTTATTGGTATGCTGGGTCGGGTGTGGTACTTGATTATATCGATTCCTGCTCTTTGCACAGTTACTTACTTTGTGCTAGAATAGAAAAAATGACGGTTTTTAAATTAATAAATCGTGTATTACTTGACTTTTCGCTTACTGTAAAAGCGGTAACTGATATTCATATCTAGGCGTGGTTCGGCTTTTTCACCTGTTAACAAAGGAAATCAGGTTCCATTTATTATTTGGTGAAGAATTAATAAGTTGTTTAGGCCGCGCGAACGGTGCGTGCATTTCATGAAACACACTGAACTCACATTTACTGATCAGTATTAATCCATAAAGCGCATTATCACAAAATGTATGTTTTTGTGGTCCACCATAATATTTGAAACCTCATGGACAAACAGTGTGGACCCAGATCAGACTGCTCCTGTTGGAGCAGTCTGAAGTGGGTCCACAATGTTTGTCTCTATGCTTGTGTTAAATAGACATTTTCAGATGCAGTTATTTTGCTGGCATTTAAGGACTAAACATGTACTTTGTGTCTATACTGAGGTAATGGCGCAAGATGATACAGTTACTTTTAAATAAAACCACGTCTAATTTTCAGCTTTTACCTATGTCTAAGGTTGACCGGTCCTAATTACGTATTCATGAGGTGCCGCCTTTACAGTGACCACAAAGACAAGTAATATGATTAAGAATTTTTAAGTTAGAATAGTACTCACATGAGTCTCCATTTACTTCACTCTGTCTTGAAAGCAATTGATACATAAAATGATGGATAAAAGCACGTAGTTTTTTGTTTGTTTTACTTTTATTTATTTATTTTTTTTATTATTTTTTTTTTACATTTGAAATATTATATGTTTAAGTCTACTTCATTTATCATGATTTCCGTTTTGGAGTTGTAAAATCAACCCAAATCGTTAATATGATTAAATACTTCATTTAGTTTTTTAAAAAAAAAAAAAAAAAAAAAAAAAAAAAGAATATCGTGTTCCTAAGCTTGAGGCAAATTCTATAAAATTTATACATCACAAAATAATGAATTCTCCTATCTAAAATTGCCAAGGCACGAACTACTTTTAACGCATGAATAACATTGAAACCTGAGAAAATTAAATCACTCAGTTTCTTGCTTGGTTAAGTTTATATTTTACAAGTATTTCTGTAAGCCATACCTTTTTAATTGATGCAGCATTGTTCAACTCTACACTTCCTTGGTGTCCGCCTGATCGTGAACATATTTTTGTCGCATATATTATATATTACATGTAACTCACTTTGTCCTGATCATATTATTTGGAACTTATCGCATATGCTTACAGCGAAGGATCAGGCGAGCCTGTGCATGTGTGCAGTCTCGCATGCTCCACTTCTGGTCACACACAAAGTTAAGAAGTAGATAAAGAAATCAATTGAATACTGAACATCTAGACTAAATGCACCGCTGTGCATGCTCGTTCAAAACACGACTTTACGCGTGCGCAGTAGTACCGTTATCACATGCGCTGACCCGTTTTATTATAATGTAGATCAAACATGGACAACAGCCTGTTAACCCTTAAAGCGCCAATCACGACTGCAGCAGACGACACATTTTGAGACATCTTTCTCAATTTTTGACAAAAAAAAGGTATGATATTACATGAGAATCGTCTGCCAGCAGACGATTCTCATGAAATATCATGCCTTATTAAAGCGGCAAAATTTGAAATTTTCGTCTGCTGCAATTTATAGGTGGCGCTTTAAGGGTTCAGTTCTATTGAGCACGGCCAAGAGAAAAACCTTTATAAAATCCAATATTCCTTGCAAATATTAACCTGATCCTGGCCTTTATCATTAACATAATTTCACAGCCGATTGAACATCTAAATATATCTTCGGCGGTCATCGTGGGCGGACTTGATTTAGCAATTTTCAGAGTACTCGGCGTACGCCAGAACAGCCACATAAACAAGTAAAACTCGGCACTTTGGAGTACTCCGGAATTAATCAAGCGGTACAAAATATTTCCGTGCATGCAGGCAATGGTCCGCCATCTTTTTTGGAACAGGTCACGTGACTGTTCTGTCTACACCACCTCGAAAGACGGAGTACTCCGGCGTACGCTAGCACAGATGTTCCAGCGCACTTGATTTCTGTTCTGCCTGTTCGGAGTGGAAGGAGTAAAGAGAACAGCTAAATCAAGTCTGCCCCGTATGTTCTAATACGGAAATGCATGTGATACTTTATACATTTGTAGCACAGTAAATGTATATACCGGTATAATTACATGTATCAATTGCTCTATCATTTACCTTAGTGGCTCAGTGGGTAGAACACGTGGATATATTATTCTTAACGCCAGTAAAAACCCAACTTTTACAGTGTAACCTTACTCGAGATTTAATGCTATTTTACCATTCTGATAAATTAAAATCATAAACCTATGGTCGCGATATCAAGCCAATACTCTGTTGGTGCAGATAAAGCATCACAGATAAGCCAGGCTGTATTTTTTAATAAAGGGACACAACCCGAACTTCGACACAAAAACTGCAAAATCACCTTAATAATCTGGATATCAGATCTTCATTATGAATGGCTCTTTTGGAATCAAACTTTCGGAAAATTTCAACATTGCTCTATTTTCTATGCACACGCAACAGATTTTCTTTGTCTTGAAGTTTTGACCTTCAAAATGGTCATCAAAGTTTCAGCCTGAAAACCGACTTTCGACGGTAAATATTGCGATAAATGATAACCATACGTTATGACCTTACAAATTACGTGCGCCAATTTTCAAATGATTCAGTCTAATTGAAGCCTTAGTGATTTCTCAAATTTTGGGGAAATTTCACGAAAAATGAAATTTAAAACATAAATTTTAGGTCCTTCCAGAAAAGTGAATTTTGTGTTGTTAACCGTTTTTTTTTTGTTTGAGTGAGTGAAACGCTGTACTTGCACGCTGAAATTGAATAAAATTTCATGATTTAATATGGTTACCAAAAAAATTGACGAATTCGTCATTTTTCACAAAAAAAAAAAATGGCAGAAGTGTGCAAGTGAGCTCAAGTTTTGGTAAAACGTTCTCCTACGTTAGGGACGCTTGCTAGTACAAAGACAAAGTGTATCAAGCTGATATTTATTGAAAAAATAACAATTGTACCAGTTGCGTTTTTAATAGCTTTAAGTATACTTTTATATTTTCAAGCACTGCGTTGTAAAGTTCGAATCTCATACGCGACATTAGTAATTGTAACTATTTTTTTCATTATTTTTTCCACCTTTTTGCAATATCGTTTATCGATTGTATTCAATTTGATCTGTTTGGTGACAACAACATTTTCACGTTGGATCCGTAACACTGAAACTTTACCTCTCGCACGTCACCTATTCAGTTTACGACATGAGATTTCCTACTATTTGGCATTTTGACATTAATAGAACAAGGTGAGTCTGTTGAGTCTCCTTTTAAGAATAGAAACTCTACATGCTATTCATCAGTAGCTTACCAGGCATCGATAATTCAAACGATTAGCAAAGGCTCTGATGCGCAGGCTTGTCTGAGCCTTTGCATATCGCACATGCCGCATTGTTTGAAATCACATGTTGTGGCTCATATATGGACCTCCTTGATGTTCTTTATAGAAATCTCCGACGAGCTATAACTGAAGTATTTTGCTTTGGAGCCAAGAGCAGGGGCGTTTGTTTGTTTTAAGGCGTATTCACAAGCTAAACTCTAACTCCCAGCATCAAGAAGTTGTCATTCATTACATTTTCAAAGAAAGCGTGAACTTACAACGTCTTGTGTTTAAGTGCATTTCTTTAACAAAGTAAAAATGAAATTTAAAAAAATAAGTCGGGTCAGGCAGGATTCTTCAGAGTTTGTGTTATCGCGATAAGTCACGCCCCCTGGCGACCATGTTTTTGACGGATCAAATTTGTTTTAGTAATTTTGTAAAGGGTCATTTCTGCCAAATTATCAATTTGACCCCTTTTTTCAGAGGAGAATTTTTTAAAGTTTTTTCCAAAGGTGCATAATGAAAACTGACCACGCCCCCTGGCGGCCATGTTTTTGATGGATCACATTCTATTAGCTTTTTTGTAGAAGGTCACCCAGTGACAATCTACCAAGTTGTTTTGAATTCTGACCACCGGTTTCAGAGGAGAAAATCTTAAAACTTTTTGTTGTCGCGATAAGCTACGTCCCCTGACAGCCATGTTATTTCACGGATCAAAATTCTTTTAGCGAGTTTTGTAGAGCTCACCTAGTGAGCATTTCTGCTAAATAATTGTCAATTTTGACCACTGGTTTCAGAGGAGAAGATTTTTTAAAGTTTTTCCATAGGCACACAATGGAAAGAGTCAACGTCCCCTGGCTAGCTACTTTTATAGAAGGTCACCCACTTACTATTTCTACCAAATTACTTCAATTCTCATCTCTGGTTTCAGAGGAGCTTTTAAAAGTTGTCCCATAGGCTCATAATGGATAAGATAAGATCTATTTTGAGTCGGCAAGTATCAAACAGTATTCAATTATTTCATACCTTTCCGTGCAACAGTTACACTACCGCCAACCGTCTTTTTTACGATTTTAGCACTTCTGATGCCCTCCAATAGTACTCCTATGTGAGTTTGGTGCCGTTAAACTGGTTTTCTTTAACTCTGACTATCTGTGAGTCATGAGCCCTTTTCTTTGTTTCATCATGGTGTAGTAATTTGATTAGAGTGTTATTCTATGATGATACATTGCATTAGTTAGATGACCTCCATGCGAGCTGAACAGTTCTTGTACTTCAACAACAGCAGAATCTAGGGCGAAGATTTGGTACCAGTAAAATGCATTTAAGCCCCCGGTGGCTTAGGCTGCTGTCCGTTCTAAGGCGGTGGTTCTGTTGTTGTTGACTTTTTGTTTATTGTTACTCCCATTGTGGGAGTCTGTAATTGTTCTATACTTTGTTGTACGTAACTTTATGTCCATTCTAGTATTGCAATCATCTTGATGGGGAAGAGAGAGCTGATTGCTTTGCTTAATTTGTCTTCCTGGTGTCTCGTGATGGTTGAGCGGCTCTTCCTCGCGATGTCACGGGGTTGTCTGCAGTTTGTGATTGTGGTATTTCCTGATCATACTCACTTACTATTTTTAAGCTCTCCAGTAAAAAATTTACTGACCGTTCCAAGGTGGTACTTCTTTTGTGGATCTTTTATGTTTTTTCTGTCTTGTGTTTGCTATGTCTTTGTGTCCGTCTGTTTATATGTGCTTTGTGGTCACCTGCTGGGAAAGGGCTAACCTCTTGGCTCTCCTTTGTGGTGTCTTACTGTGAATTTCTCACTTTCCCATTGGTATCCTGGGTCAGGTGTGGTACTTGATTGTATCGATTCCTGATCTTTGCACCCTTACTTATCCTGATGCACTCCCATGACACTCAGGATACGCTCCATGATATACCACTCAATCACTCCATTCGAACTACCTATTGCTCACCCTGAGCGCTTTGCACTCCAAGCGCTCCATTGGAAAGCTGGCTGGAGCGCTGGAGTGCAAAATGGATCGCTGGAGCTTTCAACATCGCTTCATATGTTGTTTATCTAAAAACTGAAATTGACTTTATTTGTGTCAACGATTTTTTTTTTGCTTGAGTTATCTGCATCTCATTTGCATAAATCCAATACTGGAATGCAACTTTATCAAACTAAAATCTAGCACAAACTAGCTAGTCTGGCCCAGGATATATGCACACTCTAGTTTCAGTTCTTTGGTGCAGTCTTTGCATCCAAAGGATAGCCTTTAAAGAACATATTTAACTTTGATCACGGTGAGGTTAGGACAATATAGTAAGATGTACCTCTCAAGAGTATAATATGAGACACGACATGATATTTCCAACTGTGTGGTATGTGCGACCAGCTAAGGCTCAGACCAGCCTGCGCATACGCGCAGTCTGATCAGAGCCTTTGCTTGTCGCTTGAATATTCTATGACCGTTAAGCTACTAACCGAATATCATGTGGAGTTGCTAAGTTTAAAAGGAGGCTGTACAGGCTCGTCTGAGTCTACACTTGTCAAGATACCAAATTGTTGGAGATCACATGCCACGGCTCATATATAAACAATAAACATGGAGATTGTTAATGCAGTATCTGCGTTCTACAATCATTCGTTTGCAATCGAAACGTTGTTTTTGACGATCAAAACACGTTTTATATACATAAACCAGTGAATTTCGATCTTTATTTGAATGGAAGAAGTGTTCCATTTCTGAACTGTTTGGGGTCTATCCCTATATGCAATACATTATATATGGTCTCTGATTGATCAAATAATAGGCCACACTTGATTAAAAGAAGCTGTATTTTAAACCGGTATCCTGTTGAATAATCGTAAATATAGATATAGCTGATTTAAGTTTTAAATCCAAACTCCTTACCCACATTACAAAATGATTGATATCTAGAAATGTATTTAAGACGTATTTAACTTTAAACGGTCTGGTCAGTGTCGATCGTGATTAAACGTTACCAGCAGTCAAATTGAAAATAGTAAATGTATTTAAGACGTATTTAACTTAAAACGGTCTGGTCAGTGTCTATGGCGATTAAACGTTACCAGCAGTCAAAGTGAAAATAGTAAATGTATTTAAGACGTATTTAACTTAAAACGGTCTGGTCAGTGTCTATCGTGATTAAACGTTAACAGCAGTTAAAGTGAAAATAATATAGACAATAGATTGGGAACAGATTGTACGAAACTTTATGTTCAGACTTATTGACCAAAACTCTTTCTCTCATACGGATCGAAATTTTCGCTGTTTTGTTTGGATTTTATACGTCCCTTTCAAGCTGTGTGTATTCCTTTCAGACCATCACAGCCTGAACGAGAGAATAGTCCTATTTCTTTACGAATACTAAACGTTCTACTTATTACTTTGTAAGGAACTAATTGGAAAGCTGTTAAATGTACCAGTGACCTGCGTAACAGGAGACCTTATGGAATCTAGCATTATGTTAATTTGGGGGAAAAGGGCATGCAAATGAAAAATAAAAATATCGCTACCTCACAGGCTCAAAAAACTTTGTATCTCACCGACTGATCAAAACCTTCTGATCTAAACCTTGGTAACAAAATTGCTACACAAAACCCAGACATGGGGTTGTGTGTATCTGACTGTAGCAAGTCTCATACTACCTCACCCGTTCGGACTGTCTGGTAACCTGCATAGGGTGGAAATGGTCGCTGATGATAAAGTTATCAAAATCTCGCGACTTTTGAGGCACATGCTCGTAGGTGTATGCTCAAACTGACGGACACTCTTGTTCACAAATGTTCATGGCTTTATTGGTATTAGTTGTTATTCTGGCCATTGTATAATCACACATCTTGCCATGCAACCAAGTGTTTTTAAAACGCCTGTTGACACTTTCCCTGTTTTAGTGACTTTAGAAAAGCCTTTGATTCAGTTTACAGGAATGGCCTGTGGTACAAACTTATAAAGAATGGGTTAGATGAAAAACGTTTTGATATAATACGTTCTATACAGGTTATGTCTTGTGTAAAAAAAATATCAACACATTCTGTGATATTTTTTTTTTCAAATCGGATATCGGATTAATGCAAGGGGAGGTTCTCTCTCCTTTTCTATTTTCATTATTCATTAATGATCTAGAGATATGTATTAGCAACAAAACCCAAATGCGGGGCTAACATTAGTAAGAACAAATCACAATATACCTGCTAATGTTTGCTGATGATGCTGTCATACTATCAGACTCAATTGAAGGGCTTCAATCTTCATTGAATTATTTAGAAATGTTTTGTATTAAATGGAACCTAACTGTCAATATTGATAAAACGAAAATAGTTGTTTTCAGATGGACATACGCAGGAGTGGAAATCGAAATAGTGAGCAGCTTTAATTATGTAGGTGTTGTCCTATCCAGTGGGGGTCATTTATTAAGGCTACAAATACATTAGCAGGTAAAGCACAACGAGCTATGAACTGTCTCTTGACAATTACAAGATCTTTGCAAGTGTCAACAAATATTATGTTCAATCTGTTCGATACATTTGTCTTATCAATTCTTAACTATGCATGTGAAATGTGGGGGTTTTCATATACTCAAAATATAGAGAGTACATCGCAAGTTTTGCAAATGGTTACTTAATGTGAAAGTGTCAACGAATAATGTGTATCTATATGCAGAACTTGGGCTATTTCATCTCTCCATAGGTCGCCATATTGGAATAATCAAATACTGGCTAAGTTTGTACCTAACCAAAAAAGAAAAATGTATTTTAAGAACTATAAATCTTGAACAAAGACAAGATGTGGGCAATGACCACCAGCCAGTTTCAATCGGCAGCTTATGGTTGGTTGTACGGAATAGTATCATACTATAAAATAGTGAACCGTTTAGGTTACTGAAATATTTCTCTAGGTTCATATCAGCTTTGAATAGGCCATAGTTGCGTCCTTTGGAGGAGTCATGCATTTGTGCATTCCAATTTTGAAGAAACTGGTCTAGTAGATTTTGCTTAATTATTTTGCCTAAAAATAGATTTACTGCTGTGAATTGTCTTAACCATGCATCGCATTTACCTGAGTTATTTAAAATGCTTTTGATACAGTGATTCCATTTCGAGTAAATTTGTTCAGATTTAAGTATAAATAACAACATATTATAAGACAGCTTTGATATTTTCCCAGTAATCAGACGTGTCCAAAAACTGACCATTCTTTGTTTCATATATATTTCAATTGGATATCTTCCAAGCTCTGCATAGAGCATGTACTTGGGTGTGCTTTTTCTACACTTAGACATACGTCTCAAAAAGTCAGTGTGAACACGTTCTAACATGTCCAGGCTTTCATACCCCCAAACTTCAGACCCCAATGTAAGAATAGGCAGCACTGTATTGTCAAAACGTTTCAACTGCAGGTCAAGAGGTAGATCCAGATTTTTAGCTCTCAAAGGAGATGCATAGCTTTTTGATTGTTCAACAAAGTGTTACCTTGCCTATAAGAAGCTGCCTGATCTAGAGAATATTACACCCAAATATTTGTATTTATCTACGATTTTGATAGTATTGTCTCCAAATGTGAATTTAAAATTATTATTGTTTCATGAATTAAATAATGTTTCATTGTTATCTAAAAATATTGTTAGACGGAGGTTGAGCACTGATGTGAACAGCTTTCCCAAACAGCTTAATATTGTGATCGGCCGAAAGTTGCTTACATTTTTGGGGCCTCCTTTGTTTTTGTAAAAAGGGCAAATTGTACCTTTAAGCCAAGTATTGTGAATAATACAGATGTCGAGAACGACATTAAATAATGTTTCGTAGATTGGTAGAAATAGATTCTTTGTCGACTTGATGTACTCGTTTAATATTTTGTCCTGGGCTGGTGCCTTCCCACTTTAAAGGTTTTTAATGCATTTATCTATTTCGGCGGGGGTAATGTTTGCATTTAGAATCTGATATGCATTTTCAATATTTGTATTTGGAGTGCCTTCCTGATCTTCGTTTGACTGGTTTATTGATTTAAAATGTTCGTAAAAATCATCAGTACATGGCTGGTTGTTATTTTTCTTCCGTTGCAGGCTATTCAGGTATTTCCAGTAGTCCTTTGAATGGTTTGAGTGCATATTTCTTAATTTATTTTTCTTGTCAGTCTTGTGTAGGTTAATGTATTTATGCATCGTCTTTTTATATAGTTTAATTGCTGTTTGAAGGTCGCTTTTGTCTGAGTAGATTTAGATTTATTGAATTTACTTTGAGAGCAGTGATATTTTTCCTTGCAATTTGCACGCTGGCCCAAACCAAGGTTTATTAAAACTCTTTCTGTTGTATGGTTGTTTTGATTGCTTCAGTGATGTAGATGCTGTATGTATTTATATGCCAGCAATGCTGTCTGATATGTCATTTTATTTTTTTTGTGGTCACATCAGGGTCCATTTGTTGTGGCTGAATTGTGTCCAACTTGATATGTAATTTTTTTAATTCGGCTGTGTCGATGCTGGAGGTGAAATCGTTTTGGGAACTATCTGACCATTTAAATTTTGGTTAAAAGACGTTGCTATCATCACTATTTAAATTATTCATTTATATTTTTATTTATTTTATAGACCATGCTAGCAAAGAATATCCATCCGAAAATAACTGGGTCAATATCAACTATTTCGAATCATGCAAAATTGTAAAGCTTTTAGCAGAGCAAAGGGTATAATCTTGTTTGTTTGTATGATTTGATTCTTTACGTCCCATCAACAATCTTTCAGTTATATCGGGACGGGTCTTCCTGGGTTGAACCAGTACTAAGCTAGGATAAATGTGTCTTGCTCAAGGACCACAACGCAGTGACGCCAGTGAGGCTCGAACCCGCGGCCCCTCGGTCTCGAGTCAAGCACTCTACCACTGAGACACTGCGCTCCCAAGGGTATAATCTAAATCTATCAAAGATTTTTCACGATATAATGTTGTGCCTGTCCCCTTATCCTTACCAAATCTTCAATTGACTATGAACAGATTGTTATTTTTGCAGGTATCTATCAACCAATAACCCAAGGTATTTGTTTAGTGATCTTTAGAGGCTCTATCTAATGGGATATTCATGTTTTCAAGCAAAGACGGTTTGTGAAAGAAGCTGGCAGTAGAATCGCCAAAATCGAACATATCAGACACGAAGCTATCTATGAGAGTAAAATCCGGTAATTGTGATGATCTACAGTTTAAATCGCCATTTATAAACACATACTTATTATTACTACACACTGAGATATTATCTCGCTCTCCAGGACCACAATCTCGACCAGTGTCTGTTTAGACAGATGGCTGAGAATTGGTTTGCTCCCCCCCCCCTAGGGAATTTTGCAGACATATCCTATCTTGTAGAGAATTGTAAGCCGAGTCTTTTAAGAGATGTTTGCACTCTGTGCTCTTGGGCGTTAGTCTGTAAGAGCCTGTAACATACGTTACTTAATCAAACTAAGAAAAAGTAAATTGAAAGTTTGGGCTACAAATTAAAGACATTAAAACATTCATTTTTAAAAATCATTCATATAGTCTGCATACTGGATATCTTAACTACGTATGACAGCCATTTGAACAAAATTGCGGCTTCCTAAGGTATCATATGCGTTACATAAATCAGATAACCCATTACAATTTGCAAGCGTGGCTTACATCATTTACATTCACAATCTCTCTATGTGTTTTGCACAATGTTTTAACCATGTCTGACTAGCTTATGCAATTGGCTAACAGAAAAATTAAAGTTTGTTTCCCTAGCTTAAATATTTTTTCTGAAATAAGCAATTAAACAACCCTACCCCTACCCAGTTTTAAGGTGAACTGCTTGGTATTAAAACTAAAGTAAAAATAGTTAAAAAATATTTGATGAATGAGTTTCATTGTTTGGGATATATTTGCTTATATGAAAAGACTTATAAATCTGCAAGTTTGTTGCAAAATTTTTAATATCAGAGGCTGTAACATATGTTACCTGATGTAATTAATGGGCAAGCTCATTGTCTTTACGTAAGATATGCCTAAAAGTGTTTTAATCTTCTCGAGGGAATTTTGCAGACATATTCCTTCTTATAGTACAACTCAAGATGCATTGAATAAGGGATGTTTGCATTCTCTGTGTTGGGGCGTTAGTCTGAAACAGCGTGTTATATGCGTTACTATATCAAATAAAGGAAATGTAGTTTGAAAGTTTGAGCTAAAATTGTGAAAAAACTCGCAGCTGTTGGATATCTTACATTGTTTAGGGATTTTAAACTGGCTCCTATGATAAAGACTTATAGATCTGCTAGTTGTCATCAAGTTTTAAAGATCAGAGAGCGATACATATGTTAACGTGATAAGTAAAATCATCAAACAGTATTTTGACATCAAGCTGAGTAAGGGCCTGCTCCATCTTAATCCCCTTTGGAATTCTGAGGACAAATTACATCTTATGTAACCATTCAAGGTGCATTTAATAAGAAATGTTTGCACTCTGTAAGTCGGGGCGTTAGCCCGTAACAGCTTGATACATATGTTACTGTATCAATTTGAGAATAAGAAATTTGAATGTTTGGGCTACCAAAAGAAGACATTAAAATTATCTAATAAATTGACATTCTTATAGTCTTTATACTGGATGTCTTTACTACATATGGAAGCTGTTTGAAATTAATACGGCTAACTCTGGTGTTATGTGCGTTACATGAACCTAATTTAATTTAAAAGCTATAATTGTGGCTATCGTCATGTAGTTAAACGTCTACTATAACTTGGTTTCAAACTGTTTTATTAGATTTTACAAACATATACTCAATTGATGAATAGGAAAACCAAGTTTGCTTTTCTATCTTAAATATATTGTCTTATAGGAGCTAATACAAAGCCCTACTCCCAGTTTTACAGAGAAGCGAATTTTGTTATTACCGTTTAAGTAAAACACATGAAAGCGATTACAGCGTGTGGATATTTTTCATTTTCTTAGTCTGTCTTGCTCATATATCTACAAGATGTCATTAAGTTAAAGATCAGGACACTTAATGTGAATTTTTGTGCCAAAACACTAGAAATTATATTCATTTCTGATTATCAAGCCCATGGACTGGTGTTACAGATGTTATCAATGACCTTTTGGACACATTACCTAATACTGTGCATATAATGCTAAATATAGAGCCACAAATAGAAAAGATAGTTTTACATTTTTACAAGAAAATACAATAAATGAAATGGTCCAAACTATTTCTCATCGATTTAACACTCATGTTAAACGTTTGTCGTTGTCTGTTTCTGTGGTAATCATTATTATCACACGCCTCCTTGCAACTAGTAGAATCATCACACAATATTTCAATCATTTACTGTTATTCAATTTTACCACCAGTCCACTCAAAATTGATGAGCCATTATCACTTTTCCAATTTTGCCATTTATGGCTTGGAACATTCGGAAACTGATATGAATTCCTAATAGTTGGCTCTTTGAGTATGTGTTTCAAGTGATACTCTACAAGTAGGAGAACAAGGAAGAAAACTATGCCATTAAGAGCAATGAGTACCTGGACTGATGTACCTTGATATTTCTGTGATAAAGAATCATATCTTAGCTGGTTAACTTTTATAAATGTAGCCTTTCCATACATGCAACCCACATATTTTCATCTAATAATGTCTCTGCACTTATCATCTTTCCCCAAGCATTCAAAAACTTATTTGAAGTCTTAGTACTTCTGAAGTGCTGAAACTGAGGTAACTCTTTCCCTTCAGATAAACGAACTAGATGTATCACAGCAGGTAAAGCAATGAAATGCAGGATGAACAGAGCGCAAATTAGAACCTTTCAATTCAATGATTCACTAAGTTTCTAAGATAAGAGCGCTTATTAAAGGATGTAACATATATATATAACTCGTCATAATAAATGAGCAAGGGCATTGTCGTGACATCCTTTTTGATTACACAGTCAGAGGCAAGTGTTTTCAATTTCAGTGTTTTCAATGGATCATGAAATGAGGCACCTTATCAACTTGTTTACTCTGTATAAAACTTCCATAGAGCATAATATAGATCTACTGGTTATCCCATTCTACCTATAGTCCACTTTCCTTCTTTTGATTCCAACAGCTAATGATATGGCTGCAAAAACTGAGAAATCATAGGTTTTACATTATTTTAAGACATGCTTCAATGTACTGACATCAAAAAACAACCAACTGCAAACATAATTGATGGCAATGTCACACTTCATATTCTTTCTCTTATACCAGATAACTTTCAAGGTGTAACAGAAATTGTTTCAGACGGTCTGCCAAAACCATCAAGAGTCAACATTGTAACTAAAGACAACTTATAAAGTTCTTTGGGCGCAGCAAAATACTATTGATCTAAGACCTGAGGACTTAAGCACCAAAAGACAGGATAGGTTCCATGGCAAACGATGCAAAAAAGCAGCCTATCATATTTCTGTTTGACCAATGTCAGAAATCTTAAAGTATTCTTAGAGGTACATGGTAGAGACATACATAGATTTTGCCAAATCAGAGCAAAGGTTTCATTTGACTAGCACGGATGCAGAGGCAGCTGCAGTTAGATTGCAGGAGGAGATATATACCAGAATCATACTCCATTGTATGCATATATGTGAAATGGCATTAAACCGATATTTAATCAGGTGTTTGATCCCATGACACTGAAATGCTGTTTCTGCTTTTGAAGAATGCTAAGGATTCAAGTTTGGCTGAGTCAAGTTGTTTGACGCTGGCACTGGCCACACATACAAAGAAATTAAGTCTTTTGATGGCTAAAGAGGGGGATCACACGGAATGCTTATCAGTGATGTTTGTCACAATTACCAATTTTAAAAAGTCATCTTAATTGATGTAATACGTATTACACCATAGGAAGGTGTATATTTGTTAAAAAATATTTTCTTAAGTATCAAAGGTATTCAGCATGCAAACTACATGAATAATTCAAATAAATAGATAGTTTTATGTCTTCTTTCTGTTTCTCAGACTTTTAATTCATTTATTCTTAAATTGATATGGTAACATACGTATCATACCATTACAGGCTAACCCCCTAGTTAATAGAGTGCAAACATCTCTTATTTGATGCAGCTTGAATTGTTCTTTAAGGTAGGATATGTCTGCACAATTCCCAAAGGGGTGGAGAGGAACATGATTGTACTCAGTTTGCAGTCCTAATACAATGCCATGATTCTACTGGTTGTGATGAAATGGGTGATTATTATGCAATAGAAGCAGACACAATGATAGACATTGTGAGGGTGACTTGAATAAAGATTGTTTTTGAATAATTTTATTTAATAGGAATATTTATTAATTTGTGTCATTTAAATGAGAACTATTATTTTCTATCTATATGTCTATATATTTTAATTTGATTTGATTAAAAAGGTTATATATAACATAGGTAACACAATTCCATGGGCTTGTTATCTGCAATGACTGTAATTACTAAGACTAAGGCACCAGAGGCTAGAGATTAATAGGAAAACATGTGAAAACGGTATTTTATTAAATATCATCCCTTACTACCAAGAAAATTACCTAGCTCATTCATTATGCCATGTAGCATACGTTACATACTTTAATAAGTGCTCTGATCCTGATGTCAAACTTGCAAATGTATGATTCTTTATTGCATTAGTAAGACAGTGCCAAAAATGTAAGATATCCACGAGCGTCAAATATTTTCATATATTTTTCTTCAATAATAGATACCAAAATTGGATACTTAAAATTGGGGGTAGGGTTGTTTAATAGCTCATATAAAACAATGTATTTGAGATAGAAAAGCAAACTTTGTTTTTTCTATTAGTCAAATAAGTATTTTAGTAAACTAAGATTAAAAACACTTGTATAAAATGCACAAATCGTCTCTAAAATGAATGATGTTAGTCACGATTTCAACTTTCAAAAGGGAAATTTAATCTATGTAACGCATATAACATCATTGAAGGCTGTAATTTTGTTTAAAATGCTGCTTTTATGTAGCTTAGGCATCCAGCTTGCAAACTACATAAGAAATTTGAATAATTAGATGGTTTAATGTCTTCTTTCTGTAGCTCAAACTTTCATTTTGATTTTTTCCTTAGTTTGTTACAGTAACATATGTAACAGGCTGTCAGAGACTAAAGCCCCGGAGCACAGAGTGCAAACATCTCTTAAAAGATGCGGCTTGAAATTTTCTTCAAGATAGGATATGTCTGCGAAATTCCCTAGGGGGGAGAGCAGGACCTTTTTTAGCTCGAAGTCTATATCTTGGACACGAGTGAGGTGATATTTTGGTCAACACTGTTCATTCGTGTTTTAATCGTATTGACTGATGCCTGAATATGCTCTAACTGTCCAAACTTTTTGTCCATTTATCGAGCCTTTGCAAGATTTGCACCATGAGATCCGAGTTTGGTTATATTACATTATGAGCCTGTTGGTCCGCTGGCGCTGGCGCTGGCATAGGCCTAAGGATCGTATATTGTGGTACATAACTGTAGGTAGGATGTATAGAAAACGACTGGCCTTGGTTTGGCGAAAGGCCCGCCTCGGTTAGCAAGGCAAGCACATCTGCCGCCATTGTTTGTTTTTCACACTCGCCGGCTCACATATATTTGGAGACGATTTATTCCTGTTTCTTTTGCCCATTAGCAGTTTATAAGTCACAAATATGTAACAGGACACGTCGAAACACTAATTTACGTGTTAATATAATATATCCATATTTTGTTGTTTAATAGTTGTTTAAACAGAGCAAAATTTCAACAACTTCCATTTTCTGCGCATGTGCACTTCTCTTTATCATTTTGTGCAGAAAATGTTCGCATACTTATATCTAAAAGTAAAACAGATCAGTATAGATCCGGTAATGAAGTGTTAATTGGCAAAGGCTAATCATCTGCTTGTCGGTATAGCATGTTATTAAGGTGCATGAGTTTAGTCAGTTTACATATGTAAATACCGAGTCTGATGGCTTTTTGTACATGCCATTATTTAGGTGCGGTGCCACTTGTAAGTTAATTTATAGAAATAAAAAGTTGAGTTATACAAAAATAGTAAGTGACAAAGGCTATGCAGTGTCTTTTGAAAAAATAAAACCAAGTGGCACCAGACTTAAATCTAGGAATGTAAAGCTTAAGGGCCAGCGGTTGTACGAAGGTAGCAGATGGATATTTCTGATTTTCTAGACAAAATAAAGTAACTAATATGTGTCCGATATATCTATTGACCCGTTATTATAAATGATCGCTTCAGTACCAAAAAACTGATAAACAGATCTGGCGAAATCAAAAATATACAAAATTATCAAGTTTACACCATGTTTGCGAATACGAATATGGTTTATTGTGTGTCAAATATATACGGTTACTTTGGTCGACGCACAATCTATCCTCGTACATGTAGCCTTGTGGTAAGCGCGTCGGACTCTTAAACTAGCGGATCAGAGTCGATTCCTGGGGGGGGGACCTATTATACATTATTTTTTCTTCTTTTTTTCAGCTTTGTAATAATCAATTGTTTCCTATAAGTAATATGAATTGGTATAAATGACAAAAAGTACACTCCATAACGTTTAATATTGAATTATCCTCAAAATATGTGGGGGTAGGGGTACATTTTGCTCTCCTGAAAGAAAATGAGTTTGGTGACCCCCATTTTTTATTCTTTTTTCTAAAAGGTAATATATATGTCTATGAAATAAGAACACAACTTTGAGATTGTTAATGCCAGATTTTTTAATATACACTTTAAACTAAAAATCGTATTCGTATTCTGGGGGAATTGCCAAAATATATCATTCAGTATCTTATTTCGTTAGTAAAGCGGGAAAGAATTGTCTTTTTGATACGAAGTTATGTACTTAGCCAATCAAGCAGCTTGACTAAATAGATTTGAATTGCAAGTGATATTGAAATCTGTTCTAGCGAGCCGCAAGTCCAATAAACATCAACTTTAAAGCGTCAAAATGATTGATTGATTGATAAAAAATTTAGCATTATTGAGAACTCAAAACTGGTGCATGCTATGGGTTGAATTTTGCATGCCAGGTAAGGTCCGACTACCTGCCCCTGAGGTTGTTTCAGCACTGTTAGACGTTGGACACTTTTCCTCCCAAAGGTGGGTTTTTTAGCGGGCCATTCCTGCAATTGAGGATGAGTGACCCATAAAGTTTAAAGACTGTTTTAAACGTCGAAAGTAAAGTCTTTAAAGACGCATACTGTCCGTCTAAAGATAGAAGAATAAAATGCCATTTTTAAACGTCATGTCCGTGTCCATCTAGCAAATAAATGCTCGCCTATTGCAGATAAATATTTGTGTTACTTTTATATCAGGATTAGGATAGACACAGGGGTATTTAAATCTTAAATTTAAGTAGGCCTGTGTCTATATATGGCGTTTAGAAAAGACTAAAAAAAACCCAGCTGTTAAGGTTTTAGACCTAATTTTTCGCAATAACTTTTTATCTTCAATTTTAGCAATATCTGTTCGCGATGAAAGTTGTAGAGGAGACTTTCCGCCAAATTCTCCAAAAGGTCTTGTGATTATGGCGCAAACAGATTTTTGTGTATATAGATGAAGATTTTGCAAAAAATTGAATTTGTCCTAAATTTCGAAGTCTTTTATTAACAGGTAAAATTCGTATAGGCGTGACAGAAAGGGGTAGTTTAAAAAAATATTCGGAAGCGGTGCATATCCCGTTCTTCAAAGGCTGTGCATAACATAAAACTGCGTTAACATACTCAGAATTTACCGTGCATATGCAGAATCAACTTAAAGCAGGCTCATTTGTAAGAACAAGTACTGAATTATTTCATGACGTGCAATTTTTCTCTTATGCGCGTGCTATGAAATGAACGGTTTTGAGATGACCCTAATACCTGTAGCTTAACGCACGAGCAAATCAGGCGCGATTTTCTATTATATTTGAAAAAGCCATCCACCGCTTTAATAATTGAATTAGGGCGGTGCAATGTAGCTTTTTGACTGTCATCTTGGACTTGGTTTATTTGCACTTTGCTTAAAATGCTCAAAGAGTGCATCTAAGCACAGAGGAACCTGCAGGATCTAGGATGTTGGAACCATTTGGGGAAGTTGGCGGAGATGTTCCTGAATACATCTTCATCGCGAACACATTTTGCTAAAATTGAAGATAAAAAGTTATTGCGAAAATTAGGTCTAAAAACTTAACAGCTGGAGTTTCTTTAGCGCTTTGTTACCATATGCCACCAACTGGCTCTTACTATTGAGCCATTGAAGGGGAAAAAATGCTATTACATGGGCCTGGTTGCGGGAAAATCACGAGTTTTTTCATACTACCAACAAAGGCGCAGACCCCCAGTCTGTGTATATATACTGGCGGACTTTAAAAACGCACCACCTGGATAACAGCTTGAATTTATGCCTCGAACAAGAAGGCAGACAAAAATTTTGATTGTATGTTAAAGAGCATTCATTTGTTAGTAAAACATAGAAAACTTGTCCAACTAAGATGAACTAAATGCATTAAAATGTAAACTTTTTGAGATAGGGGTCAACTGTTTCATGTGACCAAATGTTATGAGTGAAAGATTCCCTACTTCTTTAAATCAAAAAACACGAAAAGCATCAAATTTGTACCATGGTCTTTGTTAAGCATCAAGAAATCACTCTCATATTGATTGGCAGATCTGGGATACAGCTTATTAGCGTACATGTATATGACGTTTATCTGGGTGTACCCTTTCATTCAATAGCTTAAAATCTCCTCTACTTAAGAAACGTTTAAATAGCTAAATTCATAAGGAGCAAATAACGTCGTCCAGTTTAGTTGTACAATTAAAACTAAAGTGTTTGCTGAGGAAGCCAGCTTAGGTTGACATCATCGAAGCAAAGGAATTTTACGTACAACTGTATTTTGAAAGATACAAAGGGAAGATACTGTTGCGTTTTTAAAGTCCGTCAGTATACGTGCATCGTGAAGTCGCAAAACTCTCAAGACATTTCACGCAGCACTAGGTTCTATATTACATGATGTTCTGTTGTTTCCCCTTTTGATGCAGCATAAAAAACACGACGCGCGCGTCCACATTGCATGATGACGTTTGTGTTGAAGGGCCTTCTGTGTTAACTTGATGATTAATATTTGACTTCATAAAGGTTTTTCTCGCGGCGATGTTCATCTATATTTTCTTAATATTATTGAACAGGCTGTTGTCCATTTGGTATACTCTAACACAGATCTACTTTATAATACAACGGGCCTGCACATGTGATAACGGTACTATTGCATACGCGTAAAGTCGTGTTTTGAACGAGCATGCGCAGTTGTGCGTTAAGTCTAGATGTTCACTTCTCAATTGAATTCTTATCTACTTCTTAAATTTGTGTGTTCGACCAGCAGAGGACCATGCGAGACTGCGCACATGCACAGGCTCACCTGATCATTCGCTGTAAGCATATGCGAGAAGTTCTAAATAGTATGATCTGGACAAAGTGAGTAATATATGATAGCCTGTTTTCAGACGGACATGCTCTACTCTCACTTGACATACGGACTAACGCTACTGCACCAAATCCCCCCATAACTATCATCAACATATGGGCCCAATCAGGAATATTAACCCACATGAATATGAATGTTTTAAAAACGGCATAGACGAGTCAAAATTGGAAGGTATCAAAGAATTACTGGAAAATGCAGAACGGAATTGCACTCCGGAAATGGTTAACTCAGTAGTTAAAAACAAATGCGATCTTTTCCGAGGGGGCGCGGAAACAGTGAGAACAAGCCGGAAACCTACACACTTTTACGCCAAAAAGTCAACTGATAAGCCATGGTTCGGTCGACAGTGTAAGACGGCCCGCACCAAGCTGCGGGCTCAGGCAAGGGGATAATATCTCACCAATCCTTTTCTCATTGTATCTCAACGATTTGGAAACATATCTCGAGGTTGATAGCCGTGGCGTTCCGATTGTTATCGACTCCACAGACATGCGTACCTACATGAAACTACTGGTGATGCTGTATGCAGACGATACAATCTTAGTTTCAGAAGACCCTGAATCATTTCAAGTCTGTCTCAATTCTTTTCATAAATATTGCACAGATTGGAAGCTAACGGTAAACGAATCTAAAACTAAAATCGTTGTTTTTGGAGCCAGGAAAACCGATCACTTTAATTTCAGGTTTGGAGACTCGACTCTAGAAATTGTGGATAAATTCAAATATCTTGGAACTATATTTTCGCAATCAGGTTCGTTTCTGAACGCCAGAAAACACGTCACAGCCCAAGCTAAGAAAGCCATGTACCTTTTGAATATAAGAATGAGAAACCTTGATCTACCAATTGATTTACAGCTGAAACTGTTTGATAATACTATTCTCCCAATATTGACGCACGGCTGCGAAGTTTTTGGATTTGAAGATTGTCATATGTTAGAGGCCATTCACAACCAATTTTTACGCTCACTCACCTATTCTTGCAAAAGCATCCCGCTATATATGTTGTTTGGCGAATTCGGCAGGTTTCCCCTGGAAATTGTAATTAAGAGTAGAATGGTTTGTTTTTGGAATAGAATTATATCTGGTAAACAAACCAAATTATCTTATATTTGCTATAAAAAACTTACCGAAACCCCCCACCTGAACTCTAAATGGGTAGCTAAAGTCAAGCAAATTCTCGACGATTGTGGATCATATTGCTGCATTTCATACATAACTTTAAACGATGTTGTGCCCCCGCCCCAACTCCATATGACTATAATTTTGGTCATGCTTATTGCAGTTATCTTCCTTTGCTTGATACAGTTGATCGAACTACCTTTTTTCCTTAGATCAATCTTTGTATTACAGCACTTAGAACGATGTTCTGCCCCCACCCCAACTCCCCATCAACCTAACATCTAAACCAATTTGCCACCGTAACTCAACTAGCAAATAGCCTTATGATGTATTTACTTTGTGTATGTTATATGCCATGTCTTGATATGTCTATTGTAAATCAGCTCGATGTCATGTATTATGACTGGAGTTTATGAATAAGTAAAGTAAGTATTTCGATATATGCGAAAAAATGTGTTCACAATCAGGCGGGCACCAAGGAAGTGTAGAAATGAACAATGCTGCGTAAATTAAAAAGGTATGGCTTTATACAGAAATACTTGTAAAATATATACAAGGCAACCTAACCGAACAATATTTTTTTTCAGATTTCAATGTAATTCATGCGTAAAAAGTATTTCGCACCTTGACAATTTGAGATAGGAAAATTTATTAATTTGTGATGTATGAATTCTATCGAATTTGCCTGAAGCTAAGATACACATTATTTTTTTAATTAATTAAATAAAGTATTTAATCATTTTAACGATTTTGGGTGGATTTTACAACCCAAAAATGGAAATTATGATTAATGGAGTAGACTTAAACATACATTTTAAATGAAAGAAATAATTGCTCTTTTCCCATCAATATATAGCATTTAGTCGGTCGGGAGTCAAAAACTATTATCTTTGATTTTTACGTTTTTCAGGAGAGACAAAAATTGAATTACTTTTGCTAGGAGTGTCTTTTTTAGTGACATCCAAATTCACGATTATTGGCGTTTTGAACTTGCAATGAAGATTTCACTGTCATTAAGAAGAGTTTCATTTGAGGAACGTCATTTTGATATTTTTTTTCGTGGAAAACCATCCAGTTACGACATTTTGAGCATCTGTTTCATGGCAAAACATCGTATCTCGGTAAAATATGCAACCAAAATGATATTATCTTTCATACATACGATATTTTGAAGCATGATTGATGCTTTTAAAGAGGGTTCTTTCATGCAAACCAAATATCTATGTGTCTTGATCCACATCTGAATTAAGGGTGAGGTCGGCGCCGTTAAACCGGTTTAAGCCCTCCAGTAAAATATTTTACTGACCGTTCCAAGGCGGTACTTCTTTTGTGGATCTTTTATGTTTTTGTTCTGTCTTGTGTTTGCTAGGTCTGTGCGCGTCTGTTTATATGTGCTTTGTGGTCACCTGCTGGGAAAGGGCTGACCTCTTGGCTCTCGTTTGTGGTGTCTTCTGTGAGTTTGTCACTTTCCCATTGGTATCCTGGGTCAGGTGTGGTACTTGATTGTATCGATTCCTGATCTTTGCACCTTTACTTACTTCTAATTGGCCTTTGACAGAATTGTGCCATGCGTTTGGTATTCCCGCGTTAACAAAAAGTCGTTTTGGTAAAAATAAGAGCTACGAGGTGTTGACTCCCGACCGACGATTTGCTTTCATGATCGAGTGTAGGAATGTTCCTGTGTGTACTATTCTAACATTAGAAACACCCAGTCATACACGATTTATTAATTTAAACAAACCGCTTCAAGTATTGGGATTTCGGAAACCGTCTGGGTTTTTTTCTATTCTAGCACAACACTCTTTTGTAAACGAATGAACACTGTAACATGTATTCTACATTTTAATATGCTATGACCAAATGAGTGTTTACTGTTGAAACAGGAAAACTTGCCATTATTTTTGTATTTGATTGGGAAATCCGTTGCTGGTTCAATTTGAAAGCCTCACCACACCATCTTGATTTCATAATTTTGAAACACATATCGAGACAGTGTTTGCAGCTACACCTCTGTTACGAGACCCGAAAAGACAAAACATGGCTTGGCTCTGTCACTTAATAAAGTCAAGCTCAGGCGGACAATGAAAACAAATAAATGTTTATTCTTGTTTATGCTGCGTTGAAAATTGCACAAGTCTTAAAGCAATAACTTGTTTTTTTTTCTGAATTTACGAGCATAATACAATATACACAAAGGCATAGTGGTACATGATTTGACAGTAAGCTGAATCCTATATTAAAAAGTAAGTAACAGTAATTTCCTGTTACAATATGGACCATACAAAAATATATGAGAATGGCACTGTCAATCAAATGTGCGCTAAGTAATATCAACATCAATACATGGCAGATATTATAAAAGAGAAAAAAAGGAAAAAGAAATATTGGGGAGAGGGGGAAGGGAATGACTACAAGTTTTCTATGCTGCACATTGAACAGGGTTGATAGTGTTTTATCATGTTTGATTTAGTTTCGAGCGAGCCTTCCTGATTCCACTATGACTTCTTATTCCTACTGACCTAAGCTGGTGAGGTCTTCTTGCAAGATCAAACAATCCTGAAGTGAATGTATATTCCTATACAGAACACAGTCGTCTGCGAACAGGCGAACAGAAGACCTGATGTTATCCGGCAGATCATTTATAAAGATTAGGAACAGGACCGTACCTAGGACCGATCCCTTGGGCACACTGGATAGCACTGGGCCTGAATCTGAGGCTTGGCCATCTAAAACAACTTCTTGAGTGCGCCCAGAGAGCCACGAGTTCCACATGTGGGTGGATCCTCTAATCCCATAATATTCCAATTTGTGCAATAGCCTCCTGTGTGGAACCTTGTCAAAGGCCTTAGCTAGTGTTTAGTGTGTTGGACTATGGGACACTTATCAATTTTATCTAAGTATACCAATGCACTATCGAATTACTTCTCAGTGAGACTGTGAACCAAAAATAGTGAGTATGATCAGGAAATACCACAATCACAAACTGCAGACAAACCCATGGCACCGCGATGAGAGCCACACAACAATCACGAGACATCAGGAAGACAATCTAAGCAAAGCAACCAACTTTCTCTTTCCCATCAAGATGATTGCAAAGCTAGAATGGACATAAAGTACGCACAACAAAACATAGCATAATTACCTATAGGTCAGTTTCAGACATTTGTCAATTGGCTTCAGTATTGTAGCTATAACCATTGTGGTACAGATTTTAGACGTATCAAATTTAGACAGATCAAACACGCTCAATGAGAACACCCCAATAGCAGCTCAAGACCACCAAGACCAGAGAATAAAGTTTGACATAGACACAATAAGAGCTAAGATAATAAATGCTCAAGTAGAAAATGGAGGAACTTTTCTAGCCAATCGCAGCAAAGGTAACTAATATTGATTTGCATCGATTGTATTGCATGATTTAAAAAAGAAAACTTTTTTTTTTTTCAAAACAAACAATAATGACCTTAAAATAATATGAGCGTATATACATAATCAGCGCAACGTGAGAATCAGTACAATGCCGAATTTGTACCTGCGCAATGTGAGAATTCCTATTTTGTCCGCCGATTCAGGAATTGTACTGGACAATTCTAGAATTGCGCAAGGGGCATTTTATCGATTTTTGCTATAACCAGGCCTTGCGCAAAGTAGGAATGGGCAGGACAAAGTGAGAATTGAGTGAACATGCATGGGAGTCCCATTTTAACTGTAACCGTTTGCAAAGAGGTGTTTTCTCAGTTTCAAACTCGAATATAATCTAACGGCAGCCGCTGCGGATGGCGATTAGCTGACAGGTCGGTAGTGCCCCAATTTTACATGCATTCTGGGAAGTTTGACAGTGATTACCCCATTCTATTGTAAACGTTATAAACTGAACAGAAGCTTCGTTGCCACTTTTCAATTTCATTTTTCTGACGCCCAACTATTATGATATTGAAATGAGTTTTGCCCAAATATGTGCCTTTCAATGGGCTAAAATTAGGCAATGGTTTGAAATAATTTTCTATCACTTCACGATTTTTGGGTTCAAAAATGTAAAATTCATTTTTTTTAAGAAAATAAGCGTTTTGAGTGAAGTTTTATTTAATAAAAGTACAAGTGATTTCAAATCTTCCTAGCGGACTTAAAAAGGCCAACCATTTGAATTTTTGCTTATGATTTTTTTATGATCACTTTCCGCATTTACCCTAAATACTCTGATAATATGCTTTATTATACAATCTAAGCGCAAATGAGAATGCAATTTGATCAGGGTTTACACTGCGATTTCAATCACCATGGGGGAAGTCAAAATTGATTCACGCAAGTTATAGATACAATGTTGTTAGATTTTTTTCTTTTATCTTGTTACATTTTTCAGTAAATGCCAAAAGAATCGAATAAATAAAATCCTAGAACTCTTAAAAATAATTTTAGTAAAATATATCTGCAATCTGTTCAGCTTGCTAAATATATTTTTCTATTTTAGCATTTATTTATATTTATTGCTAATTTCGTTTTTTAGACATGAATGAAATAGTTTAGGTGTGAAAATAAAATAACTGGACCCAATGAAACGATGCTTAAGGCATGGCATGAAGGTCACACATGGTCAGTTAATATCTACAGTCTACTGTAGGCGGAGTTTTGTTATTGTCTCCAAATGTCACCTGTTTATCGGTGTTTATTAGAAACTACCAAATTTACAAAAAAGACCTGTGAGGCCAAGGTCAGCCATCACTCTGAGTTGGGCTGCTTGGGAGCTTCAATGGCCTTTAAACGTTAGGTAATTTAGGCCCAAGCTAGTCATAAGCCCCATGTATGTCGGATTGAACAGGGTCTTAAACATTACAAAGAGTTGAGAGTTGGAGGGAGTTTGATATTCGAAATTCAAAAGTTTTGCATGTTTTCGATATAAAACAGTCAAAATTTTAATGTTGGGTTGAGTTTGAAGTTCGACATTCGCTATTCAAAAGATTTAAATCTTGGATTGAGTTATATATTCGTTATTTAAGATACTGGATATTTTACATTCATAACTTGAATGTTGAATACCGAACATCAACAAAAAGTATTTGTTACTCAGTTTCTACCGTTTCTTTTTTGAAAAGCGATTTTTGATAAGTCAGCTCATCAGGACCCACATTTTGTTTCACATTCAAAAAGGGCCCTTCAGTCGACATAACACCACACGGAGACCCCAGGGGGATACTCTAATTTTTTTTTTCATATGTAGGCTCGGGCCCCCGCATCTACTGTTCACCCCCAAAAAATAGCAGGAATTTCAATCACCCCAAAAACAATATTTGAAATTTTAGCAACCCAAAAAATATCCCCCACTTCAGTGAGCCTTAAATGCCAAATTTTCTTGGCTCATATGAGGTATGATTCCTAATCGAATAAGCCCTTTACCTATTAGCGTTGTCTGTTAACAGTGAAAGATCTGCAAAGGCTGCTCAGATTTTTGTTCTCATCAGCAATGAGCCATTTTGATAGATATCAATACTTATCTCATGTGTACCCAGTACTAACTCAAACCAGTCTGCTCATCTCTATCATTTATCGCTTCATCTGCGCCTATAGTGGACCCCCCTAGGTAGAACGTCAGATGGGCATCTACCATACAGCGAAGACCCTGATGAAATGACTCATTGTGGTAATAAGGGGCCTTAGAGATGGTACACAGATCAATCTCAGTGGGACCTGGTCGGAATAGAACTTGAAACCCCTGGATCCACAGACAGACAAGTATCTGCACTCTGGTACATTACCGACTGCCCTACGCGCCCGTAGTATTTATCGTACATATACAGTCTTTATGCCAATAAGCATTCATTTTGTGTGGTCATAAGGGACCTTAAAATGGCCAGGTGCATCTTATTGCACTTCTTTTATAGCGGTCATTAGAATTGATTTCCATAAACGCACAGCTGTCTGAATGTGTGTCAGAAGAAAAGGGCTCAGAGTGTAAGTGGTCATAATGTCTAAATATAGATAAACAGGTCTGAACGTGTCAGTTACTAAAAATAGAAAATGACGTCAAAACAAGAGTGACCTTGAACTTGATGCTATAATTCTACAGCATCTATTTGTCTGGTTAAAAAGGACCTTTTTACACGATTTTGTATGGTCATAAGGGACCTTTTTTTGAAAGTTGATGCTATAGTGACGCTCATACTACTCCAATCAAAGTAAGTAAGTAGGCAAAGATCAGGAATCGATACAATCAAGTACCACATCTGATCCAGAACACCACATTGGAAAAAAGACAAAGTACGAAAGAGGGCAAAAATCATGAATCGATACAATCAAGTACCGCACCTGACCCAGGATACCAATGGGAAAGTAACAAACGCATAATAGGACATAACAAACGAGAGTCAAGAGGTCAGCCCTTTCCCAGCAGATAACCACAAGGCAACAATAAACAGATGCACACGAAAACATAACAAACACACACCAGAAAGAACATGATTGATCCATAAAAGAAATACTGCCTTGGAACGGTCAGTAAAAACACAATAGAACATACTATAAAGAGAGCTTAAAGGCCAGCCCATTCCCAGAAGGAGACCACAAAAATGCAACGAAAAGACAAGAAAGCATGACAAACAGAAAAAATAAATAACAAAAATGATCCACAAAAGAAGCACCGCATTGGAAGGGTCGGTAAAATATATTTCTAATGGAGGGCTTAAACTAGTTTCACAGTACCAACATTGCTCTTAGTTCTGATGTGGATCAAGACAAGTGTATACCCATGGAATTAACTTCCAATCAAATACATAATATTTAATCCTTTAAAATGCATATATAAACGTCTGATCTCAGCTCTATAGTTAAAATCCGGAAGTCTATCATAGATAACTTAGAGGCAAATAAAAAATCATTGCCATCAATACCCTCCTTATTTTGATTGCATCACACAATTAATTACTAATTAATATTGGCTAGATCTAGGGTAGTTCCATTTTTGCCATGCCTTGCAAGTATGACCATTTATCATATGACGTCGCGTCTGGGAGTGAAATAACGCAACGCAATAAAATCAATAAGCCATTAGTGGTTTACAGATTTTCGGGAAACATCATGACGTCCATAACAACTTTGCGTACATAATGACAAAAGAATCACGTTTTTATTCAAGAAATTGGAGTTCAAAGTAATCTTTATGTCATATGATAAATACAATCTTATATTCGTGCCCTTGTATTTTTGATTTATTAAAATCGTTGCGGAAAATAAAAAAATGCTCGACAAGCATCGCATTTCGTCTCCTTTCCCCAAATCGTTTAATAAATTCAATAAAACATGAGCACTCATGTAAGATTATCTATATCTATTAGCTCGCATACACAAAGTATTGAGTAGATGAAGATGCAGGCCTAAATTCCTCTCTCTAGCTTTGCCCTATGCGTCAGCATGGACTTTTATAAGAGGCATTGACGTATATGATTGTGAAATTAGTATCAAAGTCTCGTGTGCTGTTTATAGAAAACTGGTCCCCAATAATGGATGCTGTAGGTTGTGAAATATGCCATAAATGATGTCATTTATTGCAGCCTGTGGCTTTTGGAAAGCCAAGCATTGCAGAATATACAATGATATATTTTGCTTGTATCCTTGCGAGCGTTCGTCTGCGTCTGTAAAAACAAACTATAAGAATACTTTCCCTGAGCGACAATTTTGGACCATGCAGTACGAGTGAAATCTGGGCTTTCTGGTCATAATAAGGATAGATTGGAAAGACTCGTGTGTAAGATAATTATGAGCTTGGAAGAGAAAGTCTGCAGGGCGCCATGTTTTGAAATGTGTAGAAAGTCTATCCTGGGATAAATTTCTCTTATCTTCATGTGTCCGTTAGGCAATTCATTTTACAAAGCCTACTATTGCTAACCTGCTGCCAGAAGATCCAAAGTTGTTTTTATCCATCAGGATAGATCAAATAATCCTCAGATTAAATCCAGAAATTGGTATCACAAATGTGTAGTGGATAGACACCACATTGTTGTAGAATTCAGATAGAGATTTCTGTCACTCTATACTTGCAGCGATTGGGTGATAGAAAGTAAGAAAGAGGGCAAAGATCAGGAAAAGATACAATGATACCTGACCCAGGATACCAAATGGATAGTAACAACTTCACAATTAGACATCACAAACGAGAGCCAAGAGGTCAGCCCTTTCCCAGCAGGTGACCACAAAGCAAAAAAAAAAAAAAAAAAAAAAAAAAAAAACCAGACGTGCACGAAAGCATAACGAGAACAAGACAGAAATAACATATATGATCCACAAAAGAAGCACCAAAATATTTTACTGGAGGGATTAAGCCGGTATCGCGGCGCTCCAACCTCACCCTTAGTTCAGATGTGGATGAAGACATATAGACGTTTGTGTTGCATGAAAGACCCCTAACTTATCAATGCATCATCTCATAGAACACATAAATCAAGATATAAAAAGGAGATAAAGCAAATTTAAGGACTGAACAGTAGATAAAACTGAATACCGGAGCAAAAGAAATCCAACACTTAAACTCCGATGGGTCTGACAACGACCAAAGCATCAGACCCCTACCATCTCATCAATAGATAAGTCTTTAAGTCAGAACCATTATACAGTGTGAATTCCGCCCCACCGGCGTGCAATTAAATAGGAAAGCAAAGTTGCCAACCGTGTTTGGGTTGACCACCAAGCATGCAGTCCATTGCAATACATTAATTTATAGCCAATCGTTTTGAAATGGGAAATTATTTTAATGAACTGCGTTGAAAAATTATTAGAGCCGACAATCCTCTACAATTATTCACCAATGGCCATAGAATTCAGGTTCTGAAAGTCTTGGCGCAAGAGAGATTTAAGTCCAATTGTGAATTTAGATATCAAATCATAGTATCGTCTATAAAATTTATAAAATTTCATAATCAATCTCTATACCTGATTCTGGCAGTTGATTGGCTGACTGAATTTGGACTGACTGAGACTATAAATAAGAGTCGATGATTCATTTTAAGCAATCAACTCAGATCACAAGAGATTTCTATTTGCACTTCTGTGCACCAAGGGAAACAACTCTTAGAATTTTAGATATTAACTTATTTTGGATAGCTTCCATTGGATTGATAAAAACCTATTGAACTCCTGTTATTTTCTGCTGATCTAGATTTACAAGGAACTTAAATCTAGATCTATTTCAAATCTACTGTAAATCCACTATATCCAGAGAAGCTGTTCAGCGTGATGTCAATCCGACCCTGTCAAAAGAAAACTTCTTATGCCTAAGAGATACTGAAATTGATATACTGCGAATAGTTTTTAAGTGAAAAAATGAAATAGTCAGGGGCCATCGGGGCTCCCGTGCAAATTTGATGCCGATTATGGTGACCTATACCAAATCAAACTTTAGGGGGTAACTAATTAAAATAAACTGGTCACCCATCTGGATTTCACGTCTGGGCGAAATAATGACGTCATCAAAATAGCGTATATTGTGCCAGTGCTGTCTTAACGTTATGTCCATTGGAGTCTATGGCAATCGACATTTTCTTACATTTTGTTTGCCAATTTCAGTCGAAATATACCAAATTTAATCTTAGGGGGTAAATTATTTAAATTAACATATCGCCCATATTTATTTTGTTTCAGAACAAAATAATGCCGTCACCAAAATGACGTCTAATGTATAAATATCATATATATGCATTTTGTCCATTGCCAATTCATGGAATTGTTCCTTTAGCGTATCGTGACTGAATGCAAACACTTCACACTGACTGCAAATTGTAACATTTAAAATATATTCAGATAGGGCAAAGTTAGACTGATTCTCGCCCTTTATATTCTAGATAGTAGATCTTGGGGAGGGAACCAGACTAGGGCGAAGTCAGTTTGAGGTAGGGACTTAAATGCCGTCATGATTTACGGATTTACGGAAAATAACATTACTGTGAACAAAAAACAATCAGCGTTTGTGATAACAAACGGGTAAAATATAATCTCGTATGCTTATATGTAGCTGCTTATCCTATACTCAAAGAAAAGACAGGAGTACTAACTCATTGGCAAGAATAACACACTATCAACCAAACTATAGTCCGATTTTGACCTCTGAAGGATCAAAAGTTAGATGAGTATACTTAGTAGCACATGAAATAGAAATAAGGATAAATCCTCTACACTTCGATAGCACGGGCAATAGACGGGTCAAAATCGGACTGTGAGGCCTTCTTGTTGATAGGGTTAAAGAAATGCCTGAAGCCACATGAAAACAGTCTTTCAAAAGTCATAAGCATATTGCTCACTGACAATTTTACTTGGGTTGGCGCCGTTAAACCGGTTTAAGCCCTCCAGTAAAATATTTTACTGACCGTTCCAAGGCGGTACTTCTTTTGTGGATCCTTTATGTTTTTGTTCTGTCTTGTGTTTGCTATGTTTTGTCCGCGTCTGTTTATATGTGCTTTGTGGTCACCTGCTGGGAAAGGGCTGACCTCTTGGCTCTCGTTTGTGGTGTCTACTGTGAGTTTGTCACTTTCCCATTTGTATCCTGGGTCAGGTGTGGTACTTGATTGTATCAATTCCTGATCTTTGCACCCTTGCTTACCTTGGGTCCTCGTTTGCTCCACAATAGCACTAATCGGTACAATATAAATGGTTAGCTTTGATCTTACACCGAGATATTTTGCATGCAGACATACCCACATTTTATCAGCTCAGCTGCAAAGGGGCTTCCGTGGGGGGGGGGGGGAGGAGACAATGTCATCATAACGGAAATATATTTATCACAGTCCTGCTTCCTACAATAATTGTCAGGCAATGGTTTGTCAGGATAAATGCCAGATGCGGATTTCCAAATGATGAATTACTATTGCGCAAGTTTGATACCTTTGAGAAACGCAGCTCTTGAAGGTGGAAGGTTTAGCAATTAAGCTTTTTTTTCTCTAAAACATCCACCACCTTCACTCAGTGAGTCGAACAACAGGGGCGTCTGGCTGATACAATTTACAAACGTTTTCCCACGTGCACTGGGCGGAGGTAAAAGAACGCTTCTTGAAATGCGCCTCCAGCATTGCTGATTATCTGCATTGCTGAATCCCTCCAACATGATATCTTGCCGTTTTCTGACAATGAACCAGTTGATATCAGCACCCGAAAATGCATGGGATCCAATCAGCACTCTGGCTGTGGCATCACCAATGGCACCGCGAACGGCTGATAAATTGCCATTTTAAATAAGCGTCCTGATCTGAGAAACTGAGTGCAAGACTGTTCAAGAAAATTTAAAATACCCTCACACTGCAACAAAAACAGAATTTGCTCCTCTGTAAAGCTGGGGGTAGGGCTGTGCAATCTTTTTTCATTCATCAATTAAGTAAATGTTTGTAAAACCTAACCAACACAGAGAAGTTGTTAAACTAAATGACCATAGCCACACTTACCTTTTTTTAAACCGTAATTAAGATCATGTTACGCACATAATACAACAAGTAGCCGCATTAATGTTAAATAGCTTTCATATGTGGTGAAGACATCCAGTATGCAAACTTTTAGAATATCAATCGATTAGCTAGTTTTCGTGCCTTCCTTCTAGCTGTAGCTCCAACATTAATTTTTTCTTATTCTCAAATTGATATAGTAACATATATAACAAGCTATTACAGACTAACGCCTAGGCCTACAGTATGCAAACTCCTATTATTAGATGAACATTGAAAATAGTGAGTATGATCAGGCAATAACACAATCAAAAACTGCAGACAAACCCATGGCACCGCAAGGAAGAGCCACACAACAATCACGAGACACCAAGAAGACAAACTAAGCAAAGCCACCAACTCTCTCTTCCCAACCAAGATGATTGCAAAACTAGAATGGACATAAAGATACTTACAACAAAACATAGAACAATTACAGACTTCCACAATGGATGTAACAATTAACAATAAGTCAACAACAACAGAACCACCACCTTAGAACGGACAGCAGCCTAAGCCACCGGGGGTGGGGGGGGGGGGGGTGGGGGGGGCTTAAATACATTTTACTGGTACCAAATCTTCGCTCTAGATTCTGCTGTTGTTGAAGTACAAGAAAGAAGTTTTATTTTTATGTTTGTTGAATTCCAAAGAGGTTTGGGATGGAACAGGCCCATACCCAACCTGCAGTCAAAATACTGTTTGATGATTCAACTGATTTTTATTTAATTTTTTACATCCCATCAACGATCTTTCAGTTATGTAGGAACGGGTCTTCCTGGGGTTGAACCAGTACTAAGCTATGATTAATGTGTCTTGCTCAAGGACACAACGCAGTGAAGCCAGTCAGGCTCGACCCCGCGGCCCATCGGTCACCAGTCAATCACTCTACCGCTGAGCAACTGCGCTCCCTCTACTGGTTTTGATGAGATGAGGTGGACAATTAAATCACCAGAAAAACAGAAATCATGGATATTGTATATGACTTGCATAAGGATTATGCATAAGAATATTACATTAGATAGGAACATTTACTTAATTGTCCTTTTTAAGTGTGAAGCTATTAGTTTATAGTCCCTCTAAGCTCTATCTATACTTTTATATTTTACATATTACGAACTATTAAAAAAAGATAATACCATCTTCAATAAAGGTACAGGGGCTTACTAACCACAAATGAACTAATGCCTAAAATTTAGGCACCAGAGGCTAGAAACTTATAGAAAAACATGCAAATGTATTCATATTTTCCTGAAAAGCCATCTCTTACATCAAGTCAATGTCCCTGTACATTTATTATGACATGTAACATATGTAACAGCATTTAACAAGTTCCTTCGATCTTGTTGTTTTTTAAAACCTGCAAAATCTATAGAATGATTTATTAAATGAGCAAGACATTCCCAAATAGGTAAGATATCCAACAACAGGAAATGTTTTCATATATCTTTACTTAAATAATACCTTCCAGATTCGGCTCCTTAAATATGGGTGTATTTATTGCTTAGTTGCTCATATATTAGACAATATGTTTAAAGTAGAAATGTAAACTTTGGTTTTTCCCTAAACAAAATGAGTATGTTAGTACAAAATATTCAAAAATGCACAGGTCAGATATAAAATTAAAGCATTCTTTCTGTAGCTTAAACTTTTAAGTGTTTTTTCTATATTTAATAGGCCAATGGTAACGTATGTAACAGGCTGTCTGAGACTAACGCCCAGGTATACAGAATGCAAAACATTCTTAAAAGACGCAGCTTGAAATTTTCTATAAGATAAAATAAGTTTGCAAAATTTCCTAGCGGGAAGCAAAATCACTACCAGCTATCAGTCTAAAGGTGGGTCCCTACAAAGTTAAACATTTCAAAACCTATACGCTGGAAAATGGAGGTTGGATCTTGACCCCGACACCTTGAGATCAGCGTATACGATACAAACAGGAAATAAACATGTATCAATGCAGAATAAAATTCGTTGTAAAAAGAATGGATTCATATTAGTATTGTCTTGCTATAAATTATCACAAACCAACGTAATGTCTGTTATGTTGATAGCGCAGATACCAACAGTAGGACAGTTTACAAATGTAGCTGCATCTTTGATAATATTTATAGGATATTTTTTTTATTATTTCTCAATTAGGCGATTCTAATAAACACCATAAGCTTAAGTTTTACGAAGAACGGACCAATTATGTGTTTTGGTTATCATAAGTATACACACCTTTTCTGGTCTACTGATAAGCTGGGTATTTATCTTGTTTATAGGAAATATACGGTATTTTGCAAAATACCATTATGGAGAATTTGTTTTATCAAAGTCACATAAAACCTTTTATTATATACAAAGTAATGAAATACAGAAAAATATTGATTAAATATAATGCATATTTTAAAAAAGCTGTATTTCACAGTCGTGAAAATATAAAAAGTTGTATTTTCACTGCAGTGAAAATATAAGTTGTATTTCACGGGTGAAATTGGATGTCCTCTGCTTTGTCCATTGACTTTCTTTAGCCCACTTCAGAATTTCAAACGCCTGTAACTTTCTTATTAGTGGACAAAAACACAAAGTGTGGGTATTCATTTTCTTAGTTAGATCGCAAGGAATATTTTGGTGATTAAATTGTCGCGATTTGCTGAAATTTTCACTTTCTCTACTCCTGCTCCTGTGGTTTCAGTTTTGAATGACATGGCACATTATGCAACGTCATCATCAATATGACGTAATGTGCGAACGTGTATGACGTCATATAGTACAAAAAATCTGTAACGTTTAAAATTGTATATAATAAAAAGAAAATTCAATTTTTTTTGTTAAATATGTCTTTTATTTCACTCGAGAAGTGGACAATAATTATATTTCATTCGTGGCTTCGCCACTCATGAAATATAAATATTGTCCACTTCACTCGTGAAATAAAAGACATATTTAACAAAAAAAATTGAATATCCTCTATGACTTAACCATCATGTGACTAAAATAAATGGTATTGTGTTATAAAAAGTTTGTATTGGTTTAAAACGACTATACTAATACAAACTATAGCTTTTATTAACGAACCGTCTCTAGTCATGGTCGCCATATTGATGACGCCATAACTGGCCTCAGACGCGGATTTGAGATGGGTGACCACCTGCAAATTAAAGGTAAGACTCCATTAAAGATTTTGATATAGGCACACAATTTGCACGGGACCTACTTGTTGTCTCTAAGGGCCCTGACTAAAATATAAGTTTAGTATAGTTGTTAGTATTTATAGATTAACACCTTTCAATACTACAAACATACACAAATTCCCCTGACTATAGCTTACGTGAAGCTCACAGTGCTCAATGTGAAAACTTCAATAGGGCTTATGCCATTGGATTTCTTAGGAAATATGTTAAAGATTGGTGAATGTCCTTAATTATACATTTTGGAAACAGTTTGGACCCAGATCAGGATAGACAGAGCACTCTGATAGTGTTTCAGAGATCAATTTTGAAAAGGTAATCTTAAAAATAAGTCAGCAGACTACAATGCAAGCATGAACAATTTTCAACCATGCAAAGGTTAAAAAATGTATTTTCTATGATATATATTTGTCTCTTTAAGTTTAACATTTATAGCAAGCAAACATGATGACTTAAGCTTCAATATATGCCAAAATCGTTGTCGTCAATGGGTTAGGAATCAAGTTTGACCTTGTCAAACTGTAGATCATGGTCAGCCTACGATCATCATGCTTTGGTCTCACTTGGTTGGTTGAGTTTACTTGGTATAGCGTACATTCCTAATACTACCCAAGATTATTGGCCCTTTTATTATTGCTTTCCATTAACTTTAAACCTACAAAGCTATTTCCGTGCATTTTAGAAGTTCAGCACTTTTAAGCTAAATCTTAAATATATTTTTGACAAATAGAAACTAATCACAAGTCTCATACATATATCAGCTAGCTCCTATGGGAAGCCGTCTAGTCAGACAATATTTTTGTTTGCTTTAATTAACTGGCATATTCCATTTGGAAAATTCAGCATTCCAAAAAAATACTCATCTTAGGCTTATTAAAGGGCTTATTTGCGACCCATATAATAATGCCAAATAATTCAATGTGTGTTTGCTGTCAAATACACAAATAGCAATTAATAAACAAATCAAAAGTTAAAGTTTAAGGCAAATATTTGTAAAAACTGGCTGGTAATAGTTTTAGGTATTTAGCAGTGGACGAATGATGACCTAGACAATCGAGCTGAAAGTTTATTGTCGAGATAGAAATTGAATATTAAACTGAATGTCGTTTGTTAAACTCTTGGAGTGAAACTCTAGTCCAGCATGTCTTGGAATGGTACAGGCTGTCAAGAAAGCTCCCAGTTTGGTATCCTGGGATACCTTTTAAGTCTGTCAATCTAAGCTGACTGGTCCAGACAGGTAAGTACACTCTTGTGATGCCCCCAAGCTATGCTGTCCGGGACTTCGTATGGGGTTGGGGACTTTGTGTGCACTGGTACCCCTATGACAGGCAATGTCAATCTAAGCTGACTGGCTAAGACATTTAAGTACACTCTTCTCCTACCCTCAAGCAATGCTGCCTGGGACTTCGTGTGCCCTGATACCCATATGACTGACACTTTTGTATCATGGGATACTTATTAAGTCTAACAATCTAAGCTTACTGACCTAGGACATGTAAGTCCACTCTTGTGATACACTCAAGCCATGCTGACCTGGACTTCGTAATCCCTGGTACCCCTATTGCTGAGAGTTTGGTATCCAGGAATACTTGTTAAGAGAGTCAATCTAAACTGACTGGCCCAGACACGTAAGCACACTCTTTTGATACATGTAAGCTGTGCTATCTGGAACTTTGTATGCCCTAGTACCACAATGACAGGCAGTTAAATATCCTGGGAAACTTGCTAAGTCTGCCAATCTAAGCTGACTGGCCCTTACATGTAAGTACATTCTTGTAATATCCTCAAGCTATGCTGCCAGGGACTTTGTGTGTCCTGGTACTCCTATGACTGGCAGTTTGGTATCCTTGGATACTTCTTAAGTCTGTCAGTCTAAACTGTCTGGCCAGGAAATGTAAGTACACTCTTGTGATAGACTCAAGCTATGTTGTCAGGGACTTCGTGTGCCCTGTTATCCCTTTAGGAAACATACCGTATCCTGGGATACTTGTTTAGTCTGTCAAATTAAATTGTCTGGCCCGGACATGTAAGTACTTGGTACAGCGTACATTCCTAATACTACGTAAGATTATTGGCCATTTTATTGTGAAACCTCTTGTGAAACCCTCAAGCTACCCTGTCAGGGACTTCGTGTGCCCTGGTACGCCTAAGACTGACAGTTTGGTATCCTGGGATACTTTTTAAGTCTGTCAATCTAAGCTGACTGACCGAGACATTTAAGTACACTCTTGTGATACCCCAAGCTTTGCCGTCGTGGACTTCGCATGCGCTGGTACCCAACTGGCAGACAGTTTTGTAACCAGGGATACTTGTTAAGTCTGTCAATCTAAAGTGCCTGGCCCAACCATGTAAGTGCGCCCTTATGATACCCTCAAGCTATGCTGTCAGTGTCTTCGTGTGCCCTGGTTCCTCTATGACTGATAGTTTGTTATCCTGGGATACTTTTTGAATCTGGCAAACTAAGGTCACTAGCACTGGCATGTAAGTACACACTTGTGACACACTCAAGCTATGATGGCAGGAACTTCATGTGCCGTGGTACCCCTATGGCTGGCAGTTTGGTATCCTTGGATACTCTTAAGTCTGTCAATCTAAACTGTCTGGCCCATACATGTAAGTACACTCTTGTGATACACTCAAGCTATGTTGTCAGGGACTTCGTGTGCCCTGTTACCCCTTAAGCTAACAGTTCGGTATCCTGGGATACTTGTTTAGTCTGTCAAATTACATTGTCTGGCCAGGGCATGTAAGTACACTCTTGTGAAACCTTCAAGATACCCTGTCAGGGACTTCGTGTGCCCAGGTACTCAAATGACTGACAGTTTGGTATCCTGGGATACTTTTTAAGTCAATCTAAGCTGACTGGCCGAGACATGTAAGTACACTCTTGTGATACCCCCAAGCTATGCTGTCGGATTTGCTGGTATCCCAATGGCAGACAGTTAGTTATCAAGGGCTTCTTGTTAAGTCTGTCAATTTAAACTGTCTGGCCCAGGCATGTAAGTACACTCTTGTGATACCCTCAAGCTATGCTGTCAGGGACTTCGTGCGCCCTGCTACCCCTTTTTCTAAGAGTGGTATCCGGGGATACTTGTTAAGTCTGTCAAATTAAACTGTCTGGCCAGGACATGTAAGTACACTCTTGTGATATACTCAAGCTTTTCTGTCAGGGACATTGTGTGCCCTGGTACTCGTATGGCTGGCAGTTTGGTTCCTGGGATACTTCTTTTGCCCTCTTTCGTACTTTGTCTTTTTCCAATGTGATGTTCTGAATCAGATGTGGTACTTGATTGTATCGATTTTTGATATTTGCCAACTTTCTAACTTTGATTGGATCTTGTAAATATTTTTCTGTTATATATTTATACATAACCAACTTTCTTCAGATAATCTTTAATAGTATATTGCAATTGTAATATTAATCCCAAGCAGGCCATACATCTCTTATACTAAAATCAAATAAGATAAAACGTCCCATAAGAAAGAAAAAATGGACAACAAAATCCCACGATTGCTCTCCTGTGACGCAGTAAATGCATCAAACAAATGAGTCATCCTCAGATAATAATCATATTTTTTGACAGTTCTGGTTGATTACAATTGTTTCAGCAGGTATGCGACACCGAAAAACTTCAGATCAACATGAGTACAGCAGTTTGGCCACATTTTATATAAAGCATTTTGATGAAAGAATATTTTGGCATCTTGTATTTTCTGATTAATTAATTTAAATATGTGATTCTGAAAACATTCTGATGGGTTATAAACTATGATATTGCAGAAGGTACAAGGAACCAAACGCCTTTAGATCAGAAAAAGTAAGTGAGTATGAACAGGAAATACCACAAACACAAACCGCAGACAACCCCGAGGCACCGCGAGGAAGAGCCGCTCAACCATCATGAGACACCAGGGAGACAAATTAAGCAGAGCAACCAACTCTCTCTTCCCCATCAAGATGATTGCAGTACTAGAATGGACATAAAGTAACGTACAACAAAGCATAGAACAATTACAGACTCCCACAATTGGAGTAACAATAAACAAGAAGTCAACAACAGCAGAACCACAGCCTTAGAACCCTTTTCAGCGTTTCGGTGACGTTGTTTGCATGTTGTTGAAGGCTATTTTGGAATTATGTATTCTGTATTCTGACATATTAGAACCTAGATTTAATGGTGATTTAGTCTATAAATTCAAAAGAATTATTGGAAAGCCTAATTTTAGTGATCAAAAAGATTATCAAACGTTCTGAAAGGTTTGATATAACTGGGGTTTGCCTGTTGGATTTTTTGCTCTTGTGTTCAGTTTAATGTACTTATCCATGCTTGATCTCCTTTTTATATCTTGATTTATATGTTCTGGGGGATGATGCACGGATAAGTGAAAGGTCTTTCGTGTAAGCCGAACATTTATGGGCCTTGATCCACATTTGAACTAAGGGTGAGGTTGGTACCTTGAAACCAGTTTAAGCCATCCAGTAAAATATTTTTACTTACCGTTCTAAGGTAATACTTTTTTATGGATCATTAGTGTCATTATTTCTTGTGTTTGTCATGCTTTAACGTCTGTTCATTGTTGCTTTTTGTCAACCTGCTGGGAAAGGGCTGACCTCCTCGCTCTCATTTGTGATGTTTAATTGTGATTTGGCACTTTCCAATGTGGTATCCTGGATAAGGTGTGAGACTTGATTGTATCGATTTCTGATCTTGGATATCATATGACGGTCTGCATGCCTCATTTTTAACCCAATCACGGTTTATAGCAATGGTTTCCTCCTTAATTGCACGACGGTGGGTCAGGCCTCAGACTCAATGACGGCTCTGATGTAAAGCTTTAATCGGTTGGTTTGTGTCTGATGCGTATCTGTAGCTGGGCCCACGATGGCTCAAATTGAGTTTTTTTTAGCTCTGACTATTTGTGAATCGTGAGCTATTTTCTTTGTTTCATCGTAGTAAGTAAATTTGACTTTTTATTCCATTATGAGACATTGAAATAGAAAGGAAGTCTCCATGCAAGCATAACATTGTTTGTGCTTCAATTACAGCAGATTCTAGGGCGAAGGTACCAGTAAATGCATTTAGCACCCCTCCCCCCCCACCAGTGACTTAGGCTGCTGTCCGTTCCAAGGTGGTGATTCTGTTGTTAATGATGCGTTGTTGATTTTTGCTCCCAATATGGGATTCTGTAATTGATCTTTGTTGTGTTGTGCGTTACTTTATGTGCATTCTAGTTTTGCAATCATCTTGATGGAGAGAGCCGTTTGCTTTGCTTAGTTTGTCCCCCTGGTGTCCCGTGATTGTTGCGTCGCTTTTTCTTGCGGTACCATGGGTTTGTCTGCCGCTTGTGATTGTTGTATTCCTGATCATACTCACTATTTTTATTACAGTTTGTGATTGTTTTCATTCACACTGTATATAGAGGATGCTTCTGTCGTGCAAGCCAAGAGTGACAGTGACGTAATATTTGTTTACTATTGTTAAGTAAAACATAAACTTGTACACTCCACTTGAGCTAATGCGAATCGATAGATCACTTGTGTATCAATCCTATCCTGCGGCTAGTAATTTATCGATTTCAAGTCCCTCGTAACTTTGTCAAATTATGACGTCACTGTCATCTTGGCTGGCAGGACAACACTTCTATTTTATTCTATTTTGTAATTTTAATAACTAAACTGATGTGTTGAACAGATACTAAATGAAGAATAATTGGTAGAATGCTTCTTTAATTATATAAGCCACGTCATGTTGTTTTCAACAATGTGGCATTTCGATATGTGTATAATCAGACGAGCCTATACAGCCTCCTGTTAAGCTTAGAAACTCCAAATGATGTTCAGTCAGTAGCTTAACACTCATAGAGTATGCAAGCGATTATACGCGCAGGCTGATCTGAGGCATTGCTGGTCGCATATACCAAAGTATCAAATGTATCAAAATGTATTTCTTATACATTTCTTGGTTTGACTTTTTGACAGCATGCATTTTGAAAAAAATGCACAGTTTTAGAACAATCTCTAGTTTTAGTGAGACGTTTAGGGTTAATAAAGATCTGAACAACTGCCGTTTTAGCAAACAAAAGTAAAACAAAATCGTTGTAGAAACACTTATTTATTTTTAGAGATGAACAACAAATTTCAGCTCGTCCATGTTACAGTTGTATATTTATCAAATATTCATAAAGTCGTGCTTTGTTGGCTAACAATGACCTGAAGATTCGGTACCAGTAAAATGCATTTAAGTGCCCCGGTGGCTTAGGCTCCTACCGTTCTAAGGCGGTGGTTCTGTTGTAGTTGACTTTTTGTTTATTGTTACTCCGATTGTGGGAGTCTGTAATTGTTCTGTGTTTTGTTGTACGTTATTTTATGTCCGTTCTAGTATTGCTGGGGTTGTCTGCGGTTTGTGATTGTGGTATTTCCTGAACACTCACTTACTATTTTTGTGTTTGATTTGAACCTGAATATATGTGCTATGTAAGAGCTCTTGCTAGGCTATGTTGGTTTTAAAACTGATTGGTCACCTTTGAGTTAAGTATCTAACCCTCAATAGCTCGCTTATTTATCTTTAACCATTATTATGAATGATCATGTGAGCCTTGATTTATAGCAATACTTTGTGGATGTTAGCAGCGAAGCCTCTAGTAAGCCTGCGCAAAAACACAGGATCGTCTTAGCCATCATTTTTTGACAATGGTATAAGCTCCATAACTCCAAATACCGTCCCATTCATAATATGTGCATTCAAGTGACAAACAAAGGTACATGTTGGCCTAGTGTAGATTAGGGCGATGATCAAGACCAGCCAGCTTCTCCACCTAGTCTGACCAGATGCCTCAATGTGTCTTCTATGAGAAGTTCAAAGTCCAGAGACATCAAAGACTATGATAAGACTTGGTGGGTAGGGTGATCTGAACCCTTGCTGGGTGCATATCAGGCACTTTAAAATTGTTGATTTTATCATATGCGAAGGCTCATCTTGATAAAGCACGGCAGTGACCATTTTCTATATGTCCAAAAATACACCTGACCCCCTGAATGTGTATACGCAATCATGGACAAATTTCAATATAGTTTGAATTCGTATTTTCATAGCGTTTAATTCATCGAAGTCAAGCACGGGATATAGTTGATCTGTCTCAGTTTCGTTGTTGAATGCTTCTTCAAAGTTGTATTGGAGTTTGATCAGAGCATCATATACTTTCTTTCTTATTCTGCAACAAAAATATACAGTATACATTAAGACATTCGAAAGAAAACACATTTTCAAAGGAAACAAAAAGTGCTCTCAGAATAAAAGCGGTTATCATTAATAAACTTGAACTCGAAAAGAAGTCATTTACAGATATCCGTTATTTTAGTTTTTGGATTAAATTTCTGCTTCAGTGGGTCTATCTAGAACCCAGGTCATGAAAATCTGGAAGAGCTGATATCATCTGCTCTAGTTGGTTTGAATGCCTTTTTGAGTAGTCCAAACCTACCCAAACATGGTTTAAGTGGGCTTCTCTTTAATTTTTATTTGCATAATGGTTTACCCATATCATGTTTATGGGTACCGTATGGAAATACATTTACAATACAAAAGAATACCTACATTATATATTTATTCGCTATGTTGTTGTTTTATCTAAAACGTGGCATATTTATGCATTTTCATTATTTTCACAATTAACACTATGTTGTCAATTTATCTAAAGTATGGCATATTTATGCATTTTGAATGTTTCTTAACAAACAAACATATAAAGAATACATTAATGAGCTAAAAACATATCAAGTTTAGGATATGTTGACTTTTGTCACACCAAATTACCCCACCAACCTTTTAACTATGGATTGATGAAGAAACGCAAAGGCAAGACTGAATTGCATTATTTCTTCATTACTGTTGCATGGCATAACCAAATTGATAATTATGGTAAGAAGATGATTTTGCTATCATCATTACTTTAACATTCCAATGCAATATACGCTGTACTGTGATTTTTACGGCAATAAAATGACAATTTTCAAATGACAAGTTGTAGCATTTTTCTTATTTTTGCTAAAACATATAGATTGCTGGCACACATTAGAACTGTCTCATTGAGTACTCACAATCTATTTTTAGAGCAGAGTTTCTTTTAATATAAAATACAAGAATCAACGAACACAAGGTAAAATGAAGAGAATACAGAGATTAAATGGGCCTCGACGCGAGAAAACCTGTCTTTGGGGTTTGCAAACAACAAAGCGCAGACCAGCCTGCACATCTGCGCAGTCCGATCAGCGCCTATGTTATTCACTTTTTGGAAAGTATCATATGTAAACTTGCTACAGGTGACATTTCAATTTTCTAGCTAGTCTCTGTAGCTGAGGTGACTGGTTTGAATCTCGCTTTGTCAGAAACCCCAAAGACAGGTTTTCTCGCGTTGAGGCCCAAATGGAGATTGAATCTTCATTTGCTAGGAAACTGTCTTTTCTGCAATATCTTACAGAAGACAGCATAGAAGGAGTTATGAATAAAATAAACATTCAGTATCTCTGCTTGAACATGATGATAAATTGCGACAAGGCTAGAACATGCGAAAATGCTGTGAATCAGTATTTATACTGTAGTGAAGGATTACATATCCAATGTCTGGTAGGAGGTTGAAGAACAGCCTTCAGGACAAGGGATGGTCTAAACAACGATGCTATGGTTTCATTCAGGAGCATAAAAGGTTTGACGAACTTCAGAAAATGCATTGGATAAAATCATCCATTGCAAACCAAGAGAGTGCACAATAGTGCACTTTGTTGATGACAGATATGACTTTGAGCCATCAGTAAGCCTGAAACAAGAATAACTAAAAGAGGGATCAATTTGGATCTAGTGCCACGAAAAAATAAGAGCCAGATGAACCAGATGATACTGTTGAAGTTCCCATATGGGACCTGATTTCGCAAAATAAGAGGAATAAAGCCAAATCTTTAGGATTATATTTACAATTTATGGGTGAAAAACAATACTCACTTGCCAGCAGACCTAAAGGTTGTGTTTGGGGAGTGGTATGACATTTGAGATTACCCAGTCTGGATGTACAGAGTTACTAGCACCTCACGCAACGAGCATGAGAAAGTCAATACCAGAATGTTCTCCAACGCAACTTACTGTGTTCAGACATATGTTTGCAATGCTGTGGTTTTTCAAGCTATGTACATTTATATCTTTGTTGCTTCAACGTACCGTTGCGTTCGAATACCCTAACAGAGATGTTGGTGAAAAAAGTTGATTGCATATCAGATAAAAGCATTGAATCACCTCTGTGTATGAATTACGACGCTGACTTGCTGGTTGTGACACAGTTTGACACCTATTTAACAAAGACAAGAAACGTGCGCTTGCTTTAACCCTTGATAAATGGGAAAAACTGACAATGAAAGACACCTCACTGGTGAGATGTTTATTGATGTGTGCCGTCTGTCTGATATTCTTTATGGATACGAATACTTTGAAGGATCAGCAGATGACATCTGGGCTCATTTGTATGAATATTTTAAAGGTGCTCTGCGTTGTATGCCACCAGACGACACTCTGATGCAACATGTTCTAAGAGCATTCAAACAATTCAAACAAAGCACCATCAGCAAATCTGCCCATCTATTTTAACAAAATATCCAAGAATCAACAGAACATGTTCCGAATGTTACAAACAACACACTCATCCCTACAATGATGCTAACGTCAGCAAAGCCAACAGTAGTTACTATAAGTCATCCTACTGCAAGTGCACAAAAGGAAAAAATGTTCATGGTTTCATTCTTAATGACGAAGCAAATGAAAAAAGAGTCAATAACCAATGCTTATTAAATATCCCTCGCACAGTAAGGGTCAGTAAAACACTGTTTTGTTGTATGTGATGTTTCAAACCAGTAGGCCTAAGTTTTGAAAACTAGGTTTCAGTAAAATCTGTGCAAATCATCTTTAAATTAACATAATGTCACATTTGGCAAGAAAAAAATCGACAGGAAATATCAAACCTTCAAGGTATTTGAATATATCTAAGCCTATATTGAAAAAAAGTTCAAAATTCTCATAGCTGTCATGTTGTAAACGAATATTTTATATGCACCAAATTTCTTCATAAATATGTTAACTTTCATATCACATTTGTTATGCCTATTATTAGAGTGGTGAGGTATATCCACATGGTAAATAGCCAAATTATTAACACATTTTGTATGTTTTAAAGATATATGTGCTTTAAATTTGTACCAGTATTTGCTACAAACATATAAAGTACAGGAATAAGTCAAAAGTAAATCAGAAAATGACTAAAAGATGCAGTACAATGTATAAGTGAGTATATTGGATTTGAAGTATATCTCATAACTGTACCTCAAAACATCAGTGAATTAGACAACCGTGCAAATAAAATTTCCAGAGCAGCCTACTTGATCCTTCACTAGGAACGTTAGCCAAAGATGCATTCAAACTAACTAGAGCAGGTGGATGTCACCTCCAACCCAAATAGGAGAAATACAGGAATGTGGGACTATAATGCCTTACGCTTGTCTTTGAATTTTCTTTGGCTCTGGCTGTCTGAAAGCTAAGAACCATTTTTAAAGTCCGTAAGGTAAGCCATTTATGTCAAAAACGGAATTTCCCACCGTTATCAATTGGAACTGTCCATTTCTGTTTTAATGGATGTTGGCTGGTGTTTTTCATTTTTATTCAAAATTTAATACAACATTCTGTTAGCCTATGTCCCACAAAAAAGACGCTGTGCTTATATGGGTTAATTTGATTTAATTCTTCCCCTGTGATGATACAGTGCGTAAATTACGAAGCATCTGTATAAGCTAAATAATTTATATATCTTAACAACATTATAAAGTCTAAGATGAAGATTTGGCAAGTAAAATACGTGCGCGGATCCAGAGGGGGACAGGGAGTCTGCTCTAGCTGGACCTTCCCCCCTGAAAGTTAACAAATCTATATAGTTTCTTAGCGATACTGATCTGGATTCCAATAAATGTAACAAACTACCAAGCCAGCATTCCAAGTTGGGCCATCATTTACTAAAGATAGCCCCCATTTAGTTGTATTTGGATCCTCTTTCGCCTTTCCTCTCAACAACTAAAAAAGGAAAAGATAAAACACATTGACATAGCTTTCTGGTTCCACGCATGTAATATACTTAAGCGCCCACTCCAGGTAGATGCTGCTGCCCATTCTAAGGTGTTGGTGACTCCCTATGAGGGGTACTTTGATATTTTCATATATACGTAATCTTGGCCCATTTATGGGGGTTAAATATATTGGGGGTCAGAACAATTAATATTATGGGGTATGAAGGTTATGTGGATATTTTTGGGTCATCACAACACTGGACTAGTCTTAGGGTTCATTTCTAAGCTTTTTATGGTCTTTTCTAAAGGTCAAGGTATAGAATGGGAACATTTTTGATGGTAGCGAAGTTTTATTTTTTATGATGGGTATGCCTGATATTATTTTGGGGAAAACATGTTATGGTGGGTTCAAGCCTACGTATCAAGAAAAATGAGAGTATTTCCTTGCTGGGGATAGCTCTCTTGTTGATCATTGTTCGTAGTTGCTTGCATAGGAAGGGATTTTTGGTTCTAGTTTTGTGATGTTTAACCCACAAATGTTTGAATGAGGAATTTAGAAAAGCAACAACATTTTTCAAAGAATCTATCTCTTTTTTGTTATTTGCGTGTTTATTTGCGTGGTTGTCATGCTCCTGTATTGAGTTTCCTAGTGCACTTGACAAAATTTATTACTGATTGTAATATCGATACATTCAAATATAGCAAATTTTTCAATAATTGGGGCCCCAAGGGGTTTGGGAGATCTGGGGAGAAAGGCTTTTTATTCGTATTTAATTGTCAGGGAGCTGGGGAGCACTTTTTTGGGAGCTAAGGAGCAAGCTTAAAATTTTGGGGATTTAGGGAGTCCTGCCCAAAAGTAAAAAATAAATTTAAAAAATGTCACGTTAAAGGAAAAATATCCATTCATATTGATTTTTTAAAAAAAACGTCTTAGGATACTGGGGGCCCTGCCCCCACATTGCTCTACTCAAATGTAGCTTTATTTACTTGAGTACTAACATGCACATCGAGATTGATGTTGGAGAGAATTATGGCGAATAATTGTTGTTGTTGTTGATTTTATTATACTTGAAATTGTTGATTTTAGGTTCATATTAACGTACTTTGGAACACTCAGAATGCACCAGATTGCCACATTGTATCAAAATTTCCGGTGGGGCATGACCCCATACCCCCTAGCGTGTGGGTGAATCCACATCCTTTCAGGCCTACCTACGCACTTGGTTTGTAACTCTATCTCTGGTTAATTTGCTATTTACTATTAAAACTTTGATACATGCTGATCTTACTGGATGAAACAAAAAAATGCGTAAAAAGGGCTAATTGCAATTGTAAAAACCCTTATGGTTGCAAAAACTAGATGTTTACCTTTGTCTATTTTTTTCTAAAGGTAAGATATTCAGTTGGGAAATAAACAGCCCCTTTCTACATCAGAAAACGAAATGGCCTGTCCCTAATTTAAAAAAAATAGGAAAAATTGGCTTATATTTTTGGGGATTTGAGGAGAGGCTGAACTATTTTAGAGATTTCAACTATTTCAAGAATTTGGGGAGATCAATTAATTATTTTCAGGGATCAAGAGAGCACAGATCCCCCTTGGGGCCTCATTGGTGATAGTGATCTAAGGCTCCGATGTTCAATAGTAGTTACTGGCACTTACTTGCAACACTGGTAGATAGGAGCAATCAACAGTAACTTTTCAGGGTAAAATCTGAAACATAAACAACACTGGTAGATAGGAGCAATCAACAGTAACTTTTCAGGGTAAAATCTGAAACATAAACAACACTGGTAGATAGGAGCAATCAACAGTAACTTTTCAGGGTAAAATCTGAAACATAAACAACACTGGTAGATAGGAGCAATCAACAGTAACTTTTCAGGGTAAAATCTGAAACATAAACAACACTGGTAGATAGGAGCAATCAACAGTTACTTATCAAGGTAAAATCTGAAACATAAGCGTTGAATAAGTACATGTGAAAGTCAGTGAACTAATCAACCTATCAAATACTAAACGGTCTAATCAGAATCTTTGTTGTCCCCCTGTAGAAACGACCACATGTGCTTGAAGTTTTGTCCTTATATTACCTATATCGCCGAAAACGCAAAGGCTCACAGTTTTATTTTACATAATAATGACCAGGAGTGCAACAAAGCTCTCAACAGCCATTCCGGCTCCAGTTTCCGGTTAATCAGCAGTGAACTTTGGGACAGTTGGATAACTTTTTCTTCTACACTATGGTGAAAATGGCGACGTTCAGCTAAAACAGGACAATGCCCCGAATATACTTTAAGCCAATATGGTACGGGCAATAAGAGTATGCTTTATATGTATTGTTGTTTGACAATGAAATCCCAACCGAGTACTAGAATAATTCTTCAGAAACGAGGCTCTGTGGACGAGATAAGTGATAAGTAGGCGAGAAACCTATTTGTTGAAGCATAAACAATGAGACAATACCGTTTTCCTCTACAAGAAGCAGTATTCCGAAGAGTATTTTTGTAATGTCTTTTTTCCTCTAGTGCTTTATGTTGGTTCTTGATATGTAATTGTGTCATTTCCAGTTTACAGTAAAACCTGTGTAAAATGACCACTCTAAAAAAGACCAGAAATTGGTTTTCAAGACCAATTATCGCTTAATGCAGGTCTAAAGTATTGCAGAATGCTCCAATGTGAGCATTCTGTAATACTTTTGGCCTCTATTAAGCTAGCATTTGTCAGTAGGATCTTTGTTTTGTCTATTTTTGAGTCGCCGTTTTACACAGGTTTTACTGTATTTTCAATAATTTTTTCCATTCAATGAATTATATATATATGACCTTACAAACAAGACAAGGCTCAAACTAGCTAGAATAGTGAAATTTTGTCTGTAACAAATTTATATAGTCCCTGTTCTAGAACGCAGATAACCCAGGCATTTTATTGTTCTCTTGCTACAGAACTGAGTTTTCTCGACTTAAGGCCCAATTATGTGTGGGTCTTGACAGGGATTGTGAGCAAATGTTACATACCATTTTGTGATAAGCAGTTATAATCTGTATGTGTATGTGGTAATGCATTGTACAAGCCATGTGAGCTAAAGATTGTGCTTTAACAACAGAGGAATCGAGGGCTAGAAATGGCACTGAAATGCCCTCCAGTGGCTTCTGCAGCTGTCTGTTCTAAAGCAGTGATTCATTGTTTATTGTTACTCCCTTTGTTTGTGGGGTGTCCTTTGATTGGTCCTTGTTTTGTTATACAGTATTTAGCGTTATTTCCAGTTTTGCAATCATCTAGATAAGTAAGAGAGAGCTAGTTGCTTTACTTTGTCTTCCTGATGTATTTTGACAGTTAGTGTTTTGTGGCGCTTCCTCACGGTGCCATGAGTTGGTATGTAGTGTGTGATGGTGGTATTTCCTAGTCATACTCACTCACATTTTGAATTATACACTGTTTGCAAAGATTGCTTTATCAATTAAATAACCGACTGTTTACTGATAAAGCCATGCTTGATCTCCGGCTCAACCAAACCCACCTTCTTATATTGGTTTCAGATAAAATCAGAGAACTGGTAAACTTACGATTTTCCAAAGTCTATAAATACATTCACTTTTTCATTCTTATCGTTTATGATATATGTGTCTTTAGAGTCAGAACTCGACATTATATAGTCCATTACAGCCATGTCCAGTATAGCGACGAATCTACCATCCTCCATATAGCTACCTGTAGTCCGGAACCATTTACAAAACGTATCATCACCAGGCAATAATTCGTGATGGCTGAAACGAAAATAATTAATGAGTAAGTGAGTATGACCAGGAAATGCCACAATCATACACTGCAGATCAACACACTGCACCGTGAATAAGAGCCTCAGGACACTAACAGTCACAATACATCAGGAAGGCAATTAAAGTAAAGCAACCAGTCCTCTCTTCCATTGAAATCATCAGTTTGTGATTAAATGAAACTGCATAGACCATGCATGGTTGCTTTTTTTGTCTTAAACCATCATTTACTAAATGCCTATTAACTCTATGAATATGTAAAACAATACAATAATGATAAACGACAAAAATAGCATGCTTATTGGGCAGAATCCCTTTCCCAATAAAATAATACACTCAACATAGTCAACATTGCAAGAAACAGTATAAAGAAATGACACGCTGTTATTTATTCTACATGAATCGTGCGTTACCAACATCAAATTATGATTTTAAGGTATGCTTCATAACCAATTTTAGTTTAACTAATTCAAGAAGCTGGAACTTGTCTTTGTAATGGAACATAGACACATTTGTAAAAATTCTGTACATGCAAAGTTAACACTTAAGCTTCATAACAAGATTAACTTACTGTATATTCTGGGCTTTTTTAAGCTATATATCAAAATGATGGTTAATCAACATTTTAACTTTCTCTTCGAGCCTGTAGCTTCTCATTGTTCAGCTTACTGCTATGAACTCTTCCAAACTATATGAGTATCAGCCGTAAAACGCTGCACAAATGAAGTCAAATGCTTATATTATGTTATTATATAAACTGGTCATTGGTGATTTAACATTTTTAAATTATTTTTTTAACAAAATAGTGGAAATAACCTACATATGTTCATAGATATATGTTCCATAACACAATATATATGTTCCATAACATATTTGTGCATTCTTTGTAGATACATCATTGTAAATATGTTTATGATAAAGATATATCATAATTGTCTAGATAGTAACTCCATGGTATTACGTTTGATTTAGCCATAATCATATTCATATCACTTGGACATGTGTGATCACTATATACATCAAAATCTATGCTCCCATAACAATTTTCCAACGCTGTATAATGTAATTTGATTAAATCAGTGTCTATGATGCACCTTATGTCAAATTTATACTATTTAATCCATAAACATCTTCATGCTTTATCAATAGAATTGACAAATAACATGGCGTTAGAAAAGCGCTATAATCCATAATGGACCGATGTCAGCAGATTACAATGTATCTTCACTGATATTCACTGCAAAATCATTTGCATTTTAATTACGCTTATATAATGCGATGGAACATCCATAAAAAGAACTTTATCTGATGTCAATGTTGCTTTTGGAGTAAATTGATGAGACAGGTGTATTTAATTACATATTTCAAAACAAAATTACCATATTAATCATGCTTTTTACCATGCTAGCAGACTTTTGTTTTACAAAAACACTATTAACATGGTGCATCAAAGTATCATTTTCATGAAATGGACTCGTTTGTGTCCCTTCAATGATCATTTGAAGCCTTGTTATGGAAAATAGATGTTACGGAGAAATAGCGACATGAGAACACTTTACTTACCACAAGCTATAACCAATTGATTTTAATTGTTATTCATTTTACTTTATTACGAAGAAACCACTATACAAAGAAATATGGTCGTTATCTACACAGTGGCTCAACTTGAGGTTTTCTTTAGCTCTGACTCTCTGTGAATCATGAGCCCTTTTCTTTGTTTCATAATGGTGTATTAATTTGATTATAGTGCTTCTCCATGATGATACATTACATTAGTTAGATGGCCTCCATGCGAGCTGAACATTTCTTGTACTTCAACAACAGCAGAATCTAGGCTAAATTTTGGTACCATTATAATGCATTTAAGCCCCCCGGTGGCTTAGGCTGCTGTCCGTTCTAAGGCGGTGGTTTTGTTGTTGTTTCCTTTTTGTTTATTGTTACTCCAATTGTGGGAGTCTGTAATTGCTCTATGTTTTGTTGTCATTACTTTATGTCCATTCTAGTATTGTAATCATCTTGATAGGGAAGAGAGAGCTGGTTGCTTTGCATAATTTGTCTTCCAGGTGTCTCTGGTGGTTGAGCGGCTCTTCTCGCGGTGCCATGGGGTTGTCTGCAGTTTGTGATTGTGGTATTTTCTGATCATAGTCACTTATCTTTTTTTCAGAGATGCTTGTTTTCTAAATATAAGAGTTACGGAAGCTTATATTTTGAAATGTGTCATTTCGGTTATTGTCTTGTTTGCAATGCTTTGGAGCAACAGTGAATAACAAGCTATATCCGTTTATTTAATTGCTTATATTTAATCATTTTCAAGTTTATTTGGCAGCATTACGTAACGTACATGTAAATAAAATATATATGTTTTCAGTATCCAATTTAAAAATTATTATGGCTGCATAGGCATATTTGGAGACACATACTTTGTTGATGGCTATAACTAAAGTGAACCTTATGAACCAATTATGAGGCTGTTTGTGGAATCCTTTTGAAAGGAACAAAATGATTTTGGGGAAATACGAGACGCCTTTTGGATTCACTAAATAAATATACCAAATTTCTACAAAAAATGCTTGGCGACATTGCAGTTTTGGCTATTTGCAAACATTGATCAAAACATATTTTTAAAACAAATACCTTGATTCTTTTCAAATGTGTTTTAAATTACCAACGAATGCTTGGGGACTATGGAATTGTATATTTTTTGGAGATTTCAAGCATATTTAAGCAGGAATAAGAATGGAAATAGTAGAGACATGGTATTTTCAAATATGGGTCAATTTTGGTGGAATGGCTGGAAAGTGTCATTGACATAGTGACACACTCTAATAACGCAAGACAAAATATAGCTCATAAGTCAAATCATTGTGTATTCTGTATTTATTATGACATCATAAACATCATTGTGTATTCTGTATTAATTATGACACCATCAACATCATTGTGCATTCTGTACGTGGCATGAGATTATTTACATCATTGTTTATTCTGTATTTATCATGACATTATTCAAAGTCATGATGTAGTCTGAATTCATCATGACATCATTCAACATCAATATGTATTCTGAATTTATCATGACATGATTCAACGTCATTGTGTATTATGTGATAAGCATCACATAATTTACATCATTGTGTATTCTATATTTATTATGACAGCATTGAACGTTATTGTGTATTCTGAACTTTTCAAGACAACATTCAACGTTATTTTGTATTTGTATTTATCATGGCATTAACAACATTGTATATTCTGTTAATATCATGGCATTTGCAACAGCATTGTGTATGTTATTTTGATCATGACATCATCAACATTGTGTATTCTGTTTCCATCATGACAGTATCAACAACCATATGCATTCTGCATTTATAATGCCATCATAAACATTATTGTGTATCCTGTATTTATCATGACATCTCCAACAACGTTGTGTTTTTGTCTGTATTTATTATGATATCAACAACAACATTGCATATTTTGTATTCACCATGAAATCATCTACAACATTGTGTGTGTTTTTATTTATCATGATATCATTAACATCATTGTGTTTTCTGTATTTATTATGACATCATTAACAACATTGCCTGTTCTGTATTTAAAATGACATCACCAATAATATTGTTTTTGTGTGTGTTAACATGAAATCATCAATATCAATGTGTATTCAGTATTAAATTTATCATGACATCTTAAACAAGATTGCGTATTCTGTACTTATCATGACATCGTCAACAACATTGTTTTTAGTGTGTTAACGTGAAACCATGAGCATCATTGTGTTTTCTGTAGTTAGTATGACCTTATCAACATCACTATGCATTCAGCATTCATCATGAAATCATCAAAATCATTATGTATTCTGTATTTATGAAATCACCAACACTGAAGGCGAAGAAACAGATCAATGGGAGGATTTATTTTATGCTCAAAGGGGTACTTTAAAATCTTCCTTCATGCAGTCATCAAGGACTTTAATCAGACTGCACGTATATAGGTTGCACTGAGTCATCTCTTGGGGGACAGTCAAACTATTGTTTTTATGTACAATTTAAAGGTATGTATCATATCAAAAAACTATTTTCTCATCCATTTGATTCAGTTACATTGTAAGTGGCACATTTCTTTGTTCTTATGCATCAGTTTAAACATTTGTTTTTGGTGGCTTAAAGAACCGTCACATAAAGTTTACACAAGATGTGCTTTGGTAGATAAATCAGAAAGTATGTCTTATTTACGCATCGTATCAGGAGGCCTGCCCGTGGTTATAAAAATTGACTTCATTCTCAAACTCAAAATAAAACGCAACAATTGGCTGCTTGCGGACACGTGTCCACAAGCAACCAATAATTGCGCTTTATTTTGAGTTTGAGACTGTACTCAAGTGGCCTAGATAGCTAGCTGAATTAAGTGTTCTAACCCTTTGGAGGCAATGATAGTCAGAAACATTGAAAATAAACTGTGTTATTATTCATAGACTATACATTTGTATTTTACCTATGGAATAAATTTTCATTCTGAATTTGTGCGAACTTATAAGCATATAGTCTATCAAAATTATGTTTGTAGCAATACGTAATAATGAATCTTTTATTGATATTCCAATCTTTACTTCAATTAGCACACACGACGCCAAAAGTACAAATGCATGCTGATGCAATTAGAAAGCAATTTATGGTGTGAGCGTCTGTACGGGAAGAAAGCTCGTGGATTATCTTCCAAAACATAACTTACACATGTAATGCTCTATGGTGAGAAAAATATTATACAACATGCCTCAAGATAAGAGCTCATAATCAATAAATCATTTTATAAATACTCAACCGAAACATATGTTTTGGTACTCAAAAGAACCATCTCAATGAGATGGTTCTTTTGAACGCCAAAACACATTTTTAAACGGATGGATAAGAAAATTAGCACAATTTACGGGTTAGTATTGCATATGAATCATTCTTGAAAAAAATGAAATACATCTTACAAATGTGTCATATTTCTGCGATGGTGCCTTGGGTGATAAAGTGGCCAGATTCCGCTTACATTTTGTGGTCTTTCTACCAGTATCTTCCGATCAAGCCACACCATAACGGAACCAATGATATCTCCCTTAGGAAAACAATATGAGCCATACGTTATAGTACCAGTACAGTGCCATCGGATACACACGTCACCGTCTAAAAACAAATTGAATATCACTGAATGATTCGAACCCATGACATGACAACTCCGCCTAGCACTACACCAGACATCGACGCTACCAAGTGCGCCACTGATATATATATATATATATATATATAGTTGGTAGCGCCGATATCTGGTGTAGTGCTAGGCGGAGTTGTCATGATCGTGGGTTCGAATCTCGCTAGAGGCAAACTATTTACAGCATCTATCGGTTCAGTTGATCCATTATATCCCTCTGTGTATTTATATACATTTGGGTTAAGGGGTAATGTCATTTTACCCAAAAGAAAATACATTTTACCTGCATTACCTCTAACCCAAATGCTTAAAATAGCATTACCTCTTGCCAAAATGTTCGAAATGACATTGCTTCTTTCCCAAAGGTTTGAAATTCCATTACTTAAAACCAAAATGACATTACCTCGAACGCAAAGGTTTGAAATGACAATACATGTACATCTAAAACATATGTTTGAAATGGCATTACCTCTGACTCAAATGTATCAAACGGCATAGCCTATAACCATAATGTTTAAAATGGCAATACTTCTAAGTTAGGAAGAAGGCAAAGATCAGGAATCAATATTCAAATACCACACCTGACCCATATTTAAAGGCGCCAATCTCAACTTATGTGGATCAAGACAAATAGATGTTAGGTTCGCATGAAATGTCCTTATCGATGTTTCATTTCCTAGTAAATAGAAATCGAGATATAAAACAGGAGATGAAACAAAGATAAGGACTTTACAGTATATACAACTGAATACTGGAGTAATCCAACAGTTAAACCCTGGTGGCCCCCACCACAGACACAACACTTAGCCATAACCCTCTCATCTATTGATAAGTCTTTTAGTCGAAACTGTCATAGAATCTGAGGCCAGACCCGCGGGCGTGTAATTTAAGAGAAAAAGCAAAGTTGCCAACTGTGTTTGGGTTGACCACCAAGCAGGCAACAGTTGCAATACATCAATGTTATAACCAATCTTCATATACTGAGATGTTTGAAATGACAATACATCTAACCCACATGTTTGAAAGGGCAATACCTCTTACCCAAATGATTGGGATAAAAGAAGTTGATCTTGAACTAATATTTACTGATAACTAAACATTAATATGAATTAAATAGGCACTACCTATATCCGTGCGTCCGAGTTATTTAAATCAGATTTGCATCTGGGGAGTTTAAGTCAAGTCCACCCAGTAGTTAAGGAGATATTAAAACAAAAGGGTCAATATCAGGGGTAACAGCCTACGTCATAGCATGGATGTTGCAAACACGTATTATGGTGCCATCTTTGATTTACAAGGTTAGTTTTTCCCTTCGTAAAAATATACAAAAAAGTGCCTGTCAAACTAAGCAGCGCGGCGGTGCCTAACATCACTCGAACACAATAAATAATGGCCTCGCTCAGAAATGCTGTTGCCTTTGTAATCATTCACCCACAAATATCGAAGCGGTAGACTGCTAAAATTATCCTCGTGTCTCTTGCTTCGATACTTGTGGGTGAATGATTACAAAGGCAACGGCATTTCTTGTCATGATCATTATATTCTGGCCAAGTGTGCTGTTAGGCACCGCCTGCACAGCTTAGTTTTGACAGACACTTATTTGTATAATTTTACGAAGTAAGTAAGGGTGCAAAGAAGCCTGGAAAAAACTTACCTTGTAAATCAAAGATGGCGCATACTACGTGTTTGCAACATCCACGCTATGACGTAGGTTGTTACCCCTGAATATGACCCTTAATCGCTAACATAAGATAGGTACATTGTGCATAAAGGAAACTGACAACATGCTCAACAGAAGTAAAGTCTTTGTTATTTCCTTAAGCCACGCTACCAGGTGGCCATGTTTTGACGGATCAAATTTCTTTCAGCTAAATTTGTAGAGGGTCACCTAAAACCCGTTTCTGACAAATCATTTTAAATTCAAACCACTGGTTTCAGAGATGTTAAAGATTCTTACATGGGTACTACACATAAGGGAAACTGGCCACGCCCCCTGTGACGGAACCACTTTGTTTTAGCTATTGCTATGAAAGGCCATCCAGTGATCATTTCTAGCAAATTATTTTTAAAATTCTGCCCCAGATTACAGAGAACTCTTCGGTTTGGTGGCCATATTTTCTGACGATTTTTTTTTGCTATTTTTGTAGAGGGTTAAATTCTGGCCACTGATTTTAGGGGAGAAAATGTTTGATGTTTCTTACATAGGTACAAAAATCAAACTGGCCATGCCCACTGGCGGTCATGAAATTCGTTTCATTTATTTTTGTCGTGGGTTTTCGAGAGATGGATCTACCAAATATTATTTTGACTTCATATGTTTTTGTTTGGTTTGTTGCTTTACGTCCCAAGCAACAGCTACATGTATGGTCATAGCGGGACAGTCAGTTAACTTAGCCACACTTTTTTTTCCTGTGCAAGCTTGAACAAGCGGTTAACATGGTTGATTGATTGATTGATGTTTATTTGGTAAAATCAACACATACATACATAAATTATACAACAGCAAATTAAAAACATATAGCACATTAAATATCACATTAATTTAGCACTTTAAAATATGGAATAATTTAAATAAAAAAGTTAAATAAATCTCTGATGCTATTAAAACTTATAATTTAAGATGAATTTGAATAATTTAAGATGAATTTGAATGGATCTGGCACAAATATCACATTAAGATTATCACAGTGAACTAGGTTATCACATATCATCACAATTATGCATTTTATAAATTAAGAGATCACTTTTTGACTAGTCACAAAACATAAATGGTGAAAATGACTGATATCTCATTCATATCTCACACTCCCGAATAAGAGTGCGAAACATGAATGAAAACAAAATTTGTTATTTTAATGAATGATGGTGTAAAGGCAAAATGTATGAGTGTTGAAATAACCCAGGATAGCTCATGAAAGCCCTAAGGATTATTTCCAATGGGTCCTGTTGGTTAGATCCAAGAAGCAGTTAGGAGAGGAGGGGACATAAACCTAAGTTGCAAAATTAAAATGCGAAATGCATATTAATAATAAGCATAGGTATCAGATTCCATAAGTTGCAGTTGAGATCTAAGGTATTGTCTTGCAGCAGATTTGAAACCATTGAAAGTGCACTTTTGTTTGACATCCGAGGGTAGAGAGTTCCAATCTTTAATTCCACTGTAATAAAAAGTTGTTGCTGCAACACCATTGACAGAAGGTACTATTAAGTTTTCAGTACTACCTCTGGTGAAATGATGATGAACATCGGAAACTTTGATGAATTGTTCAGACAAATACGACGGGCCAGTTCCATTGAAAATTTTATGCACATGACTCAGACGAAGTTGTTTTACCCTGAAATCCACATTCAACATATTAAGACTATTAAGTTCCAAGAAACCAATATGAGATCTAGGGCCAAGATTTTTAATGAACCGAACTGTTTTGTTTTGACAAATCTGAAGTTTTTTCTTAAGTTGTTTGTTCAAACCCGAGTACCACGAGAAGCATGCATAATCTATGTGACATTGGATAAGTGCAGAACATATGGATTTCCTAAGTTTTTCCTCCAAAAAGTTACATTGTCTATAAAGAAATTTAAGCCTACCATTGACTTTTTGAACAATAGAGTTAACAATAGCCTCCCCAGTTAATTGATCATCTAAAGTAAGACCTAGATATTTCACCGAACGTTGTGCCTTAATTGTATGACCATTACATTCAACTGAAAAATTATTGATTTTCCTAAGTTTCCGCTTAGAGCCAAATATTATGCATTCTTTTTTCCCCATATGCAAGGAAAGTTTATTATCAACTAACCACTTGCTGCACATCTCCAATTCTAAGCCAAGTTTAGCAGATATAACCAGAGGATCCTTGTTTGAGTACAGAATTGCACTATCATCTGCATATAGTAACAATTTACATTCTGAGCTAATACTGAGTTCCATATCATTTATATAACAAAGGAAAAGAAGAGGACCTAAAATACTTCCTTGAGGGACACCACAAGTTACAAGTGAAGGGTCAGACTCTGTATCATTCACATTGACAATCTGATTACGATAAGAAAGATAAGACCTAAACCAATCTACAGACTTAATACCCATAGCTTTTAATTTCTTGCACAAAATTTCATGGTCAACAGTATCAAAAGCTTTTTGAAGATCCAACATGAGCATTCCAGTATATAAACCTTTAGAAGTTTGTGTTTTAATATAATCAGTCAAGTATGTTAAACATGAGTCAGTTGAGAAGTTGCTTCTAAAACCAGACTGAAAGTCAAACAGAAGTTTTTTCTTCACAAGGTAATCTTCCAATTGTGTATAAACAGCCCTTTCCAAGATTTTTGATACAACAGACAACACACTGACAGGTCTATAGTTACCAACCTCGCTCCTCTTATTTTTCTTAAACAGAGGGACGACCCGAGCATTTTTTAAATCTTTTGGAACAACATTTTTCTCAATTGAAAGGTTAATGATATGCCCAATAGGTTTTTTGAAAACTGAAGCTGCATCTCTTACAAATCTAGCAGGAATATTATCAGTACCAGTACTTTTAGAAGGGTTTAATTTGCACAATTCTTTATAAATAAAATCCTCATTTACTGGGATAAGCATAAATTCATCATCCTTAACATTTTTACCTTTATAAAAATTTTGAAAAGTGGAAGACTCTGTGTGAAATAAATTAAAACTAGAAGGCAATTTGTCAACCAAGTTAGAAGCAACAGTAGTAAAGAATCCATTAAAGCAATTTGCCACCTTTTTAGGGTCAAAACAAGTTTCACCATCAATTTCCAAAACCACATTACTGCTTTCTTTCTTTTTACTGCTATACCCAAGTTTTTTTAATTGATCCCAAAGTTTTTTCGAATTACCAACATTTTCTTCAATTTTATTTGTTAAATAATCTCTTTTTGATATCCTAGTTTCTCTCTGCACAAGGTTCCTAAGTTTATTATTTTTTATACAAATCAGGGTCATTTGTTTTTCTAAATTTATTCAAAGTTTCATCCCGAAATCTAATATTTTGCAAAATCTCTGAGTTCATCCAAGGTTCAGTCCTTTGCTTTAACTTAACTTCTTTTACCGGGGCCACACTATCTAAAACTGAGTGAAAAATAGTTTTGACCACCATGTTAACCAGTACTTCGTGCACATACTTCCCTTGTAACTGACAACAACCTTTCTTGAATGAATCAGCTGAAGGGAGGGGAATGACCGTAGAAAATATTTCATGATCAATCTCCAAGAATGTATCATTAGTATGGGACCGGGCATGGATCTAACTCATGACACCTGGATCTGCAGTGTAGTCAGACACGTTACCGACTACCCTTATTTGACTTCCAACCCCTGGTTTCCGAGGAGAAAAATGTCAAAGTTTTTCTTTCCTTAATAAGCCATGCCCCCTGGCGGCCTTGTCAGATTTCTTTTCGTCGTTTTTGTAGTGCACCAGTCATTTGTAACCATGGCCCCTAGCCCCTGAGCAGGGCGGGTGATAGCTACATAAATATGCTGTGTTTTTACTTTTGCATTGTCCTCATAGTGGGGATTTGATATACATAGTCAAACATTGCAGTGCAATGTAATAAATGGCTGCATGGGAGAACTGCCATGGTGTTACCAGTTGGCTGCCCCCATGGTGATGGGGTTGATAGCAGGGAATGGTAGACAAAAATACAAACTCCCAGTGTGCCCGGAGCCAGTGGTCACAAATGACTAGTGCATAGTCACTTAATAACCATTTCAGAGGAGAATATGTTGAAAGTGTATTACATATGTAGTACCTGGTATGTAAGGGAAAATGGATGAGCCTGTTGGCGGCCATGTTTTCTGGTTGATCAAATTCGTTTTATTTGTTTTTATATAAATTTGCATTCTTTATTTTTTGTAGAAAGTCGTCCAGTGATCATTTCGACCAAATCATTTTTAATTCTGATCATGTTTCAGAGAAGATTTTTAAAGTTTGTCCTACTTTGATAAGCCACGTCCACTGGAGGTTATGTTTTTGGACGACTCAAATTCCTTAAGCTATTTTTGAAGAACATTCCTGTGAGGTTTGGTTGAATTTGGGCCAGTGGTACAGCAAATTAAAGCAAATTGTTGACGACGTAAGACTACAAACATTGATTGATCTCAACAGCTCAATTTGAGCTCTTCCATGAGCATGTGAGCTAAAAAGCAAATATTGACTGATGGGCAATAGATGCACATTGCTGACATCATAAGAGGGTCTTAGGTGAACCAAAATGAACGGGATGCTGCATTGATCAATAAAATCGTTCATTTACTGTGATTTGAATACCATTCACTTGGCATTGCTGATGTGAAATGAAGGAGATTAAAATTATAGCTCCCTGTGTTACTCTCTGGGAACTACGTTGACAAACAGACGGCAGACGTTCCGCCTGTTAGTCAACATAGTTCCCGGAGATGACGGACACAAAAGCTCTAATTGAGTCCATGGCTTAGGTGAGCTAAAATAAAAGAAATCTGTATTGATTGATAAAGACTAACATTTTTCTTTGATTTGACTACCATTCACTAGGAATTACCAATATCACTGTAGTCATACTACACTGGTGATTTGCGTTTTATCGCTTCCTCCGGTGTTATAGTAAAATTACCTTCAAATAAAGGCTGACAAAATGAGAATTTTAAATACGTTTGCTTCGAGGTTGCATACTCTTGTTAACAACCTCTGCTTTGTTTTGCCAAAACGGAAATGAAATCAGATTTTACATGTGTTTAATTAAAAAAGTGTCCATTTACCATATCTACATTAATTGCTGGTTCCCGCTTTACAGGTGGTCAGTAATGGAAAAACAGGTAAACAGTACCCCCCCCCCCCCCCATTACCTGGAAATGGGGGGTTCTGGTTACCTGTATTTACATTACTGACCACCTGTAGACAGGGAACCAGCAATTAATGTAGATATGGTGAATTACGGTTTAGACATAATTGTACGGTATGACAAAACCGTAATGTGTTATTTCATGTCTAGACATGAAACGTCAAAGTTTTTTATATAATTTTAAAGCTAAAAGATACAATGTGAATTTGATGAACAAAAAAACGATCGTAACCTAAGATTATCTATGATTAAATGAAGAAACCGAACACAATGAGAAAGTAAACTTAACACCAGAATAAGAGATGATACCGAAATTGCTGGTGTAGTATGACCACAGTGAGTATGGAGTAGAGAGTATAAAATGATAGCTCTCTGGAACCATTGACTGACTGACGATGTGCAGACAATGACGACGGGCATAAGAGGATCACAAAATCTTTGACCTAATAGTTCTGGTGAGCTTAAATGAAGGAATGGCTGCAATTACCATTTAAATCAACCATTTACTTGATTTGTCAGCTTGGTGTGTTGCTTTATGTCCTAGTCAACAGCTATGGTCATGTAAGAACGGTCAGTTCACCTTACCACACTTTTTCATGGACAAGCTTTGTAAAGTGATTAACCAGTACTTCGTGCACATACTTTCGCTTGTAAATGACAACAACCTTTCTTGATTCAGCTGAAGGGGGAGACAGACCATGGGAATCAATTCATGATCAACAATCTCCACTCAAGTATGGGGCCGGTCCGGGCTCGAACTCAAGGCACTAGATTTTGCAGTCAACAAGCGTCTGCAGCCAGACACTTTACCCACTGTGCTACGCGGCCTGGTACCATTCATTTGATTTTGCTGCTGTAGAATGAAGGAGATGAAAATTAAAGCCCTCTGTGGTACTCTCGGAACTATGTTGACTAGGTAAACGGTGGACATACGATGACGACGGACATAAGAGGGCCACAAATGCTCGTCTTGAGCCCATGACTCAAATGAGCTAAAATAAAGTAAACTCTGTATTGATTGCTAAAGACTATCATTTACTCTGATTCAACTGCCATTCAATTGTCATTGCTTTATGGAGTGGAGGGGATAAAAAATGTTAGCAAACTGGATGGAGGACTTAGTATCTGAAGATAGATATTGGTGAAGAAACAAGAACTTTGTAAAATCTTTATGCCATCAGGGTTTATTCTAGGCAGGGGGAGTCCCCCAATTTTTGAAAGATCCCCCCTAGTTTTGAGGAGGGGGATATTTATATATTGACAAAGAAGAGAAAATACTAAAATTTAAGTAAAATACTCGATGTTCTATACCCACCCCCTGGTTTTAGACTCCTAGAATAAACATGATAAACCCTGCTGCCACATTTTTTATCTGGATATCAAAATTAGAGCACCCAGATAAGATGTATTTTTGTAATGTGTATTCTGAAATTTTCTCCAAATTTTCAAACAAAATGTTACTTTTCTGTAGGTTTTCCAGATTATTTATTGCTGCAAATTTAAAAACTTATTTTAGAATTTTTATGTAATTTCAATTTAAGTTTGACACTTTGCAAGGTATGCCAGAAGCTTGGAGTTGTAGATGTTCCATCATTTCTACTCTGAAGAGTAAATCATAGATCTTTATATAGAATCATCTTAGTCTGAATGTTACCTGAAAATAAATTTAGAAACACTAAGATTCTAAGTAACAGGCAGCACGGGTTAAGATAAACAAAAATTTCAGCGTAAAATTGTAAATATTTTCTTACCCATAATTTTTTGAATGTTTTGGATGCTCAACAGAACGGTCTCATTGAGACTGCTCTTTTGAGTACCCACAACATATGTTTTGGTTGAAAAATAAGAAAGTTATTTTTCTATTACGCACTCTTAACAAAAATTTTCACCGTAAAATTGTTAATATTTTCTTACCCATAATTTTTAGCCTATGTTTTGGGTGCTCAAGAGAACCGTCTCATTGTGATGGTTCTTTTGAGTACTCACAACATATGTTTTGGTTGAACAATAAGAAAGTGATCTTTCTATTATGCACTCTTAAAGACATATATTCCTGTCCAATAGAGATCATTAATGGATTAACTGTTAAGGGACAGTTTCAGTATCTCACCAAAGTAAAGGGGCATCAAGAGGGGACTTACCTGTATACAACACAATTTCTTTCACTAAGATAAAGATCAATATTTTATCATAAATTACCTAATCCCTTCATGGGACCACTTTATTGACCCTGTAAGGAAGTCATAATCGCCTCATTATGACTGTCCTTTTGATCTGCCCAGTATGACCCCTGGAGAGTGTCATAATGAGTGGTACCACTATAATTGCTCAATTTTTTATGTCTTAAACAAAAATTTTCAATGTAAATTGTAAATATTTTCTTACCCATAATTTTTAGCATATGTTTTGGGTGTTCAAAAGTACTGTCTCATTGAGACGGTTCAACATATGTTATGGATGAAAAATAAGAAAGCTATTTTTCTATTATGCACTCTTAACAAAAAAATTTCAGCGTAAAATTGTAAATATCTTATTACCCATAATTTTAGCATATGTTTTGGGTGCTCAAAAGAACCGTCTCCTTGAGACGGTTCTTTTGAGTACCCTCAACATATGTTTTGGTTGAAAAATAAGAAAGTTATTTTTCTATTACGCGCTTTTAACAAAACTTTTCACCGTAAAATTATTAATATTTTCTTACCCATAATTTATAGCATATGTTTTGGGTGCTCAAAAGAGACGAAGGTGCTCATTGAGACGGTTCTTTGGAACACCCAAAACATATGTTTTGGATGAAAAATAAGAAAGTTATGTTTCTATTACGCACTCTTAACAAAAATTTTCAGCGTAAAATTGTAAATATTTTCTTACCCATAATTTTAGCATATGTTTTGGGTGCTCAAAAAGAACCGTCTCAATGAGTGATTCTTTTGAGTTCCCTCAACATATTTTTTTGTTGAAAAAGTTATTTTTCTTTTATGCACTCTTAACTAAAGTCCTGACAGGCAGTCTTAACTTGCTTTACTTTAGTTGTCTTCCTGATGTCAGGTGGCTGCTAGTGTTCTGTGGTTCTTCCTCACTGACATGTTACCATTAGTTGGTCTGCAGTGTGCGACTGTGGTATTTCCTAGTCATACTCACATTTTAACATTAACCAAAGGGCACTAGGGCTATGGAGTCCTCACCTGAGTCATGTCACATGAGAATCTTTCAGTTATATAGGGAGTCCGCAGGGTTAGTGCTAGGGATTGACATTGTTGCAAAATGCGAAGATATTATAAATTTGGGGCAAAAAATATTTATTTGGCGACAGCTATAGACCAAAATGGTGGGGAAAGAAAAAATCCAAGCGCAAACCCCGGCGTGTGTGTGTTAGCGTCTGTGTGGGTGCATGTGTGTGTTCGGGGAGTGGGTGTGTGCATGCAATACCATGTATTAATTTATGTAAACTGGAAAAAGCATTTAGGATGTCACAAGTGCATTTGGGTCAGTTAGTGCATATGCAAGTCTACTTTAAAGGTTGTTTGTTTTTGTTTGTTTGTTCTTGTTGCTTTACGTCCCAAGTCAACAGCTATGGTCATTGCGGGACGGTCAGTTCACCTAACCACACTTTTTCCTGGGCAGGCTTGAACAAGCGGATAACCAGTAATTAGTGCACATACTTTCGCTTGTAACTGACAACAACCCTTCTTGAATGAATCAGCGGAAGGGAGGAGAATGACCGTAGAAATTATTTTGATGATCAATCTCCACGAAAGTATGGGACCGGGCCAGGTTGTGGGCGTCTTCATGAAGATGTGCAGGTGTGGTGTGACAGGGGTAAGTGTGCTAGTTTGTATGCAGGGAGACGGGTTTGGAGTGTTTCTACACTCATTTGTTTTCGAATCAAATATAGTTACCTAGAGTTGATTGTTCCCGTATGGCAGCAGCTTTCCATCTCTCGATCTATAGTGCCTTTCATTTGCTAGGTAGCCTTGCTCAATCATTATTGTGTCGGTAGCTGATGATGATCATGATCAGATATCAACAATACTGGTGACGATTTCGCCCACTTGGTATTCACATATGAAACATTCCTACATGCCGTTTACCCATATTTCACTTTAAAAGTTAGCCTGTTGCTTTGAAAAAAACTCGTCACCACGAATACTGATTACATCGGATGAACATCTGCCTCGATCCTGATGTAGGCTTGTCTATCTATCTTCCTTTGCGTCCTTAGTCCCGAGGGTTAGGCCGGCGGACAGTGAGATTAAGTCACAAAGTTTTCCATCTTAATGTTTTAGCCTAAAACATGCGGACATGTGCGAAATAAGAAACCAGAATTACATACATTATTAGACACCGAGCGTCCAGATGTGGTCTGCGGCACTGAGTCCTGGTTAACTCCAGACATTTCAAATAGTGAAATTTTACCTCCAGATTTAGGATATACCATGTTTAGGCAGGATAGGATAGGGAATATTGGGGGTGGGGTAGTCATTCTTGTTAAAGATGACATCATTGCATCAGAGCAGAAACAGTTCCAAACCGACTGTGAGATATTGTGGATCAAGATAGAGCTGGTAGGTACGAGGCCCTTACATATTGCTGCATACTACCGTCCTAAAGAAAATGACGCATATAGCGCAGATGAATTTAGACGATCTTTGGAAATGGTAAGTAAAGAAAAGGGTGATATCTGGGTTCTTGGTGATCTCAATTATCCAAAGTTGGATTGGGATAAAGATGATGTCCCTTATATCAAAGCAGGATGTGCCCACACCAAGTTGTACGACAGTTTTATTGAGACTATGTCAGATTTCAATTTTAGCCAGATGGTGCGTGAACCTACTAGACAGGGTAATATCTTGGATTTGTTCTTAACCACCAATCACACTTTAGTTAATTCAGTCAAAATTATACCAGGTCTGTCTGATCATGACATCGTTGAGGGTGTGGTAGATACAAAACCTGCTTCTACAAAGAAAGCACCTAGAAAAGTACATCTCTATAGGAAAGCGGACTGGGATTCCCTTAAATCATATATGAAAGACTTCTGTAACTCCTTTGTACTGAGTTACGAAGGTAAGTCGGTGGAAACTCTCTGGCTTGAGTTCAAAGAGGCACTCAATGCAGGAATTGGTAAGTTTATACCTACTAAATTTGTTGGTCAAAAAAAGCATTTGCCCTGGATAACACAGCCTATCAGGAGGGAAATCAGAAAGAGAGACAGGTTATATAAAAAATTTAAGAGATCCAAAGCTCCCAAGGACAGGAAAACATTCCTGAATAGCAAGCACGGCGTCAAAACAAAAATCAAATTGGCCTATGACAAGTACCTGGAGGACATTCTTGGATTGAATGACGATACAGGTAATCAACCCTTTTGTAGGAAGAAGCTATTTGGTTTCCTAAAAAGCTCACGTGCAGACGCACAAGGCATAGCTGTCCTGAAGAAAGGAGATGCAACTTGTACAGGTAATGTGGATCAGGCTAACCTACTAAATGCACAATTTCAATCTGTCTTTTCAATCAGATCGCCACTCAGACTCGCAAAATTATGCCATAGTAAACTTCTCAATGGCACTGCATCCCTGTTAAATCTACTACCGGAAAATGTAAACTGCAAGTATCCCTCTATGCCTGACATTGATATCTCTGCTTCAGGCATAGCTAAACTTCTTTCAAACCTGAATGTGTCCAAGGCAGCAGGCCCAGATTCCCTCAGACCTATTGTCTTGAAAGAGCTGGGCCAAGTTATTGCGCCTGCGATTTCCATAATATTCCAAATTTCATTGGATAGTGGCACCGTTCCCTTAGACTGGAAAAAGGCCCAAGTATGCCCTCTTTTCAAAAAAGGTGACAAGACAGATCCCGCCAACTACCGTCCAATATCCCTGACATGCATATTATGTAAAACCATGGAACACATTATAGCATCCAACTTGTGCAAACACTTTAACAGAAATAACATTCTTTATGACCTCCAGCATGGCTTCCGTGAAAAAAGATCCTGTGAAACCCAACTAATCCAGCTTGTGGAAGACCTTGCTAGAGGCATGACTCAAGGTAAGCAGTCAGATCTTATCTTACTGGATTTTAGCAAGGCCTTTGACAAGGTGAACCATCTTAAATTGCTGTATAAACTTCAACTACATGGCGTCCAGGGCAAGACACTTGGGTGGATTGAGTCCTTTTTAATTGGGAGAACACAGTGTGTAGTCCTTGATGGTGACAGTTCGACTGAACTTCCAGTCTCATCTGGGGTTCCACAAGGATCAGTCTTGGGCCCGATACTCTTCCTGCTTTACATTAATGACCTGCCTGATAATATACAATCTAATGTCCGTCTATTCGCGGATGACACGGCAGTGTATTTAACAGTTCAAGGACAGGAAGATGCAGATATTCTCCAAGATGATCTTAATGTTCTCCAAGAGTGGGAAAAAGCATGGGATATGGAATTTAATCCATCCAAGTGTCAAGTCCTGCACATATCCAGGTCTCGCAAGCCAATCAAACATTCCTACACTATGCACGGACAGGTCCTGGACTCTATAGACCATGCACGGTACCTTGGTGTCGACATCTCATCTGACCTAAATTTCAACCATCACATCAACCGCGTCACATCAAATGCTTCAAAAAGTTTAGGCTTTCTTAAAAGAAACATCAAAACAAAACATCCGGGTATACGCGAAGCAGCCTATAAAACTACAGTAAGACCGCAGGTTAAATATGCTTCATCGGTTTGGAGTCCGTACACTAAAAAAGACATCCATAAGGTAGAGATGGTTCAGAGAAGAGCCACTCGCTGGATTCTCAGCTCCTACTCTCCTTACCAAAGTGTTACGGAACTCCAACAACAACTAAACCTGAGAACGCTAGAACAGAGAAGAGTTGATGCTAAAGTTATAATGATGTTTAAAATAATACATGGCCTGGTCGCCATACCTGTGCCACCATACTTCGAACAACCAATGAGATCGACACGACATAGCCACCCCCTTGCATTACGTCAGATTCATACAACAGCAAATTATTACAAATTTGCCTTTTTCCCCTCAACTGTTGTTTATTGGAATCAGCTCCCAGCCCAGATCGTACTTCTGCCCACTCTGGACCAGTTCAGTGTGGCAGTACGGGCTCATAATCATCACATCCCATAAATCAACATAAACTGTTTTTATCCTGTTTTAGCTCTTCCTGTAAATGTACTTTTAACAACTATCTTCTACCATTTTTCTTTTTCTTAAACTTTGTACCGTGACTGTAAGGCGTAATCAACCTGCACGTAATCCTCGCGAGGGGGTGTTGCAGAATCTAAAGAAAGAAAGAAAGAAAGACATGCCAAAGTCAAATAAAATTCTGTGCAATTTCCAAGGTCGATAAATCTTACGGTATCTGTATCAGAAAAAACTGCAAATGCAGTCGTAGGTGCAACAGCAAAAACGGTTAATTGGGAAAATTTGACGCCGTTACCAAGTCAAATGCTGAGATTGTTCCGTAATTTGTCTAAAAAGGTGTGAAATGGCCACGTGCATGCCTGTTTAACTGTAGGTGAGCTCAGAATTAAATTGAAGCGGGAAGCAACATGGCCGCGATTTAGAAAATTTTGTTCGACAAAGCCTTTCAGAAACGTTTTTCTATTGGCTAACCAAGTCACGTGTACTTCATAACAAAGTACGTTGATTGCCGAGCAATCCAAATAACATTCTCTTGGCTGCTCAGGCGTTTGAAAATGAAATGAAGCATTGAAACGCGGACCGAAATCAAGCTTTTACTGACAAAAAAATCACTGGGGAATTGACAGAAAGTTTCCAGACTCCTGAATGTATGATCGTGCGTCCCATTGGACGGCACGCGCTTCGCGCGTGCCGTCCTGGACGCACGTATTATTTTCTTTCATCCTCAATCATTTGTTTTATATTTTCTCAATTATATATATGTTCTAAAATTGTCACATTTCGCTATGCTTCATCAAAATTGTTTAATTCCAATAGGTTTGAATTGATTAATCGGGTACTTAGCAATATCAGAACGAGTTATCAAGAGTCTGCTGTAATTTGGGCCCCCAACAAGAGACTAGAATTCCGAGAATTGGATGTGTCTCCTGGCAAAAGGGAAATCAAAGAAGGCAAATTCATTGAATTTATATCCAACGACGAAGGGTTATTTTATAGAAACGTGTAAATCACAAAATGTAAATCCCATTTCTCCAACCCTTAAGCATACAGATAATAATTAAAAGCCCATCATTTACTTTTAGAATACAAAGGGTAATATAAATAATGTTTTAGCATGGTGCCATATAGATAAACAAACCTTGTGTTATGTTTGTTAAGGCGGTGAGGCTCCCAGCGGCAACTGGAGCGATGTCGGTAAACCAATTGAGCTTCCTCCCTACTGTAAATGGCATATTTCGTAAATCCAACATCCTAGAAAACATACACTCTCATAAAAATTATGAACAATTTAAGTTAAGGATATATGCTACAAAACACTTCCCACATTGAAATCTCTTCAATATTTTGCATACAACTTGTTTTATTCATGGATTGTCAATTTATGAAATAAATAGGATTTGTCACCGTGCTTAATTTTTGATATTTTCACCCGCAAGTTTTCTGCCTTTGACCAAATTTTCTGAAAAAATTAAAGAATAACCTAAGTCCTAAACATCAAGCTAAAATATGTTTTAATCTTCACCCAGCTTCTTTATTTTAATTTTATTATTTTGATTATGGAATCAAAGTAAGTAAGGGTGCAAAGATCAGGAATCGATACAATCAAGTACCACACCTGACCCAGGATACCAATGTGAAAGTGACAAACTCACAGTTAGACACCACAAAGGAGAGCCAAGAGGTCAGCCCTTTCCCAGCAGGTAACCACAAAGCACATATAAACAGACGCGCACAAAGACATAGCAAACACAAGACACAACAAAAACATAAACGATCCACAAAAGAAGAACCGCTTTGGAACGGTCAGTAAAATATTTTACTGGAGGGCTTAAACCGGCTTAACAGCGCCAACCTCACCCTTAATTCAGATGTGGATCAAGACACATAGATATTTGGTTTGCATGAAAGACCCCTAACTCATCAATGCATCATCTCCTAAAACATATTAATCAAGATATAACAAGGAGATAAAGCAAAGATAAGGACTCAACAGTAAATAAAACTGAATACCGGAGCAAAAGAAATCCAACAGGTAAACCCTGGTGGGCCCGACCAACAACCAAAGCATCAGACCCCAAGTTCTGTCTTTGATGCATATGCATTGGGTCGATGCCTCCCTCTCCCATCTTTATGTTCTGGAACGACACTCATGCAAACCTTGTCCGCATGCTACGGATGCCTTCATCGCTCTTTTTGCCAGGTTTGTCTCACATCCCAAAAACGTCTGAGCCTGTAGTGTTTACAGACTCACGACTCGTCTATAAAACATGGGACCAGTTTACCATGGTTTATTATGATGCATGGGGTCGACGCTTCCCCCTGCCATCTTCATTGTTTGGACAATGAACTCAAAGAACTGTCTCAATGAGGCGGTTGTTTTGAGCGCCTAAAGCGAATGTTAAAATGTTGCATAAGTAATTATTCACAATATTATGCTGGATTTTTTGTCTAATCTAGACCTACGATTCTAGATATTTACCGAAAGAATACTCAAATCAGGCTGCGTATTTACAAAACTGATGCGAATAAACATGAAAAATGTTACGTTTTGGAATACATCATTATATTAATTTTTTGCTCCTTCTCTAGTTATAGAGATATGCATCATTGTTCTGATATAAAAAACATTCAGATCAAGGAAAACTTGTAGCATGATCACTCTTAACGATAATCCTTTAATTATAATTGCTGTCGTTAACACAGGTGTCAGTTTCTTAATCTTGTTAATATAACGACCACCTTTGACACGCTGGGGTAAATATTGATCTCAGTACGCTTCAATTATCAATTAATAATTGAGCTCTGATCGTCACATTAAAAAAGTCTAGAGGAAAATGAAAAATGGCCAGACAAAATAGGCATAGTCGGCCTAAAACAGCGGACACTGCTAAAACCTTTTTAGGCCAAAAAGTGGTCTTGGCTGGACAGGCCGTACCACCGCCGACGGCCTTGTTTGATGAAGCTGTGTTATTTCTAAATTACTGCGGAAGCGCAGGCTGGTCTGCTCCTTTGTTTTAAGCAACCCGTCGTGGCCCATATTATGTTTTATGAACATTAAGAAATTCACAAAAAGTGGATAAACATCTTTTACATTTGGAGATGAAAGATTACAATTAGAAGCAGCCGTGGCGAGTAGATAAACCGCTTGCCTTGTAAACTTGGGGTCGCAGATTCGATTCCTGGCTTCACCAGTATGTCGGATGAGACTTTAAGCTGTGGCCCCGTCTCCATATGACCTAAGTTGTTGGTGGGACGTTAAACACAAAACACAACAGCAATTAGTTGAGTATGCATACTCCAATTTGAAACAAAGTTTAAAAGCACTTTTTATGTAACAAAATTGAAAAAAACTAGATGATATAGTTGGGTACCTGCTAATGCCTCTTTCGTCAACACCAACAACAGCAATATTATCAATGCGAGACAAATACCATAGATACCTGGACTGAGATACAATCGATTTCGCGATATAGTCGCCGTGTTGTAGGGGAGATAATTGACTTATCGATTATCCAGGTGATCAAAAACAACAACTGAGCTGTTAAGTCAGGCAATAGTTCCATATGGATCATTAAAGATAGACATGTCGAAGCGGTCTATCAAAGCACCTTGCTATACTGTAGCTGATAGGATTATTATGGCCTCGAGGCGTGAAAACCTGTGTTCGGAGGTTTGTGAATGACAAAGGTGCAGACCAGCTTGCGCATCCAAGCAGTCTGATCAGCGCCTTTGTTTTTCGTTTATTGGAAAGTATCATATCTAGACTTGCTGACAGGGCTGACCTTTTGGCTCTCGTTTGTGGTGTCTAACTGTGAGTTTGTCACTTTCCCATTGGTATCCCGGGTCAGGTGTGGTACTTGATTGTATCGGTTCCTGATCTTTGCACCCTTACTTACTTTGCTGCTAGCGAAATTTCTATTTTCTAGCTAGTCTCTGTAGTTAAGCAGGCTGGTTTGAATCTCACTTTGTCGGAAACCCAATAGACAGGTTTTGTCGCGAGGGGGCCAGTTTTGTAAATGAGCTAAGCACTACTGCAACTTTGAATTGTTTACCCAGGAAAAAAAAGATTTTTCAGAGAAATAAATAAAATTATATATTGAATCTATAACCTGGGACCCCTCTATATACAATGGATCACTAAAGTGTATTGTATCAAATAAAGAAGACTCCATTATAGCATAAGGGTTAATGACACACCACTAATACCTACCGATTAAGAGCAAATCCAGTGATTTCGTATTCAGGATACTCACAACCAAACTGGCCATATGTGGATGTCTCCAAGCGCCTCGGTCTGAAGATTTTATAAAGCTATATTAGGAATCCAAACATAAGAACAGACCGTGTTATAAGTGAACGTACATGTTTTAAAGTGACAATTTCACGAAGCAATTCTAGGAGAAGACCATTTTATTGTCTGTTTCCTATAATTTCTTTGGTAAAAATATTGTGAGCAACAGCACGATCAAATCGGAACTGCCACGGGCAATTCCGCGAAATTCCGTGGAATCAGACCAGTGATGTACATCGAGGATCTACTTTTATAACGCGGGTGATAACGTCACGCTGACCTAATGTTATATGTTTTAGGAGATGATGCATTGATAAGTAAGGGGTCTTTCATGCAAACCAAATATCTATGTGTCTTGATCCACATCTGAATTAAGGGTGAGGTTGGCGCCGTTAAACCGGTTTAAGCCCTCCAGTAAAATATTTTACTGACCGTTCCAAGGCGGTACTTCTTTTGTGGATCTTTTATGTTTTTGTTCTGTCTTGTGTTTGCTATGTCTTTGTGCGCGTCTGTTTATATGTGCTTTGTGGTCACCTGCTGGGAAAGGGCTGACCTCTTGGCTCTCGTTTGTGGTGTCTACTGTGAGTTTGTCACTTTCCCATTGGTATCCTGGGTCAGGTGTGGTACTTGATTGTATCGATTCCTGATCTTTGCACCCTTACTTACTAATATATACTGTGACGCTGACACCACAAAAACCATGTTAACACAACAAGTGTGATTGCAGCAAAACAAACGGCTTAAATGATGTTTATGTTTTTTTTCAATAAAATGTTGCTATAGCGATATTTTATTTAAAAAAAAATAACATCATTTATTCTGCTTAATAAACTTTTTCTGTTAATCAGAATAATCGATTTTATTAGAGCTGAATCCACATTTTACAGAACTTATTTTCCATATGCCAGTTCCGGCTAGCAAAAATGGTGCTTTTTGGTACATAGTATTACGCCTTATGCTCCTTATATATATTCGAGTCCTGATTCAATTCTCGAATTGTGATGGGCTTTCCCGAATGAATTCTTATTATAACGAGGATGTTATTAAGGGAGTGCAGGCACTGTATAAGATATAAAAGCACGTACACTCCCAATTACAGTATGAAATTAAGAATGCTGAGAATAAACAATTGAAGGACATTCAAATTCTTTTGACTTTATTTTATTTGTGAAAAATAAGTTCCAAACAAAGTATTTTGTATCTGTTACAACTAACAATATGCAAAATGCAGAAACAAATTTACTGGTCACTGGTTACAATACAGTACCGTGCCAAATGTAACAAAATTCTTAACCATTTTTACTTTTGTATATTTGCTGCAAACTTTACCTGGTTAATGTTTACTTTCTTATTACAAGTAGTTTTTTCACCCATATATTAGTCATTGGCCTAATAACGCAACCATGTCTTCAGCAAAAATGCCCAGTTATGGCATACCTGAGCCAATACGACAACAAATTGGCAGTAAAACTCACGTTGCACGTTATAATGAATGAGAATCAACATGAAATATACGTTGTGTTGTTGTTGTTGTTTGTTGTTCTTCTTTGCCTTTGTTTTTGTTTTCAAGAAGAAATTTCGCAATATTCATCAGATAAGCTCTTTGAAGTGGCAGCTTATACACTGAACCGAAGCTCTAAGTAGCTGCTTTTCAATTTCTTTCCTAGTGATATTGAAATGAATTTTTGCCCAGGTATGTGCATTGTGATGGACTAAAGTTAAGCGGTGTTTTGGAAGAATTTTCTATCACTTTACGATTTTTGGGTTCAAAAATGCAAAAATCAACTTTTTGAAGAAAATATGCGTTTTGAGTGCAGTTTTTATCGAATTCAAGTACAGGTTGTTGCAAACCTGCCTAGTTGACTTGAAAAACACCAAACACTTGACATTTTGCGTATGACAGATTTTTTTATAAATTTTTAAATAATGGTAATTTTCAGAATTTTCCAAAATTTTCGGAAATTATCAGCTGCACATACTTGAATCATTGGATGTGTTTTATTTTATGTTAATATGTTTGCCAAAACAACATGCAACTTGATGAGCCCTTTTGCTAACTATATTTTTTACTAATTCGGTATCCACTTCCGATTTAACGTGAACCTTTAAAGGTCATTTAAATGTCTTTTGTTAAAGATTTCTCTTATTTTTTAAGCAGAACAGTGACGCCAATTCATAACAAAGAACCCCTGAAAATTGCACTGCTGTGCGGCAGATAATAAAGCGTGCAGAGCAATGCAAAGTGAGTATGCAAACTAAATGGTTAAGCTAAAATTCCTTTGATTAAGTTGTTGACCGTGGCTTTCTTCATGTTAACGTAGAAGAGAAATGGATTGTTCAATTGTCAAAAAACTTTTGATTCTTTTCATCTTAATATCACAGCTGTTATAAACATCTTCAAACTAATTCGAATATAAACGGATAACGTATCTGATGAATAGTTTAAATCACACTAAAAAGTGTGACTTTTTAACATGGTTGTACCTTTACTCAGACCTCGTCTGTGCAAGGTCTACTAGTCATTTTGAAATTACAGAATTTGCAGAGTCTAAACAAAGCCTTGGACCTTTTTGTAGAATTTCAATTTTGTGAGAGCAATTTTTTACTTTCTGAACGGGAGCAAATTGTATGGTGACTACTTATAACTTCGGTTCAGTGTATGCATTTCATTTTTTTTGTAAATAATATGGCACTTTTTTGCTGCCTGTGTCCACTTAGTACTCTTTTAACTTTTAACAATAAAGTGAAATTCATAAAATAATACTGTATATATATGACAATGATGAAATTATGCACGTGAAATATCATCAGGGTGCCGTCAGTAATAAGGAGTTATTGTCCTTTGATCGCCTAAATTTCAATGATCTTTTAAATCTTCATCCTTAACTAGATAACCAACAGATGGAATTTCATGAAAATTATACTGAATATATATGACTATAGTGCAATTATGCACGTGAAGTATTATCAGGGTGCCGTTGGATATAGGGGAGTTATTGCCCTTTGATCGCATAAAATTCCAATGATTTTTTCCATCTTCATCCATAACTAGGTACCCAATAGATGGAGTTTCATGAAAATTATACTGAATATATATGACTATAATGCAATTATGCACGTGACGTATTATTAGTGTGTCGTCAGTTATAGGGGAGTTATTGCCCTTTGATCACCTAAACTCAAATGTTTTTTTTCTGTGCTCAGCCATAAGTGGGTAAACAATCGATAGAATTTCATGAAAGTTATACACCGTGCTCATTTTTTTTTTCATATTCTCAGATGGACGTTTTCAGCATTTGGCCAAGTTTCTGGACATATCCTTAGCCTTTAATGTTAAGCTAAAATAGTTGAAATCGTCATTCAGCTTCTATATTTAAACTATTGAACATGACCTCAAGTTTTATATTAAAGGTGAAAAAATATTCGTTTTCCCAAGCCGTAACAAGATACTGTAATATATGTTTCGTTAATTCCCCCAAAAACAGGATTTCGATTTTTAGAGTAAATTATATATTAAAATATCTGACATTGAAAATCTAAATTTTTTGTTTTTATTTCATAGACTATCATTTTGCCTTTTCGAAAAAAGAAAAACAAAACGGGGGTCACCGTGCTTATTATCTTTCGGGAGGGCCAAATTTAACCCCAGCCCCACAGATTTCGGTGATGATTCAATTTAAAACGTTAAGGAGTGAATTGTTTGTCATTTAAATATCACATATTACCTGTATTAAGTACTTTAGCATTATAACGCTAAAATGGAAGAAAAAGAAAACAGTGTATAATAGGTGCCCACCCACGAATCGAGCCTGGTCCTCTGGTTCCAAAGTCCAACACGTATACCACTAGGCTACGAGGCCAGGGCGTGCGCATTTCGAAATAACTGTACAAATTGGACAGATAATCCGAGTATTGGCTCTATTCGTATTCGCAAACAAGGTAAAAAAAAGGATTTTTTTACATTGTTTGATTTCGCCGTATTTGGTACTAAGACAATCAGTTCTGATAAAGCGTCAATAGATACGAGGGGCATTTGGAAAGTTCTTAGCATGGTCTGTTATCTAAGTAACCAGTTTACAAACCCTTTCATGTTTGGTATCATTTTAAAGAGCTATCTTTTCTCTTTGTTATAGTACAAATTTCGTGAGGATGTTATAATGCAAACTCGAAAAATATTATTGTGAATACATGTACTGTTCGTATACTGGAAAACGCAAAATTTCAGTGGAAAATATAACTTTTTACCCTTGGAAAAGTGTGCAGAACACTAAGAATAGTTCATGAAATTAGATAATTTTGTAACATTTGGTAGGCCACACTCTGGTACAGTGATTATACAATTGATGACCGAGTTGGATGTTTCTAATAAATAAATACTGGAATAGCAATACCTAAACCGTTTAGAAAGCAAAACAATGCGCCTATTTTTACGTCTAAAATCTCATGTCACAATGCACATATTTTTAAAATATATAAACGACAGTAGTTTAAAAATGCCGAATGTTGGTATTTTTGTCAAGCACACTTTATGCTCTTTGTATTGAAACCAAAAGATATTTTGTAAACCAGTACAAAGGGAAGATAACTCTTTCCATGGTCAGAATTAGTTTTGCTATGAGTTGACGTTCTAGTTCATTTAAATTGAAACATTGACAAAAAAAGTAAAAACACCTTGAGAGTAGAAACCAATCAATTGTGTGATGGTAAACGCGATACCATGAGAAGTTCTTGTGCCATCAACAATATATGCGGGGTTGAACTACCCCACCCACTTCTTGAAAAGTAGGGGTAGTGTTATTAGGAATAATTTTCTTGAATACAGAACTAATAAAACCACACATTTTGCGCGACGAAATGATTGTTATGCATTGTTGGCTATAAATACAGCGAATTATATACTCAATTTGATTTTTTCGTGCTCCTGTTATGACTCAATTTATAGTAAAAGTATAAAGAAAAATCGAAAAAAGTCCCGTTATGGAAAGTTTACCATTTCTCTATAAGTCAACATTTTCCCAATGTAAAGGTAGTAGTCGTGCAAGCAGTGATCGCATAATATATTTTAATAAAAAATAAGTTGGCACCAAATCGTTAATTTGTCAAATCATGATCGCAAATAAGGTCCCCAATCTTCATTCGCTTTTTCCAAGTATTTTGCTTAAAATTGCCGCCATAATATAAACCCCTGCTCATTTTGAGCATGAGCTGCACGTGCACGCCAAGTACTTTTTCGATAAAAAATAAATCATCAAGTAGCCGTTGATTTTAGTTTCAAAAAAAGTATTATTTGATAGCATTTTATCTACGCATTGTGGAGTTATGATGCCACGCTAAAAACTTTCCAAATGACCCTCGTATTTCGGACACGTTTTAGCTGCTTTATCTTTTAAAGAAAATGTAGAAATATCCATCTGACATAAGCGTTTCTGAAAAGTGCATTGATCAGAAATCGTAAATAATTGAAAGCCAGGACCCAGACAACTTTCCTTGTTTCCCAACGCAGGAAATCTGTGCGTGGAAATTAGCCGCACATGTCTTTAAGCTTACAAAGTTTTGATCGAAACTCACAAACTGTACTAGAGACAAGAAAACTATTTTTATTATCTACTATGTAATGAAATACAGGAAAATATTCATTAAATATAATACATATATTTCACAGCCGTGAAAATATAAAAAATAACTTGCATTTTCACATCAGTGAAAATACAAAATTTTGATATTTTTACGGGAGAAAAACCGTAAGATTGGAACTACTTTTTTCTATTTTCTCAATATGGTCTTAGGGAAGCAACCCTTTTAATGCATATCTGTTTCTTTTCTAAGGGAAACAACTATTGGTGTTTCCTATTTATATGGAAATGTAAACAAAACGTCAGAGTCGCTTAGAACCTTAATAAAAGAAAGAGCTTTTATAAATTCTTCTGCTACAACTAGAAAATCAAACCAAAAGCTAATGAAAAGGAAGATTCGCTTCTCTTTACCTTAAATGATTATGGGAAATTTGTAGATAATAAAAAGAAAATTCAAACGTTTTTTGTTAAATATGTCTTTTTTTCACCCATGAAGTGGACAATAATAATCGTGAAATAAAACATATATGACATATTTAACAAAAACATTTGAATATCCTATATATATTGCATAGCATGAGATAACAAACAGGTTTTGAGAGGAAGTGAGTGTAGATGAAAGTCATGGATAATATTCCCATATCACAGAGTAATGAGACTTTCCAAGAGATTTTGGAGAACTGTTGGGAAAGTGCATCTATTTCAGGAGTAAAATAGGAACAAATAGCATATTTTGAAGGGAGCGAAAATCATATGAGGGACACAGGGAACATATGAAAATACATGTATTTCTTTTGGGAGAAACAAAACAGTCCATTTAAGGGGAACAAGGGGACAGGTACCCCGCCAACGAGGGCCTAATTAATTCTCTTTATTTCTGGTTAAAACTGGGGGATAAGAAACCCACCTCAATTTTATGCTCAAAATGGTTGCCTACCTGGACATATGTCTATGTGTAAATGAACCAATGTTGAAATGCTCAGAGCTCAGAGCCGGTAGCCATCATAAGGTACAAGTTGGCATATGCGTACAGCGAAGATAAATATCAGTCTGTGTGATCTGCATAGTCTGATCAGTGTATTAGTTTTCTGTCTGAAGAAATGTTGGACACTCCATGGAGCGCTTTTTGTAAAAATGGAATATTGTTAAAAATACCCCTTTTTTTAAAAACCAAATTTTAAGAGGATGTTGCAATCAAGCACCACAATAGCACATTTCTGTACAGTTAATAGCCTTTCAATGTTGCAGAAATCATTAGGTTACGCTAGCAACCAATTCGGAATATTCTACAGAGTTCTGTTCCTGTTCTTGTTGACTTTTTGTTTATTGTTACTCCCATTGTGGGAGTCTGTAATTGTTCTATGTATTGTTGTACGTTGCTTTATGTCCATTCTAGTATTGCAATCATCTTGATGGGGAAGAGAGAGCTGATTGCTTTGCTTAATTTGTCTTCCTGGTGTCTTGTGATGGTTGAGCGGCTCTTCCTCGCGGTGCCACGGGGTTGTCTGCAGTTTGTGATTGTGGTATTTCCTGATCATACTCACTTACTATTCCAGAAAAAAATCGACATTTTTAAGAAAACGAAAAATTACAGAATTTGGGCCATGAACTTAAGCAGCAATTGTTTTATCAAAACCTTATTCTGATCCAAAACTTTGACTATCGTAGCACAAATGGCAAATGAAACCGGGTTTCTGTCTAACAGTCTAATGAAATACATTACTTGTCTATTGGACAGGGGTTACATTATCACCTTTTGAAAATCATCAGGTGTTCCTTCAAATATTTTAGCAGTGTATTTTATAGCACCTTAATCAGTATGCATCTTGCATATTACGAGAGTTTGTTATGGTGATGTTAATTTTGGCCTTTGGTTAAGAGTGCGTACCAAAGTATTAATTTTCTTATTTCTCAACCAAAACATATGTTGTGGGTACTCAAAAGAACCGTCTCAATGAGACGGTTCTTTGAGCATCCAAAGCATACGTTCAAATTTATAGATTAGAAAATATTGAAAATTTTACGCTCAAAAATGTGGTTTATCTAAACCTATGTAACAGTAACAGTTTTCAATATAAATTTAATCACTTACTGTAAACTTGGTTTAAAAATTACTCGTTGGTTACCATCCAGGATCAAGATCCACTTTAAAGCTGTATTGTGGCGCATAAACTCTGCCGATATTATTTTCGCACTTTGTAAAGCCCATCGCACTTTCTCCACATTGTAATTGGCAAGATATAATGATACGTTATCACCTAGCTTCTTGATTTCCTTCCATATACTTGGTAGTTGCAAGGGATGATTGAATATAGCTTTAAGTAAAGATGAAACACAATAATAAGGAAAATTAGTTTAGCTAATTCTGCCCCTTAGAAAAAATGTCAAAGGCGCCAAGGCTTCGTATATGTGGGGAGCTCTTTATATCACATAAATTCAGAAAATGAAATGATTAAAAACTCATGTTTGATAGTCTATGATACCAATGGGAAAGTAACAAACTCACAACTAGACACCACAACCGAGAGCCAAGTGGTCAGCCCTTTCCCAGCAGGTGACCACAGGCACATATAAACAGACCCATACAAATGCAAAGCAAACACAAGACAGAAAAACATAAAAGATCCATAAAAGAAGCGCCGCCTTTGAACGGTCAGTAAAATATTTTACTGGAGGGCTTAAAGCTGCATAGTCTGTAACTATGAACATTTTTTAAAAAAAAATTTTTTCTTTCTAAATCATTTGTAAAAGTAGAAATAAGTTTTGTTGTCACAATAAATCTAATTTCTACAGCTGAAAACTGCATGGAAAAGTGAATTATCTTATAAAAACAGGTGATTTTTCTCTTGTTTGTAATTATTTGCGTCCCTCCAATAATTCTAGACAGTTAATTTTTAACAGAAATGCTTTTGTTTTGGCACTAATAATTTGTTAATTATTACGAAAAAGGTAAAATGTATACCTGAATATTAATATTTTCACTGTGTTCTTGAAAAATAGAAACATTATTTCTGAAATGAAAAGATCAAAAGTTACCGACTATGCAGCTTTAAACCGGTTAAACGGTGCACCAACCTCGCCTTTAGTTCAGATGTGGACCAAGACACATAGATCTTTGGTTTGCATGTAAGACCCCTAACTTATCAATGCATCATCTCCTAGGACATATAAATCAAGATATAAAAAGGAGATAAAGCAAAGATAAGGACTCAACAGTAAATAAAACTGAACCCTCGGAGCAAAAGAAATCCAACAGGTAAACCCCGGTGGGCCCGACAAATAGGCCCCTACCTACTCGTCAATAGATAAGTCTTTAAGTCGGAACCGTCATAGAGTCTGAAGTCCGACCCACCGGCGTGCAATTAAAGAGGAAAGCAAAGTTGCCAACCGTGATTGGGTTGGCCACCAAGCATACAGTCTGTTGCAATACATTAATGTAATAGCCAATCGTTTTATAATGGGAAATTATTTTAATGAACTGCGCTGAAAAATTATTAGAGCCAACAATCTTCTTCAATTTATACACCAAGTCACCATTCGAGTATTGAGTCAGTTTTTTTTTTTAATTATTTTAATTTCGAAAATGAATAAAAAGTTCATAGCCACCCTATTTTCTCGAAGTTGTAGCTGTAATCATACATTGATATTATTGGCCTTACACTTATATTAAGCCATGATGAAGCAGATGTTTGAAATTAAATATTCTAGCTGTAATATTTACATGGCCATTGTTGTGACCTTATTTGAAACCCAAAATTTCAGCTGTTTCCATTGGTCGAGGCAAAACATTGAGCAATCACGTGGTAAGCATTTTTTATAACTTCTATAACTTCAGATGAAGCAAATATTAGAAATAAATAAAAGTGCTTGGAGTGATCAAACCGCAATTTGCTAGCTATATAAAATGTATGCGTATAGCGGGGAGGTCAGAGCGTACAGATTTGTTTGATAGGAAGAACAGCCTTATCCTTATTTCATTCCATTTTGAAGTTAGACGCATCATCTTATATATATATATGAGGAATGGTGTTTGTGAAACTATATTTCCGCACTATTGATATTTATCTAATTTCACTTGGATCCTTGGATCTATCAGGCTTTCATTTGCGACCTAAATAGATGCCATCCATTGAAAAGGAACCAATATACGACGTGTACTGCATCAGTATATATACAGAGGTGTACTGAATCAGTATATATACAGAGGGATATAATGAATCAACTGAGCAGATAGGTGCTGTAAATATTTTGCCTCTCGCGAATGTCGAACCCATGACCTGGACAACTCCGCCTAAAACTACAACAGACATCGACGCTCCCAATTGCGCCACTGAGACAACCCCCAAAAAAGGATGTTCAGGAAACGCTGATATTGACGACGACCAATGCAGTACACGTCGTATACAATGATCGATGCCAATCAATATTGGTTACCTTTGCTGCGACTGGCTGGAAAAGTTCCTCCTTTTTCTACTTGAGCATCTATTTTCTTAGCTCTTATTGTGTCTATGTCAAACTTTATTCTTTCGCCTTGGTGGTCTTGAGCTGCTATTGAGGTGTTCTCTTGAAGCTTGTTTGATCTGTCTAACTTTGATACGTCTAAAATCTGTACCACTGTGATTATAGCTGCAATGCTGAAGCCAACTGACAACCATCTGAAACTAGAGATTGTTAACTCCCACATAAGCATACTAATGGGTCACGATTGGCTTTCCACTGTTGGCCCTCAACTGGATGTTAAAATGGGTTGACGAGCTTCAGTGGCCACCTCTTGAGACCCGGAGGGACCAGTTTTCCTTGCTTCTCTTTCATAAGATTCATTGTGGAGCAGCGTCTATTGAAAACAACAACTATATGACCCCTGCCATCAGTTTGAAAACTACCAGATCATCACATAGTGCTCAATACCGCAGACACCAGACATACGAGACGAATTCCTCCCCCCCGAACTATTCCACATTTGAATAGTCTGTCTCCTTGTGTGAGCAATACCCAGTCCGCAGAGGAGTTTAGGGCACTCCTTACTTAAACAAAAATTCAGCCATAAGTTTTTGATAATTTTGTTGTTGTTGTTGTTCTTTGTTTGTTTATTATCAAAATTTAAAAATTAGCACTCCCTGGCGTAATGCTCAAGTATGAGCGAGGTCAGTACAGACAGACAGATAGATAGATAGATAGATAGATAGATAGATAGATAGATAGATAGATAGATAGATAGATAGATAGATAGATAGATAGATAGATAGATAGATAGATAGATAGATAGATAGATAGACCTGCACGGCTCAAAATAACTGTACATATTGGACAGACAATCTGAGTATCGAGCATTATCGTATGTGCAAACAGGGTAAAACATGGAAATTGTGTACATTTTTTATTCCGCCTGATTTATTTGTCTGTTTTTGGGACTGAGACCCAGGATACCAATGAGAAAGTGACAACGTCACAATTGGACATCACAAACGAGAGCCAAGATGTCAGCCCTTTCCCAACAGGTGAACACAAGGCATCAATAAACAGACGTGCATAAAAGCATAACAAAAACAAAACAGAAATAACACGCTTAGTAGATACTAGGTTAAGATATCTGCCAGCGAACTTAAACAACTAAACGACCAGGGACCTTTAGTTCGCTATGGAAAACAAAACAAACCACGAAAACGAGGCTTTATTTATGCAGGTACAATAATTCAAATGCGAATTAGGAAGGCAGTGCCATTCTCATATAATTTTTGTATGATCCACATTGTAACAGGAAATGACTGTTACTTACTTTTTAACCCTTTATCCGCCAATTGCAACAAAAGTCGTCTGCTTTCTCGTCTGCTGAAATGTTTAAGAAGCCTCTATGGCAAACAGAGTGGGCCCAGATCAGACTGCTCCTATAGGAGCAGTCTGTTCTGGGTCCACGCTGTTTGCTTCTATACTTAATTCGTCAGTAATGGTAGGCATTTATTTTCAGCAGACGACTTCAGCAGACGACATTTTCAGATATATTTTTTTCTTGGCGCTTTAAGCTTCAGCTTACTGTCAAATCATGTACCACTATGCATTTGTGTATAAAATATTATGCTTGTAAATCTAGAAAAAAACTAAGTTATTGCTTTAAGACTAGTGCAATTTTCAACGCAGCTGTTATATACATCAATAAACATAAATTTGTTTTCATTGTCCCCCCCCCCTGAGCTTACTTTAATATGTGACAGAGCCGAGCCATGTTTTGTCTTTTCGGCCCTCGGAACAGTGGTGTAGCTGCGAAATCTGTCTCGATATGTGTTTCAAAAATATGAAATCAAGATGGTATGGAAAGGGCTTTCAAATTAAACCAGCAGCGGATTTCCCAATAAAATACAAAACAATGGCAAGTTTTGCTGTTTCAACAGTAAACACTCATTTGGTCTTAACCTATTAAAATGTAGAATACATGTACATGTAACAATGTTCATTCGTTTACAAAAGAGTGTTGTGCTAGAATAGAAAAAAAACGGACGGTTTTTCAAAGTCCCAATACTTGTAGCGGTTTGTTTAAACTAATATACCGTTTATGACTGAGTGTTTCTAAAGTTAGAATGGTACACACAGGAACCTCCGTAAACTCGGTCATGAAAGCAAATCGTCGGTCGGGAGTCAAAACCTCGTAACTCTTATTTTTACCAAAACGACCAAAACGACTTTTTGTCAACGCGGGAATACCAAACGCATGGCGCACATTCTGTCAAATTCTCGTAGCTCTATGCCAATTAAAACCCTCTTTAAAAGCATCAATCATGCTTCAAAATATCGTATCTATGGAAGAGAATATCATTTTGGTGCATATTTTACCGAGATACGATGTTTTGCCATGAAACAGATGCTCAAAATGTCGTAACTGGATGGTTTTCTACAAAAACAAATGATCAGAATGACGTAACTCAAGTGAAACTCTTCTCAATGACAGTGAAATCTTTATTGGAAGTTCAAAACACCAATAACAGTGAATTTTGATTTTACTAAAAAAAGACACTCAAGTGAAACTCCTCTCAATGGCAGTGAAGTTTTACTAAAAAGACACTCCTAGCAAAAGTTATTCAGTTTTTGTCTCTCCTGAAAAATGTAAAAATCAAAGATAATAGTTTTTGACTCCTGACCGACGAAATGCTACATACATTGAGTAGGTTTTATTGTTGTCTTTTTTTTCATTTAAAATGAATGTTTAAGTCTACTCCATTTATCATAATTTCCATTTTTTGGTTGTAAAATCCACCCAAATCGTTAATATGATTAAATACTTTATTTAATTAATTAAAAGAATAATGTGTACTTTAGCTCGAGGCAAATTCGATAGAATTCATACATCACAAAATAATGAAATCTAAAATTGTCAAGGCACGAAATACTGTTTACGCATGGATTACATTGAAATCTGAAAAAATATTGTTCAGTTAAGTTGCCTTGTATATATTTTACAAGTATTTCTGTATAAAGCCATACCTTTTTAATTTACGCAGCATTGTTCAACTCTACACTTCCTTGGTGCGCGTCTGATCATGAACACATTTTTGTCGCATATATCATACATGTATATTACTCACTTTGTCCAGATCATATTATTTAGAACTTATCACATATGCTTACAGCGAAGGGTCAGGCGAGCCTGTGCATGTGCGCAGTCTCGTATGATCCTCTGCTGGTCGCACAAACAAAGTTAAGACGTAGATAAAGACTTCAATTGAATACTGAATATTTAGACTAAATGCACAACTGCGCATGCTCGTTCAAAACACGACTTTACGCGTATGCAATAGTACCGTTATCACATGCGCAGGCCCGTTGTTTTATAACGTAGAACTGTGTTGGAGTATACAACATGGACAACAGCCTGCTCAATTATACTGAAGGACTTTAAAAACGCACCACCTGCTTAAATGCTAATTTATGTCGAAAATTGGATATTTTCATTATGTGAAAAATAAAATTGACAAGCTCCGTCATTTAGCTTGCATTCAATAAGAAAATCGTAACGCTGTGTCTTATGATTGCCGTGACGTCGCACTTAGTCTGCGACAACTCAAATTCAAAAAGTCACAGAGTACCCATACCTTCCATTATGAACGAAAAAAAGTTTTCAAACCGATGTTTGTTCTTGAAAGCAAAAGGAAAGACAAAATCAAATCATGAAGTTGCAGGCCTCTTGCAACGTTCATTACGTATACATGACGTCATTGATTTTTGACGTAATTGGCCGTTTATACCTTAAGGATCAGGAATAATCATTTTTTTTGTTGCCAGCAGATACTCCTCAATCAGTTGCATAATAGACAAAAGTATCGCGGTATGCGCGGACGTCACCCGTCTGTTTTTGATGTTTGAAAATTTAAGACTGACGTTAGCAAAGAAACGCAGCGAGTTGGAGTGTAATAAAACGATTATTTCTGAAAACTTTTGTGTTTTTCCATTTGTTAATACATCTGGCTACCACCTAAAAGAGTTTGTAATCAAATTGAATCAAATTCACATTTGTCAGACGACAATAATTGAAAAACACTTACGTCGATATCACATAAGAATGAACAGCATGAGCAAATCGAAATAATGGCAAATCATGGTCCATTTTGCAAGAAGATAAAAAATGATAAAGAAAACATCCTCAAATCAATCATCTGGAAGAGACAGAGAATGTAAATTGGTGCGTTTTTAAAGTCCCTCGGTATATTTCAAGAAAATATAGATGAACATCGCCGCGAGAAAACCTTTATGAAGTCAAATATTAATTATCAAGTTAACACAGAAGGCCTTTCAACACAGACTTGATCATGCAATGACGCTTCGGGTTTTTCTTGCTGCATCAAAAGGTGAAACAACATAACATCATGTAATATAGAACCAAGTGCTGCGTGCATTGCCTTGAGAGTTTTGCGACGTCGCGATGCACGTATATACACAGGCTGGCGGGTCTGCGCCTTTGTTGGTAGTATGAAAAAACTCGTGATTTTCCCGCAACCAGGCCCATGTAATAGCGTGTTTTTTTCGTTCAATGGCTCAATAGTAAGCGCCTATTGGTCGCATATGGTGACAAAGCGCTAAACTCCAGCTGTTAAGTTGTTAAGTTTTTAGACCTAATTTTTCGCAATAATCTTTTTATCTTCAATTTTAGCAAAATGTGTTCGCGATGAAAAGTATTCAGGAACATCTCCGCTAACTTCTCAAAATGGCTCCAACATTCCTCTGTGCCTAGATGCACTCTTTGAACATTTTAAGCAAAGTGCAAATAACCAAGCCCAAGATGTCAGTAAAAAAGTTACATTGCTCCGCCCTAATTCAATTATTAAAGCGGTGGATGGCTTACTCAAATATAATAGAAATCGCGCCCGATTCGCTCGTGAGTTAAGCGATTAGGGTCATCTAAAAACCGTTCATTTTTCATAGCACGCGCATAAGAGAAAAATTGCACGTCATGCGATAACCCATCACTTGTACCTTCAAATGAGCCTGCTTTAAGTTGATTCTGCATATGCACGGTAAATTCTAAGTATGTTAACGGCAGTTTTATGTTATGCACAGCCTTTGAAGAACAGGATATGCACCGCTTCCGAATAATTTTTGAAACTACCCTTTTCTGTCACGCCTATTCGAACTTTACCTGTCAATAAAAGACTTAGAAATTTAGGACGAATTCAATTTATTGCAAACACTTCATCTATACTGACGGGCTTTAAAAACGCCACACTTAGATAGCAGCTTTAATGTTTGTCTAAATAAAGAATGCAAAGCAATCAATTTGATTGTATATTAAAGAGTGTGCATTTATGAGTAGCACATAAGAAATTTGTCCACTTCAAATGAATTTAAAGCATTTGAAATGTAAATTCCCTGAGATTGGGGTCAATTTTTCATTTTACAAAAAAATTATCAGTGAAAGATCCCCTATTTCTTTAAATCAAGAAACACCAGAAGCATCAAATGTGTGTCATGAAGTTTGTAAGTCATCGTGAAATGGCTTTCATTTTGATTGGCAGGTCTGTGACACAACAGTTCTGCTTTTTTAAAGTTAATCTGTGTGTACCCGTTCATTCGATGACTTACAAACTCTGCTACTTAAGAAATGTTTCAGTGAGGAAAACTTTACTTAGCAATAACATCGTCCAGTTTAGTTGTACAATTAAAACTTAAGTGTTGACTGAAGAAGTCACTTCATGATGTCATCATCGAAGCAAAGAAAGTTTACATTTAACTGTCTTTTGTAAGATAATGCAGGAATTTAGTGTAGCGTTTTTAAAGCCCTTCAGTATATATACACAAAATCTGTAAGCGCCACAAGCACAAGACTGTTTGGAAAAGTTTGCGGCAAGTCTCCTCTACAACTTTCATCGTAAACACATATTGCTAAAATTGAAGATAAAAAGGTTATTGCGAAAATTAGTTCTAAAAACTTAACAGCTGGAGTTTAGTCTTTTCTAAACGCCATATTTAGACACAGGCCTACATAAATTTAAGATTCAAATACCCCTGTGTCTATCCTAATCCTGATATAAAAGTAACACAAATATCTATTTGCAATAGGCGAGCATTTATTTGCTAGATGGGCATGGCGTTTCAAAATGGCATTTTGTTCATCTTTCTTTAGACGGACAGTATACGTCTCCAAAGACTTTACTTTCGACGTTTAAAAACAGTCTTTACATTTTATGGGTCACCCATCCTCAATTGCCAGCAATGGCCCACGAAAACCCCCACCTTTGGGGGGAAACATGTTTCAAACGTGCAACATTGCTGAAACAACCTCAGGGGCAGGTACACATGTAGTAGAACCTTACCTGGCATGCAAAATTCAACCCATAGCATGCACCATTTTTGAGTTCTCAATTATGCTTAATTTTTATCAATCAATCGATCAATCGTTTTGGCGCTTTAAAGTTTATGTTTACTATACTTGCGGCTAGCTAGAACTGATTTCTATATCACGTGCAATTCAATTCCATTTAATCAAGCTGCTTGATTGGCTAAGCACATACCTACGTATCAAAAAGACAATTCTTTCCCGCTTTACTAACGAAATAAGATACTGAATGATATATTTTGGCAATTCCCCCAAAGTAGGAACACGATTTATAGTTTAAATTGTATATTAAAGAATCTGGCATTAACAATCTCAAAGTTTTGTTCTTATTTCATAGACATTTATGTTACCTTTTAGGAAAAAAAAAATAAAAAATGGGGGTCACCAAATTCATTTTCTTTCAGGAGTGCAAAATTTACCCCTACCCCCACATATTTTGAGGATAATTCAATATAAAACGTTATGGAATGTACTTTTTGTCAGTTATACCAATTCATAATATTTATAGAAAATAATTGATTATAACAAAGCTGAAAAAGACGATGAAAAAATAATGTATAATAGGTGCCCACCCAGGAATCGACCCTGGCCCGCTAGTTTAAGAATCTGACGCGCTAACCACTAGGCTACGATGTCAGATCGTGCGCCGACCAAATTAACCGTATATATTGGACACACAATAAACCATATTCGTATTCGCATACATGGTGTAAACTTGATAATTTTGTATATTGTTTGATTTCGCCAGATCTATTTATCAGTTTTTTGGTACTGAGACGATCATTTATAATAATGGGTCAATAGATATTTCGGACACATTTTAGTTACTTTATTTTGTCCAGAAAATGCGGAAATATCCATCTGCTGCCTTCGTACAATTGCTAGCCCTTAAGCTTTGCAATCCTAGATTTAAGTCCGGTGCCACTTGGTTTAATTTTTCGAAAAGACACTGCATAGCCTTCCAGATGGGGGTACGAAACGACTGATAATATATTTGTCCTCAATTCTTTATGTGAGATACTAAATCAACGAAAGTAAAAACTTTTCTGTGTATTCATAGATTTTTCACGAGCCTTTTACTCTATCTGGAGAATAGGACTATGGGGCAAACTTTATTTCAATCTAATAGACGGAAGTTTTTTCGCGTTGTTACCAATATGTATGAAAACATAAAATCATGTGTTAAATCTAACAAAATTACATCAACTTTCTTTGAAGACCAGTGCAGGATCCGCCAGGGGGAAAATATATCCCCCATGTTTTTTTTCTATATATCTAAACGACCTAGAATATTTTCTCTTGTCTTGAGGCGTCGAAACACTACATCTCGAAATACTTACAAATGAATTGAATTTGTACTTAAAGTTACTGATCCTTCTCTATGCCGAAGATACTATCATCATGTCAAAGAATAAATTAAATTTTCAAAAATGCTTAAACGAATTTTACGATTACTGCCAAATTTGGAAACTTGATATAACTTCAATAAAACTGAAATAATAATATTTAATTCATGAAACAATAATAATTTTGAATTCACATTTGGAGACAATACTATCAAAATCGTAGATAAATACAAATATTTGGGTGTAATATTCTCTAGATCAAGCAGCTTCTTATAAGCAAGGTAACACCTTGTTAAACAATCAAAAAGCTATGCATCTCATGTTCATGAGAGCTAAAAATCTGGATCTACCTCTTGACCTGCAGTTAAAACATTTTGACAATACAGTGCTACCTATTCTTACATTGGGGTCTGAAAGTTGGGGGTATGAAAGCCTGGACATGTTAGAACGTGTTCACACTGACTTTTTGAGACGTTTGTCTAAGTGTAGAAAAAGCACACCCAAATACATGCTCTATGCAGAGCTTGGAAGATATCCAATTGAAATGATTATAAAAACAAAGAATGGTCAGTTTTTGGACACGTCTGATTACTGGGAAAATATCAAGGCTGTCTTATAATATGTTGTTATTTATACTTAAATCTGAACAAATTTACTCGAAATGGAATCACTGTATCAAAAGCATTTTAAATCACTCAGGTAAATACGATGCATGGTTAAGGCAATTCACAGCAGTAAATCTATTTTTAGGCAAAATAATTAAGCAAAATCTACTAGACCAGTTTCTTTAAAATTGGAATGCACAAATGCATGACTCCTCCAAAGGACGCAACTATGGCCTATTCAAAGCTGACATGAACCTAGAGAAATATATCATTAACCTAAACGGTTCACTTTTTTATAGTATGATACGATTCCGTACAGCCAATTATAAGCTGCCGATTGAAACTGGCTGGTGGTCATTGCCCGCATCTTGTCTTTGTTCAAGATTTATAGTTCTTGAAATACAATTTTCTTGTTTGGTTAGGTACAAACTTAGCCAGTATTAGATTATTCTAATATGGCGACCTATAGAGAGATGAAATCGCCCAAGTTCTGCATATAGATACACATTATTCGTGAACATTTTCACATTAAGTAACCATTGCAAAACTTCGATGTACTCTCTCTATATTTTGCGTACTTGAAAAACCCAAATTTCACATGCATAGTTAAGAATTGATAAGACAAATGTATCGAACAGATTGAACATAATGTTAGCACTTCCATAGATCTTGCAATTGTCAAGAGACAGTTCATAGCTCGTAGTGCTTTACCTGCTAATGTAGTTGTAGCCTTAATAAATGACCCCCACTGGATAGGACAACACCTACATAATTAAAGCTGCTCACTATTTCGATTTCCACTCCTGCGTATGTCCATCTTTCTTTATTACTTAATTGTCCCCCTTTTCTGGAAACAACTATTTTCGTTTAAGTTAGGTTCTATTTAATACAAAACATTTCTAAATAATTCAATGAAGATTGAAACCCTTCAATTGAGTCTGATAGTATGACAGCATCATCAGCAAACATTACTGAGATTTGTTCTTACTAGTGTTAGTCCCGCATTAGTGTTTTGTTGCAAATATATCTCTTGATTATTAATAAATAATGAAAATAGAAAAGGAGAGAGAACCTCTCCTTGCATTAATCCGATATCGGATTTGAAAAAAAATCAAAGAATGTGTTAATATTTTTAACACAAGACATAACCTACATAGAACGTATTTGATCAAAACGTTTTTTATCTAACCCATTCTTTAAAAGTTTGTACCACAGGCCATTCCTGTAAACTGAATCAAGGGCTTTTTTAAAGGCGATAAAACAGAGAAAGTGTCAACAGGCGTTTTAAAAAACACTTGGTTGCATGGCAAGATGTGTAATTATACAATGGTCAGAATAACAATTAATACCAATAAAACCATGAACAGATTTGAACAAGAGTGCCCGTCAGTTTGAGCATACACGTACGAGCATGTGCCCCAAAAGTCGCGAGATTTTGATAACTTTATAGCATCAGCGACCATTTCCACCCTATGCAGACAGTCTGAACGGGGTAAGGTAGGATAAGACTTGCTACAGTCAGATACCCACAACCCCATGTCTGGGTTTCGTGTAGCAATTTTGATACGAAGGTTTCGATCATAAGGTTTTGATCAGTCAGCGAAATACAACGTTTTTCTGAGCCTGTGAGGTAGCGATATGTTTATTTTCATTTGCATGCCCTTTCCCCCCAAATTAACATAATGCTAGATTCCATAAGGACTCCTGTTACGTAGGTCACTGGTACATTTTAACAGCTTTCCAATTAGTTCTTTACAAAGTAATAAGTAGAGAGTTTAGTATACATAAAGAAATAGGACTATTCTCTCGTTCAGGCTGTGATGGTCTGAAAGGAATACGCACAGCTTGAAAGGGACGTATAAAATCCAAACAACACAGCAAAAATTTCGATCCGTATGAGAGAAAGAGTTTTGGTCAATAAGTCTGAACATATGGTTTCGTACAATCTGTTCCCAATCTATTGCCTATATTATTTTCACTTTGACTGCTGTTAACGTTTAATCACGATAGACACTGACCAGACTGGTTTTATTTAAATACGTCATAAATACATTTCTAGATATCAATCATTTTGTATTGTGGGTAAGGAATTTGGATTTAAAACTTAAATCAGCTATATCTATATTTACGATCATTCAACAAGATACTGGTTCAAAATACAGCTTCTAATCAAGTGTAGCCAATTATGTGGTCAATCATAGATCATACATAGTGTATTGCATATAGTTGTAGACCCCAGTCAGATCAGAAATAGTACACTTCTTCCATTCAAAAACAGATCGAAATTCACTGTTTTATGTATAAAAAACGTGTTTTGATCGTCAAAAACAACTTTTTGATTGCAAACGAATGATTGTAGAACGCAGATATTGCATTAACAATCTCAATGTTTATTAGCTGGGTCCAGTCTAGCCGCCCACATGCTTGGCTATGCCCGGAAAACTCTAGTATGGAGAGTATATTATACTCTTGAGAGGTCCTATTTACTATTTTGTCCTAGCCTCTCCATGATCAAAGTTAAAGTTGCATTTCAGTATTGGATTAACGAAATTGAGATGATGAAGATAACGCATGCAAAAAAAATCGTTGACAAAGTAAAGTCAATTTCAGTTTTTAGATACACAACATATGAAGCGATGTTGAAAGCTCCAGCGATCCATTTAGCGCTCCAGCGCCCTAGCCAGCATTCCAATGGAGCGCTGGGAGTGCAAAGCTTTCAGGGTGAGCAATAGGTAGTTCCGATGGAGTGATGGAGTGGTATTTCGTGGAGTGTATCCTGAGTGCCATGGGAGTGCATCAGGAGTACTATTTGAGGGCATCATGAGTGCTAAAATGGTAAAAAAGACAGTTGGTGGTAGTGTAACTGTTGCACGGAAAGGTATGAAATAATTGTATACTGTTTGATACTTGCCGGCTCAAAAAATTATCTTATCTTATCCATTATGAACCTATGGGAAAACTTTAATAATCTCCTCTGAAACCAGAGTTGAGAATTGAAAATAATTTGGTAGAAATAGTCAGTGGGACATGGACAGTTTCCATTATGTGCCTATGGAAAAACTTTTAAAAAAATCTTCTCCTCTGAAACCAGTGGTCAAAATTGATAACTATTTAGCAGAAATGTCACTAGGTGAGCTCTACAAAACTCTCTAAACCAGTGGTCAAAATTGATAACTATTTAGCAGAAATGTTCATTAGGTGAGCTCTACAAAACTCTCTAAACCAGTGGTCAAAACTGATAACTATTTAGCAGAAATGTTCACTAGGTGAGCTCTACAAAACTCTCTAAACCAGTGGTCAAAATTGATAACTATTTAGCAGAAATGATCACTAGGTGAGCTCTACAAAACTCTCTAAACCAGTGGTCAAAATTGATAACTATTTAGCAGAAATGTTCACTAGGTGAGCTCTACAAAACTCTCTAAACCAGTGGTCAAAATTGATAACTATTTAGCAGAAATGTTCATTAGGTGAGCTCTACAAAACTCTCTAAACCAGTGGTCAAAATTGATAACTATTTAGCAGAAATGTTCACTAGGTGAGCTCTACAAAACTCTCTAAACCAGTGGTCAAAATTGATAACTATTTAGCAGAAATATTCACTAGGTGAGCTCTACAAAACTCTCTAAACCATTGGTCAAAATTGATAACTATTTAGCAGAAATGTTCACTAGGTGAGCTCTACAAAACTCTCTAAACCAATGGTCAAAATTGATAACTATTTAGCAGAAATGTTCGTTAGGTGAGCTTTACAAAACTCTCTAAACCAGTGGTCAAAATTGATAGCTATTTAGCAGAAATGTTCGTTAGGTGAGCTCTACAAAACTCTCTAAACCAGTGGTCAAAATTGATAACTATTTAGCAGAAATGTTCATTAGGTGAGCTCTACAAAACTCTCTAAAAGAAATTTGATCCGTCAAATAACATAGCAGACAAGGGACGTGGCTTATCACGATAACAAAAACTTTGAAGATTTTATCTCTGAAAATGTTGGTCAGAATTAAAAAAAAATTGGTAGATAGTCACTGGGTGACCTTCTACAAAGAAGACTAAAACAAACTCTGAAGATCTTCTCCTCTGGAACTGGTGGTCAGAATTCATATTAATTTGGTAGAAGCGATCACTTGATGAACTTCACCTTGATGACCTTCACTAGCTAAGTAGAATTTGATCTGTCAACAACAAGGCCGCCAAGGAACGTGGCCAGTTTCCATGATGGACCTTTTTAAGAAACATTTAAACATCTTCTTCTCTGAAACCAGTGGTCAGAACGCAGAAATGGTTTTTTGGTGACCCTTTACAAAAATAGGTAATACAAATTTAATTTGTCCCAAAACAAGGCTAAATTTTGCTACTTTTTTCAAAAATAACAACTAAGGCATGATATCACATGAGAATCGTCTGCTGGCAGACGATTCTCATGTAATATCATACCTTTTTTTTTGTCGAAAATTGGGAAAGGTGTCGCAAAATTCGTCGTCTGCTGCAGTCGTGATTGGCGCCTCAAGGGTTAATCAAACAAACAACGTTGTGCTAGTATAGCACATGTATGAGAAAATTGGCGGGATGTTGAGAACGCTGAAATACTGTAAATTCGGAAATTTTCGCGAGAACTTTATTTTTGCGTATAGCGTTAAAACACATATTTTCGACGTATAAAATTCGCAACAAGAGCGTGATTTACCTATATCAGTAAATGACAGAGTAATTTCGTCAATTCGCGAAAATTTCCGAATTTACAGTAGTCACTTACTTTTTGATGAAAAAAATGGTCAACGGCTCCACTATTTTTGCTTGTATGTCTTGGACTGAGATCTTGGATCTAATAATTCGTGTAATAGTCAGGGGCGATCGGGACTCCAGTGCGAATTTGATGCCGATTTATGGTGACCTATACCAAATCAAACTTTAGGGGAAAATTAATGAAAATCATCTGGTCACCTATCTGGGTTTCACGTCTGGACGTCATTATGACGTCATCAAAATAACGTATATTGTATCAGTGCAATTTAAACGGTATGTCTATTGTAGTATATGGCGATCAGGACTCTCTTGCATTTTGTTTGCCAATTTCAGTCGAAATGCACCAAATTTAATCTTAGGAGGTTAATAATTAAAATTAACATGTCGCCCATAGTGTTTGCACATCAAAACAAAAAGATGACGTCATTGAAATGACGCCTAATATGTAAATACCACATATATATGCGTTTTGTCCACTTCCAACGCATGGAAATATTTCTTTAATAAACTGGCAGTCTAATCATGACTGAATACAAACTCTTTTAAATCGTAACATACAAAATATATTGAAACAGATAGTGTGAAGTCAGTTCGAGGGTGGGACGTAAATGTCGTCTCGATTTACGAATAAAAAGACAGTGGAGTGAATGAAAACACGATAATGAACGGTGTAAATATAATCTCTTATGCTTATATATATATAGATGTACCGCGATCTCTGACCAATGACCTTTGGGTCTTTCTATTTCAAACGATTGACGCAGAATACGTAAAATGAGCCAGTCTGGGTAGAACATATGTGTATGTCAAAGCTTTTATAGTAAAAGCTTTTATAGAAATCCCTTTTTTCTAGTACACCGTATCAATATTGTTAATAGAGTCACGCTCAAAAGCTTTTGCTTGTCTGTAGCTGCTTATCCTACACTCAAAGAAAAGATAGTAGTAATAATCATTTGCATACACTATCAACCAAACTCATTATAGTCCGAGTTTGACCCCTGAAGGATCAAACGTTAGAAGAGTCTACTTAGTAGTAAGTTCATGATATGGAAATGAGGATACACCCTCTACAAGTTACCCATTGTACTTCGATAGCACGGCCAATAGAAAACTGTTACAATCTAATTTATCTTTCGCATGCTTATAGGTAGAATCGTCTTCAAAGGTCAAAATCGGACAATAAGGCATTCTTGTTGATACGGCTAAAGAAAAATCTGAATCCACATGAAAATAGTTGTTCAAAAGTCATAAGCATATTGACCACTGGCAATATTTTACATGAGTCATCTTCTGCTCCACGGCAACACTAATCAGTACAATATAAATGGTTTACTTTGTACTTACACCGAGATGTTTCGCAAACAGACATGCTGCAACTACATTTTATCAGCTGCAGAGGGGTTTCGGGGGCAGGAGGCAACATGCGCTGATCCAGGGATTTTTGTCAGTCTTACTTAGTCCTCAGCTTATTTTACAATTTACAGAGGGGGTCCAATGGTTTTATTGCTGAGAAAACTATACTTATACTTTACCAAGGATCCAGAGGGGGTCCATTATCTTCCAGGGGGGGGGTGTCAAACTTTTTCCAGGGGGGGTCCAAATGCTAATTTCTTTAGAAACCCATGTACGTACTTGCTATTTTCCAGGTGGGGGTGGTGTCCGGACTCCCTATCCCCCTCAGGATCCGCACATGAGCAATGTCATCATAACGGGACAACATTTATCACAGTCCCGCTTCTAACCATAATTGTCAGGCATTGATTTGTCAGGATTAATGACAGATGAGGTTTTCCAAATGATGCACTGGTACTGCGCACGTTTGACACCTTCAAGAAACACAGCTCTTGGAAGTGGTAGTTTTTGCAATTCAGCTTTTTTTCTCCCAAATATCCACTACGTCAACGCAGTGAGTCGAAAAATATCGGTGACTGGCTAATACAAAGTAAGAAAGACGGCAAGGATCAGGAATCGATACATTCAAGTACCACACCTGACCCAGGATACCAATGGGAAAGTAACAAACTCACAGTTAAACATCACCGACGAGAGCTAAGAAGTCAGGACAATTTACAAATACATTACTCTAGTGCATCCGCCACAGTGCTTTCTAAGGGCACTGAGCCGAGTTGAAAGAATGCTTCGTGGATAGAGTCACTAGCATAGCTAAATGCCTGCCAATATGATTTCTTGCTCTTTCCTGACATTGAACTAGTCAATATCAGCACCTGAAAGTGCATGGAATTCGATCAGAGCCCTGGTTGTGACATCACCAATGCCACATTGGCATCTTTAATAAGTGTTCTGATCTTAGAAACTTGATGATATATGAGCAAGACTGTTTAAGAAAATGTAAAATACCAACACTTTGCAATTGTTTTATATTTGTTTATTTAAGCGGCGAAAACAAAATTTGCTCCTCTGCAAAACTGGGAGTAGGGTTGTACATTAGCTCATATAAGACAAAATATTTAAGATAGGAAGGAAAATTTGTTTTTTTTGTATTCGTCAACTGAGTATTGGTTTGTTAAACCTAATTTAAAACGATATTCATTTATATTCCATAGGGAACAATGTTAAAAACATATGATAATTTTACTCTAAATTCAATATTTCGGCCAAAGGACTTTATCAAGAAAAACATGCACTTCACTGTCGACTACATAGTCTCTGTTCCACCATCTTGTAAATGACATTGAAGTGCATGTTTTCTTGATAATAACCTTAGGCCGAAATATTGAATTAAGGGTAAAATTATAATGACAATCTAAAACGGTTTGAAACCGACTCAGAGCAGTCGTTAAACTAAATGACGATAGCCAAAATTACCACTTTTAAATTATAATTAAGTTCATGTAACGCACATAATACAATATGTTGCCGTAAACAGCTGTCATATATAGTAAAGTCATCCAGAAATTTGCAGACTATTAGAATGTTCATTTATTAGCTACTTTTAAAGTCTTTTTTCTGTAGCTCAAGCTTTCAATTTTCTTATTCTCAAATTGATAAAGTAACATATGTAACAAGCTGTTACAAGCTAACACCCATGCTTACAGTGTGCACACCTTGAATTGGTACATACGATAGAGTGTATCTAAAAGAGTTTGGGATGGAGCATTGCAGTCAAAATCTTGTTTGATGATTATTCTGTTTTTAATGAGATGAGGAGGACAATTATTTTACCAGAGAAGCAGAAATAATAATCGATATTGTATTTGACTTGGATAAGGATTGATTTAGAATATTTACATTAGAAAAGGACATTTACTAAATTGTACTGTTTAAATGTGAAACGATTATTTTCTATGTTCCTCTAGGATGTATCTTTATTTTAGAATTATTCATATTAGGAAAAAAATTGAAAACAAATATTCATAGCATCTGTAACAAAGGTACAGGGGCATAATAATCATCAATACCTAAGACTTAAGCGCCAGAGGCTGGAGACTTTAGCTAGGAAAACATGCAAAATATATTCATTTTATCCTGAAATATCATCTCTTACATCAAGTCAATGTCCTTGCTCATTAATTATGTCATGTAACATATGTTACAACCTTTAACAAGTGCTTCAATCTTGTTATTAAACCTGCAAATTCTATAATATATGAGCAAGACAATCCCAAATATGCAAGATATCCAACAGCAGCAAATGTTTTCATATATTTTTACTTAAATGATGCTAACCAAATTCGGCTCCTTAAAATTGGGTAAAGCATTTGGGTTGTTTATTTACACGTATAAGACACTATCTTTAAAGTATAAATGCAAACTTTGGATTTTCTCTAACCAAAATGAGTTTGTTAGTACAAAATAATCAATTTTTTTTTTTGGAAAATGCACATATCAGCTTGAAAGTAAATGATATTGATCACAAGTTTCATGTTAAAAGGATAATCTAATTAAAGTAACGTACATAACACCACAGGAAGCTGTAATTTTGCTCCAAAAGAATTTATATGTAGCTAAAGTTGTCAATATGCAGACCATATGAGTAATTTAAATAATTAGCAATCTTTCTGTAGCTCAAACTTTTAATTATCTTTTTTTCTAAATTTAATATGTTAACATATGTAACAGGCTGTCAGAGACTTACGCCCCGGCGAACATAGTGCGAACATCTATTAAAAGTCGCAGCTTGGAATCCTCTTTTAGATAGGATAAGCTTGCAAAATTCCCCAGGGGGAGCAATAGCATTCTCAACCATCAGTCTAAAGGTGGCCCAATAAGCTGGGTATTTACAAGAAATCTACGGTATTTTGCATGCAAAATATAGTTATCGATAAATAATTCATTGTCAAAGTCAGGTAAAGCATTGATGCAACCATCATATGAATAAAATAATTGATATTATGTTAAAAAAGCGTTCGTGTTGGAGAAATATGACCATACCAACACAAACTATAGCTTTTATTAACGGGCAGTTTCTTGTTATGGTCGCCATATTTATGACGTCATAACTAGCCTCAGACGCGGATTTGAGATTGGTGACCACCTTTAAATTAAAGGTAAGACTCCACTGAAGGTTTTGATATAGGTCACCATAAATCGGCACACAATTCGCACGGGACCTATTTTTTGTCCCTAAGGGCCCTGACTATAAATCGTTTGCCAGCAGATGGTTCACGTGAATTATCAAGGAAGCAGTCACATAAAATATCGTCTTTTGGCGTTTGGACAATAAAGGCATTTTGAGCCATATTCGGTCTTATACGCGCACCAGTTCTAATAAGCGCACATTGATTGCAATTTGGGCTGCTTAGGCTATATTAACCTTTTAAGTGCCCCCTGGAAAATGTAGGACCTCCTCTGAAACCTTTGAAAATTATGGTTTTCTTTGAAATAAACCATTGATACACCACTGTTAAACTGTACATGTAACACTTAATAAGTCGAGGACTAAAACAAAAACAAAAAAACGTTGTCTGAGTCGGGCCTGGACCCCCCCCCTGGCAAAAAATCCTGGATCCGCGCATGCACGCCTGTTTGCGTGGCCCAAAAGCATATGGACAAAATATAAATTTTACCTGATTTCCCTTCCTTAGCAGATGGAATAGCCGAACCACGCCCAGATATAAATATCAAAGTTGCCACATTTACAGTAAGCGAAAAGTCTATTAATACCAACAAAGGCGCAGATCCACCAGTCATTATATATATGAGCCGCGGCATGAGATTTCCAACAATGTGGTATATGCGACCAGCAAAGGCTAAGACCAGCCTCCGCATAAGCGCAGTCTGATCAGAGCTTTGGTTTGTCGCTTGAATATTCTATGAGTGTTAAGCTACTGACTGAACAGCATTTGGAGTTTCTAAGCTTTAAAGGAGGTTACACAGGCTCATCTGAGTCTACACCTGTCAAAATGCCACATTGTTGGAAATCACATATCACGGCTCATATGTGCATCGCGAAGTCGCAAAATTCTCAAGACATTTCACGCTGCATAAGGTTCTATATTACATGGGGTCCTGTATTACATGGGGTTCTGTATTACATGGGGTTCTGTATTACATGGGGTTCTGTATTACATGGGGTTCTGTATTACATGGGGTTCTATATTACATGGGGTTCTATATTACATGGGGTTCTGTATAACATGGGGTTCTATATTACATGGGGTTTTATATTATATGGGGCTCTGTATTACATGGGGTTCTATATTGCATGGGGTTCTGTATTACATGGGGTTCTATATTACATGGGGTTCTATATTACATGGGGTTCTATATTACATGTGGTTCTGTATTACCTGGGGTTCTACATTGCATGGGGTTCTGTATTACATGGGGTTCTATATTACATTGGGTTCTGTATTACATGGGGTTCTATATTACATGGGGTTCTGTTTTACATGGGGTTCTATATTACATGGGGTTCTGTATTACATTGGGTTCTGTATTACATGGGGTTCTGTATTACATGGGGTTCTGTATTACATGGGGTTCTATATTACATGGGGTTCTGTATTACATGGGGTTCTGTATTACATGGGGTTCTATTTTACATGATGTTCTGTATTACATGGGGTTCTATATTACATGGGGTTCTGTATTACATGGGGTTCTATATTACATGGGGTTCTATATTACATGGGGTTCTGTATTACATGGGTTCTGTATTACATGGGGTTCTGTATTATATGGGGTTCTGTATTACATGGGGTTCTGTATTACATGGGGTTCTGTATTACAAGGGGTTCTATATTACATGGGGTTCTGTATTACATGGGGTTCTGTATAACATGGGGTTCTATATTACATGGGGTTCTGTATTACATGGTGTTCTGTATTACATGGGGTTCTGTATTCATGTGGTTCTATATTACATGGGGTTCTGTATTACATGGGGTTCTGTATTACATGGGGTTCTGTATTACATGGGGTTCCATATTACATGGGGTTCTATATTACATGGGGTTTTTATTACATGGGTTCTGTATTACATGGGGTTCTGTATTACACGGGGTTCTGTATTACATGGGGTTCTATATTACATGGGGTTCTGTATTACATGGGGTTCTATATTACATGGGGTTCTGTATTACATGGGGTTCTATATTACATGGGGTTCTATATTACATGGGGTTCTATATTACATGGGGCTCTGTTGTTTCCCCATTTGATGCAAGAAAAAAGCGACGCGTCATTGCATGACCGCGTTTATGTGAAAGGGACTTAATGGTTACTTTACCTCTACAATATTAACCTGGTCCTGACCTTTATGCATGAATAAATTATGAGTTATATCACTGAATATATATTTTTTCGTGATGGATCGTGTGCAATCGGTATGTTCCGAGCAATTACGGAAATAAACGCCTTGGTGCAATTGCTATAATATCCGTCCATAACTCCAAATGTTGTACTTTTCACTGTAGTCGTGTGATAAGTCCACATAACTCAAAATACGTAAATTATGGGTTTGAATCCTGCCTGACCCCATTTTTATTTTTGATACAATTTGTTCTTTGTTAAAGATATGCACTTAATCACAAGACGTTTTAAGTTCACGTTTTCTTTGAAAGTGTAATGAATGACAACTTCTAGATGCTGGGAGTTAGAGTTTTATATTTAGTTTGTGAATACGCCTTAAAACAAACAAACACCCCTGCTCTTGGCTCCAAAGCAAATACATCAGTTATAGCTCGTCGGAGATTTCTATAAAGAACATCAAGGAGGTCCATATATGAGCCACAAAATGAGATTTCTATCAATGTGGCATGTGCGAGATATGCAAAGGCTCAGACAAGTCTGCGCATCAGAGCCTTTGCTAATCGCTTGAATATTCGATGCCTGGTAAGCTACTGATGAACAGCATGTAGAGTTTCTCTTCTTAAAAGGAGACTCCACAGACTCACCTAGTTCTATTCATGTCAAAATGCCAAATAGTAGGAAATCTCATGTCGCAAACTGAAGAGGTAACGTGCGAGAGGTAAAGTTTCAGTGTTACGGATCCGACGTGAAAATGTTGTTGTCATCAAACAGATCAATTGAATACAATCGATAAACGATATTGCAAAAAGATGAAAAAAGTAATTAAAAAAAATAGTTACAATTACTAATGTCGCGTATGGGATTCGAACTTTACAACGCAGTGCTTAAAAATATAAAAGTATACTTAAAGCCATTAAAAACGCAACTGGTACAATTGCTATGTTTCCAATAAATATCAGCTTGATACACTTTGTCTTTGTACTTACAAGCGTCCCTAACGTAGGAGAACTAAAACTTGAGCTCACTTACACACTTCTGCCAAATTTTTTTTTGTGAAAAATGATAAATTCGTCATTTTTTTTTGGTAACCATATTAAATCATGAAATTTTATTCAATTTCAGCGTGCAAGTACAGCGTTTCACTCACTCAAACAAAAAACAAACGGTGAACAAATTCACTTTGCTGGAAGGACCTAAAATTTATGCTTTAAATTTCATTTTTCGTAAAATTTCCCCAAAATTTGAGAAATAACTAAGGCTTCAATTACACTGAATCATTTGAAATTGGCATACGTAATTTGTAAGGTCATAACGAATGGTTATCATTTATCGCAATATTTACCGTCGAAAGTGTCGCATTTTCGTTAACTTCCGGTTTTCATGCTGAAACTTTGATGACCATTTTGAAGGTCAAAACTTCAAGACAAAGAAAATCTGTTGCGTGTGCATAGAAAATAGAGCAGTGTTGAAATTTTCCGAGAGTTTGAATCCAAAAGAGCCATTTATAATGAAGATCTGATATCCAGATTATTCAGGTGATTTTGCAGTTTTTGTGTCGAAGTTCGGGTTGTGTCCCTTTATTAAAAAATACAGCCTGGCTTATCTGGGATGCTTTATCTGCACCAACAGTATTGGCTTGATATCGCGACCATAGGTTTGTGATTTTAATTTATCAGAATGGTAAAATAGCATTAAATCTCGAGTAAGGTTACACTGTAAAAGTTGGGTTTTTACTGGCGTTAAGAATATTATATCCACGTGTTCTACCCACTGAGCAACTCAGGTAAATGATAGAGCAATTGATACATGTAATTATACCGGTATATACATTTACTGTGCTACAAATGTATAAAGTATCACATGCATTTCCGTATTAGAACATACGATGACCGCCGAAGATATATTTAGATGTTCAATCGGCTGTGAAATTATGTTAATGATAAAGGCCAGGATCAGGTTAATATTTGCAAGGAATAGTGGATTTCATAAAGGTTTTCTCTTGGCCGTGCTCAATAGAACTTAACCCTTAAAGCGCCACCTATAAATTGCAGCAGACGACAATTTCAAATTTTGCCGCTTTGATAAGGCATGATATTTCATGAGAATCGTCTGCTGGCAGACGATTCTCACGTAATATCATACCTTATTTTTGTCGAAAATTGAGAAAGATGTCTCAAAATGTGTCGTCTGCTGCAGTCGTGATTGGCGCTTTAAGGGTTAACAGGCTGTTGTCCATGTTTGATCTACATTATAATAAAACGGGTCAGCGCATGTGATAACGGTACTACTGCGCACGCGTAAAGTCGTGTTTTGAACGAGCATGCACAGCGGTGCATTTAGTTAAGATGTTCAGTATTCAATTGATTTCTTTATCTTTTTCTTAACTTTGTGTGTGACCAGAAGTGGAGCATGCGAGACTGCACACATGCACAGGCTCGCCTGATCCTTCGTTGTAAGCATATGCGATAAGTTCCAAATAATATGATCAGGACAAAGTGAGTTACATGTAATATATAATATATGCGACAAAAATATGTTCACGATCAGGCGGACACCAAGGAAAGTTAGAGTTGAACAATGCTGCATAAATCAAAAAGGTATGGCTTTATACAGAAATACTTGTAAAATATAAACTTAACCAAGCTAGAAACTGAGTGATTTAATTTTCTCAGGTTTCAGTGTTATTCATGCATTAAAAGTATTTCGTGCCTTGACAATTTAAGATAGTAACATTCATTATTTGGTGATATATAAATTTTATAGAATTTGCCTCAAGCTAAGGAACACGATATTCTTTTAATTAACTAAATGAAGTATTTAATCATATTAACGATTCGGGTGGATTTTACAACCCAAAAACGGAAATCATGAAGTAGACTTAAACATAAAATATTTTAAATGGACCCCGCAACTAAAAAAACAAAACAAAAAACACACACAAAAAACAACAGTATAAAGCAAACAAAAAACTACGTGCTTTTTTCCATCATTTTATGTAGCATTTGCTTTAATGAGAGAGTGAAGTCAATGGAAATTCCTGTGAGTACTATTCTAACTTAAAGAGACTAGATGTGTAACTATGAACATTTTTCGAAAAAAAATCTTTTTAAATCATTTGTAAAAACAGAATTAAGTTATGTTTTCACAATAAATATGTTCATTACAGTTGAAATTTGCATGGAAAAGTGAATTATAAAAAACAGGTGATTTTTCTCTTGTTGGGAATTATTTGCGTCCCTCCAATAATTCAAGACAGTTGATTTTTAACATAAACGCTGTTGTTTTGATAGTGATAATTTGTTAAGACTTAAGAAAATGGAAAAAAAAACTTTACCCGAATTTGAGTATTTTTACTGTATTCTTGAATAATAGAAACTTTTTTTCCAAAATGAGAATATCAAAAGTTACAGACTATGCAGCTTTAAGAAATATTTAATCATACACAATTTATTAGTTTAAAAACCCGCTTCAAGTATTGTTTTTTTGCAAACCGACCTTTTTTTCTATTCTAGCACAACGTAAGTAAGTGTGCAAAGATCAGGAATCGATATAATCAAGTACCACACTTTACCCGGGACACCATATGGGAAAGTGACAAAAACTAAAGCAAACATCAGTCACAAAAAAGCCAAGCGGTCAGCCCTTGCCCAGCAGGTGATCACAAAACTGCAAGGGCAGTATAACAATGACAAACAATGATAATCGAACGGCTTTTTGAAGATTACTGACAATCTGGACATTTATTGACAGAACTTTTCAGAAAGCAGATAAAACACCTCGTTTTGCATACGGTTTACAGTCTCGAGCCAATGATGTGCTTCACATGCATTGAAAAAGCTAATGTTTTCAATCTTCCATTGCAAGCTTTCAATTCTTAATTGGGGAATTAAACATATATCCAGATAAGGAAACTTCTGAGCGTAAATATTAATTATTTTCTTATTTATCAATTTAGCTCTGACTATCTGTGAGTCATGGGCCCTTTTCTTTGTTTCATCATGGTGTGTTAATTTGATCAGAGTGTTTCTCAATGATGATACATTGCATTAGTTAGATAGCCTCCATGCGAGCTGAACATTTCTTGTACTACAACAACAGCAGAATCTAGGGGGAAGATTTGGTACTAGTAAAATGCATTTAAGCCCCCTGGTGGCTTAGGCTGCTGTCCGTTCTAAGGCGGTGGTTTTGTTGTTGTTGACTTTTTGTTTATTGTTACTCTAATTGTGGGAGTCTGTAATTGTTCTATGTTTTGTTGTATGTTACTTTATGTCCGTCCTAGTATTGCAATCATCTTGATGGGGAAGAGAGAGCTGGTTGCTTTGCTTAATTTGTCTTCCTGGTGTCTCGTGATGGTTAAGCAGCTCTTCCTCGCGGTGCCAAGGGGTTGTCTGCAGTTTGTGATTGTGGTATTTCCTGATCATACTCACTTACTATTTTTAAACATGTGTTTTGTTTCTTTGCGAGTGGTATATTGAGTACCCACAACATATGTTTTTGTTGGGAAGTAAAACAAATATTTTCAATTACAAATGTATCGGCTCTTACAAGGGTGTCCTGTATCACTCTATAATCTCTAGTTTCAGATGGTTGACAGTTGGCTTCAGCATTGCAGCTATAATCGTCTATATGGTGCCCTGTATCACTCCATAATCTCTTGTTTCAGATGGTTGGCAGTTGGCTTCAGCATTGCAGCTATAATCGTCTATATGGTGCCCTGTATCACTCTATAATCTCTAGTTTCAGATGGTTGACAGTTGGTTTCAGCATTGCAGCTATAATCGTCTATATGGTGTCCTGTATCACTCTATAATCTCTTGTTTCAGATGGTTGGCAGTTGGCTTCAGCATTGCAGCTATAATCGTCTATATGGTGCCCTGTATCACTCTATAATCTCTAGTTTCAGATGGTTGGCAGTTGGCTTCAGCATTGCCGCTATAATCGTCTATATGGTGTCCTGTATCACTCTATAATCTCTAGTTTCAGATGGTTGACAGTTGGCTTCAGCGTTGCCGCTATAATCGTCTATATGGTGCCCTGTATCACTCTATAATCTCTAGTTTCAGCTGGTTGACAGTTGGCTTCAGCATTGCCGCTATAATCGTCTATATGGTGTCCTGTATCACTCTATAATCTCTAGTTTCAGCTGGTTGACAGTTGGCTTCAGCATTGCAGTTATAATCGTCTATATGGTGCCCTGTATCACTCTATAATCTCTAGTTTCAGATGGTTGACAGTTGGCTTCAGCATTGCAGCTATAATCGTCTATATGGTGTCCTGTATCACTCTATAATCTCTAGTTTCAAATGGTTGGCAGTTGGCTTCAGCATTGCAGTTATAATCGTCTATATGGTGCCCTATATCACTCTATAATCTCTAGTTTCAGATGGTAGGCAGTTGGCTTCAGCATTGCCGCTATAATCGTCTATATGGTGTCCTGTATCACTCTATAATCTCTAGTTTCAGATGGTTGACAGTTGGCTTCAGCATTGCAGCTATAATCGTCTATATGGTGCCCTGTATCACTCTATAATCTCTAGTTTCAGATGGTTGGCAGTTGGCTTCAGCATTGCAGCTATAATCGTCTATATGGTGCCCTGTATCACTCTATAATCTCTAGTTTCAGATGGTTGACAGTTGGTTTCAGCATTGCAGCTATAATCGTCTATATGGTGTCCTGTATCACTCTATAATCTCTTGTTTCAGATGGTTGGCAGTTGACTTCGGCATTGCAGCTATAATCGTCTATATGGTGCCCTGTATCACTCTATAATCTCTAGTTTCAGATGGTTGGCAGTTGGCTTCAGCATTGCAGCTATAATCGTCTATATGGTGCCCTGTATCACTCTATAATCTCTAGTTTCAGATGGTTGGCAGTTGGCTTCAGCATTGCCGCTATAATCGTCTATATGGTGTCCTGTATCACTCTATAATCTCTAGTTTCAGCTGGTTGACAGTTGGCTTCAGCATTGCAGTTATAATCGTCTATATGGTGCCCTGTATCACTCTATAATCTCTAGTGTCAGATGGTTGACAGTTGGCTTCAGCATTGCAGCTATAATCGTCTATATGGTGTCCTGTATCACTCTATAATCTCTAGTTTCAGATGGTTGGCAGTTGGCTTCAGCATTGCAGTTATAATCGTCTATATGGTGCCCTGTATCACTCTATAATCTCTAGTTTCAGATGGTTGGCAGTTGGCTTCAGCATTGCAGTTATAATCGTCTATATGGTGCCCTGTATCACTCTATAATCTCTTGTTTCAGATGGTTGACAGTTGGCTTCAGCATTGCCGCTATAATCGTCTATATGGTGTCCTGTATCACTCTATAATCTCTAGTTTCAGATGGTTGACAGTTGGCTTCAGCATTGCCGCTATAATCGTCTATATGGTGCCCTGTATCACTCTATAATCTCTAGTTTCAGCTACTTGACAGTTGGCTTCAGCATTGCAGCTATAATCGTCTATATGGTGCCCTGTATCACTCTATAATCTCTAGTTTCAGATGGTAAGCAGTTGGCTTCAGCGTTGCCGCTATAATCGTCTATATGGTGCCCTGTATCACTCTATAATCTCTAGTTTCAGCTGGTTGACAGTTGGCTTCAGCATTGCAGCTATAATAATCTATATGGTGCCCTGTATCACTCTATAATCTCTAGTTTCAGATGGTTGGCAGTTGGCTTCAGCGTTGCCGCTATAATCGTCTATATGGTGCCCTGTATCACTCTATAATCTCTAGTTTCAGATGGTTGACAGTTGGCTTCAGCATTGCAGCTAAAATCGTCTATATGGTACCCTGTATCACTCTATAATCTCTTGTTTCAGACGGTTGACAGTTGGCTTCAGCATTGCAGCTATAATCGTCTATATGGTGCCCTGTATCACTCTATAATCTCTTGTTTCAGATGGTTGACAGTTGGCTTCAGCATTGCAGTTATAATCGTCTATATGGTGTCCTGTATCACTCTATAATCTCTAGTTTCAGATGGTTGACAGTTGGCTTCAGCATTGCAGCTATAATCGTCTATATGGTGCCCTGTATCACTCTATAATCTCTAGTTTCAGATGGTTGACAGTTGGCTTCAGCATTGCAGCTATAAATGTCTATATGGTGCCCTGTATCACTCTATAATCTCTAGTTTCAGATGGTTGACAGTTGGCTTCAGCATTATCGCTATAATCGTCTATATGGTGTCCCGTATCACTCTATAATCTCTAGTTTCAGATGGTTGACAGTTGGTTTCAGCGTTGCCGCTATAATCGTCTATATGGTGCCCTGTATCACTCTATAATCTCTAGTTTCAGATGGTTGACAGTTGGCTTCAGTATTGCCGCTATAATCGTCTATATGGTGCCCTGTATCACTCTATAATCTCTAGTTTCAGATGGTTGACAGTTGGTTTCAGCATTGCCGCTATAATCGTCTATATGGTGTCCTGTATCACTCTATAATCTCTAGTTTCAGATGGTTGACAGTTTGCTTCAGCATTGCAGCTATAATCGTCTATATGGTGCCCTGTATCACTCTATAATCTCTAGTTTCAGATGGTTTACAGTTGGCTTCAGCATTGCAGCTATAATCGTCTATATGGTGTCCTGTATCACTCTATAATCTCTAGTTATAGATGGTTGACAGTTTGCTTCAGCATTGCAGCTATAATCGTCTATATGGTGCCCTGTATCAATCTATAATCTCTAGTTTCAGATGGTTGGCAGTTGGCTTCAGCATTGCCGCTATAATCGTCTATATGGTGTCCTGTATCACTCTATAATCTCTAGTTTCAGATGGTTGACAGTTGGCTTCAGCATTGCAGCTATAATCGTCTATATGGTGCCCTGTATCACTCTATAATCTCTAGTTTCAGATGGTTGACAGTTGGCTTCAGCATTACCGCTATAATCGTCTAAATGGTGTCCTGTATCACTCTATCTCTAGTTTCAGATGGTTGACAGTTGGCTTCAGCATTGCCGCTATAATCTTTGTGGTACAGATTTTAGACAGATTAAATTTAGACAGATCAAACAAGCTGCAAGAGAACACGTCAATACCAGCCCAAGACCATCAATACCTAATTGACATAGAAACTATAAGGGCTAAAGGAGTAAAGGTACCAGGAGAAAACAGAACGTTGTCAGTTTATCGCAGCGGAGGTAATTGTTATTGGTTGCCATGCACCATCGATTTTATATAGAGGATCTTACATGAATGTTTATGTTTTATTGAATTTATTAAACGAGTTGGGGAAAAGCGATTAAATGCGAGGCTGGCTGCGCATTTTATTACTTTTTCGCAACGAGTTTAATAAATTCAATAAAACAGGAGCACGAATGTTAGATTCTTTTTATCACATGGCAGTAAACATACTTACAAATTGTATTTTTGGTGTGAAAACGTCAAGATTTTCCCTTATTTTTCGCAACGTTATAATGGACGTCATTACGTTTCCCGAAAATCTGTAAACCACTAGTGGTTTATTGAATTTATTGCATGGCGTTATATCACTCCCAGACGGGACGTCATAGGATAAATTATTTAAAAAAAATAAACAATGTAAAATAATAAACAATTACAATAATTAACAAAACAAACAAAAAGTGACAATTGAAAACTTGAGCGAGCTACGCGCCTCGTACATACATCATTACATAATATGAAATGATGACCTTATAAGTGTAAAGTTCGAACCTTAAAAATGATGTAAGGATATGATTGTTACTGTTCATCAAACAAAAGTTGCACGCTTCTCTGCTCTCTCTCTCCCTCGTGGTTGTCCTTTTTCTCCAACTCTTCTAATAAATTCAATTATACATGTTCTTGCACACCGGATAAGGATATCTGAGAATTTACCTTGGGATAGAAAATCTTATCTTACCCATGTATTCTTACCCAAGACGTCAAGTAACGTCATCATGTACACCATCTTAGCATATTCTGGGATTTCTGGAAGCCTATTTTAAAATAAATAAATGATAAAAATAAATTAAAAAAAACATTGGTAAGCAAGAAAAGGAATCCATTATTCGTGAGAGGGCAGGATAGAAAATCCATCCCTTTGGATCACCGTTTGTCATAACTCTCCAAGCCTCGTGATGCCAAACGGTGATCCTCGAGACAGATTTTCTATCCTACCCTCACACTTCTGATAGATTCTTATAGTCTCTCATATAAGATTTTCTTTCTACGAGGCAGAGTGTAGGTTACCCATATTATACCACCCTTACCAATTTTAGCACGAAATATCTCGTGATGTGCAATGTCTACACTGATGTAGGTGGCATAAAATTGTTATACCATGTTTGTCCACCTGTACGTAGGATAATCTACTCGCTGAAGCTCATGGATTATCTCGACGTACAGGCGGACAACCCATGGTATGACTATTACTACCAAAACGCTCAAAAATGCAGAAAATGACACAAATGTGAATGATTACCTGGTGGTAAAGAATTGTGGCAAACACAATAAATAAGCACAACGTCTCAGTATAACACATTAATTAGTAACTATTTCCCCATATGCCACATAGAAAAGTTTATCAAATATGATTAAATGATGATACTTAATGATATCTCTCCATATGCCACATAGAAAAGTTTATCAAATAGGATTAAATGATGATACTTAATGATATTTCTCCATATGCCACATAGAAAAGTTTATCAAATAGGATTAAATGATGATACTTAATGATATTTCTCCATATGCCACATAGAAAAGTTTATCAAATATGATTAAATGATAATACTTAATGATATTTCTCCATATGCCACATAGAAAAGTTTATCAAATATGATTAAATGATGATACTTAATGATATTTCTCCATATGCCACATAGAAAAGTTTATCAAATATGATTAAATGATAATACTTAATGATATTCCCCAATATGCCACATAGATAAGTTTATCAAATATGATTAAATGATGATACTTAATGATATTCCCAAATATGCCACATAGATGAGTTTATCAAATATAATTAAATGATGATACTTAATGATATTCCCCAATATGCCACATAGAAAAGTTTATCAAATAGGATTAAATGATGATACTTAATGATATTCCCCAATATGCCACATAGAAAAGTTTATCCAATATGATTAAATGATGATACTTAATGATATTTCTCCATATGCCACATAGAAAAGTTTATCAAATATGATTAAATGATAATACTTAATGATATTCCCCAATATGCCACATAGATAAGTTTATCAAATATGATTAAATGATGATACTTAATGATATTCCCCAATATGCCACATAGATGAGTTTATCAAATATAATTAAATGATGTTACTTAATGATATTCCCCAATATGCCACATAGAAAAGTTTATCAAATAGGATTAAATGATGATACTTAATGATATTCCCCAATATGCCACATAGAAAAGTTTATCAAATATAATTAAATGATGATACTTAATGATATTCCCCAATATGCCACATAGAAAAGTTTATCGAATAGGATTAAATGATGATACTTAATGATATTTCTCCATATGCCACATAGAAAAGTTTATCAAATATGATTAAATGGTGATACTGAATGATATTTCCCCATATGCCAAATAGAAAAGTTTATCAAATATGATTAAATGATGATACTTAATGATATTTTTCCATATGCCACATAGAAAAGTTTATCGAATAGGATTAAATGATGATACTTAATAATATTTCCCCATATGCCACATAGAAAAGTTTATCAAATATGATTAAATGAGGATACTTAATGATATATCCCCATATGCCAAATAGAAAAGTTAATCAACTATGATTAAATGATGATACTTAATGATATTTCCCCATATGCCAAATAGAAAAGTTTATCAAATATGATTAAATGATGATACTTAATGATATTTCTCCATATGCCACATAGAAAAGTTTATCGAATATGATTAAATCATGATACTTAATGATATTTCCCAATATGCCACATATAAAAGTTTATCAAATATGATTAAATGTTGATATATGGAGTCTATATCTCTCAACTCATTCGTTTTGCTAGAGCATCTAGCTATGTTGTTGACTTCAACACTCGCAATAAATTGTTAACTCAGAAACTTCTTAACCAAGGCTATCGGTATCATAAACTTCGCAAAACATTTTCAAAATTTTATAGACGATACTATGATTTGATTTCTAAATTCCAAGTTGGACTTAAATCTCTCTTGCGCCAAGGACTTTCGGAACCTGATTTCTATGGTGACTTGGTGTATAAGTTGAAGAAGATTGTTGGCTCTAATAATTTTTCAGCGCAGTTCATTAAAATAATTTCCCATTATAAAAAGATTGGCTATAACATTAATGTATTGCAACAGACTGCATGCTTGGTAGTCAACCCAATCACGGTTGGCAACTTTGCTTTCCTCTTTAATTGCACGCCGGTGGGTCGGACTTCAGACTCTATGATGGTTCCGACTTAAAGACTTATCTATTGATGAGATGGTAGGGGCCTGATGCTTTGGCTGTTTGTCGGGCCCACCAGGGTTTACCTGTTGGATTTCTTTTGCTCCGGTATTCAGATTAATTTACTGTTGAGTCCTTATCCTTGCTTTATCTCCTTGTTATATCTTGATTTATATGTTTTAGGAGATGATGCATTGATAAGTAAGGGGTCTTTCATGCAAACCAAATATCTATGTGTCTTGATCCACATCTGAATTAAGGGTGAGGTTGGCGCCGTTAAACCGGTTTAAGCCCTCCAGTAAAATATTTTACTGACAGTTCCAAGGCGGTACTTCTTTTGTGGATCTTTTATGTTTTTGTTCTGTCTTGTGTTTGCTATGTTTTGTGCGCGTCTGTTTATATGTGCTTTTTGGTCACCTGCTGGGAAAGGGCTGACCTCTTGGCTCTCGTTTGTGGTGTCTTCTGTGAGTTTGTCACTTTCCCATTGGTATCCTGGGTCAGGTGTGGTACTTGATTGTATCGATTCCTGATCTTTGCACCATTACTTACTTAATGATATTTCTCCATATGCCACATAGAAAAGTTTATCAAATATGATTAAATAATGATACTTAATGATTTTCTCTATATGCTACATAGAAAAGTTTATCAAATATATTTAAATGATGATACTTAACAATCAGTGATCCTAGAATAGTTATCCAGCAGTTTCTATAAATTCCTTTAAAAATAGTAGTGTCTTTGACTCCTAAAAACTGTCCATAACTTCTAGACTGTTATTCCTCCATTTTAATATCTCTAACGTTATTTATTACAATTGTTGTCAACGTCAACTAACGTTGACGTCAGTAGTGCCATGTGACAATAACAAAGTCAGTTTACTTAAGTTAAATGAACAATATATGTAACTTATTAGTTATACGAATAAAAATTGCATCTATATGTACAGGTAATCATAAAATTGAGGAGTATTCACGACAAGAATGACGGACAGAAATTAATGTTTTAGGCTGTTAGACATGAAATTTCAATAACATAGTTTTCTGAATTAATATATGGCAATATAAAGACCATCCCCATCGTACACTCACACAAAGCAACATCTACTTTGACATATAGGCCTCGTCACGAGAAAACCTGTCTTCGGGGTTTTCGACAAAATGAGATTCAAACCAGCCTGCTCAGCTACAGAGACCAGCTAGAAAATTGAAATTTCGTTTGTAGCAAGTCTAGATATGATACTTTCCAATACGCGAAAAACAAAGGCGCTGATTAGACTGCGCGGATGCGCAGGCTGGTCTGCGCCTGTGTTGTTCGCAAACCCCCGAAGACAGGTTTTCTTGCGTCGCGCCCCATATGTCCTAAGGTTAGAATCTCTAAAGAAATGTTCTCTACATATTGTGTTCCATATTTGTTTAGCTATATTCAATCGTCCCTTGGAACTACCAAGTCTATGGAAAGAAATCAAGACGCTAGGTGATAGAGTATCATTATATCCTGCCAATTACAATGTTGAGAAAGTGCGATGGGCTTTACAAAGTGCGAAAATAACATCAGCAAGGTTAATGAGCCACCATACAACTTTAAAGTGGACCCTGGTGCTTGATGGTAACCAACGAGTTGTTTTTAAACCAAGTTTACAGTAAGTGATTAAATTTCTATTGATAACTAACATCACCAATACAAACTCTCGTAACATGCAAGATGCATGATGATCTAGGTGCTATGAAATAGTTATACCAGGTTGCTCATCGCTAAAGCTCGAGGATTGCCTCCACGCACAGACGGACAAACAATGGCTTAACTATTACGTCATTAGGATTTCATAATAATTAATCACTTTCAATATAAGATCTTCTCTTGATGTTATGCAAAGATCAAACAAAAATATCAGCTGCCTGCTCGTTTTATCGGACATACATGTATACTGTTAATGATTGAAACATAGTTAGGCAGCCAAAACGCAGGTTTTAGTGACCTATTGTATAGAAACATATATTTCGTCCATAATAAGGGTCGCATAGCGTAGTCGGTAACGTATCTGACTGCAGGTACATGTCTGACTGCAGATCCAGGGGGCGCGAGTTCCATCCCAGCCTGGTCCAATACTAACGCAAAGACGATCTTTAAGTAATTTCTAAGGCCATTCTCCTACCTTCCGCTGATTCAAGAATTCATTTTCATGGGATACTTAAGAAAAAGTAGATGAAATCATCAAAGCGTACCCGATACCTCTATACATAGGAACCCCCTTTTCAGTAATCCTGGATCCGCCCCTGTTTTTATGACACATTTTAAGCGGAGTCCCGTTATAACGCATTACATTATAACACAAATATAATTATATAACTCGAATAATTAATATAACTCGGGTCTGTTATAGGCATGGAAGCTTATAAAGGGATTATAGGGAAATGGCCATTTTTTGCCATTGTATGGTCATTTTCCTACAATTTCCTGATAAAATTGACCTTTTAAAACACAATTCACTTATAACACGTTACTTTGGACTCCTAACGTATCGCTTTATAAAAGGACAGCACTATATCTTCAGATCGAGGCGCTTGGAGACATCGACACATGGCCAGTATGGTTGTGAGTACCCTGAATACGAAATCACTGGATTTGCTCTTAATCGGTAAGTAACTTCATAACAGAACTGCCGGCTCTGAAAATAAATTCTTACGTGTGTGAGGGTCTTTCCAGTTCTGTATATGGATGCTGAAAACATCGCGTAAAACCATAAGATTTCCATTCGGTGGTATTATGGTGTAAAGTAGTGGAAAAGGAGACTGCAAACTGTGTACGGTTTTGGCTGAATTCGTTTAACCCTCAAAGCGCCAATCACGACTGCAGCAGACGACAAATTTTGCGACATCTTTCCTAAGTTTCGAAAAAAAAGGAATGGTATTTAATGAAAATCGTCTGCCAGCAGACGATTCTCATGAATTATCATGCCTTATTTGCTATTTTCGAAAAGACGGCAAAATTTGAAATTGTCGTCTGTTGCAAAATATAGGTGGTGCTTTATGGGTTGAGGGCTGTTAACCTCACGCCAAAAACTAGTCAGATAAAACTGTACACAATTTGAGCCGCGACATGAGATTTCCAACATTGTGGTATGTGCGACCAGCAAAGCCTCAGATCAGCCTGCGCATACGCACAGTCTGGTCAGAGCCTTTGCTAGTCGCTAGAGCATTCTATGAGTGTTAGGCTGCTGACTGAACATCATTTGGTCTTTCTAAGCTTAAAAGTAAGCTGTACAGGCTGGTCTGAGTCTACACGTGTCAAAATACCACATTGTTGGAAATCACATGTCACGGCTCATTTGTATCTGACGTCAGTTTGGATGTGATGTTGAAAGACCAGAACGGGGCGCGACATTCTCTTTTTTTTTCGCTATTTCACACGATGAAAGTAATATATAAATCTGATATTGATACAAATGTAATATGAATGGTTTGTAATCTATAGCATGATTCTACACAGTAAGTAAACTGAAATAAACATCCTGTATCCGTTCCTCCTAGCTCTCGCCTTATACATTATGAATTACAGCACTCGTGCGTAACCAGTTGTCGGAAATCGTGATGTGAGAGTTGTTGGTACAGCTGTAATTGCGAGGGCCCACCTATTAAAATTCATTAATTCCATAGATCTTAGTAACTGTTACAGTTACAACCATGTAATCATGTATACATGTGATTGCCAATTCCACTAAAACCATGCAAACTGGCATTTAAGCTCGTTTTCGACATAGAACGGCTCTGATTGTGAGCAAGTCGTTTTTTTTTAATAAAGCAAAATGCAAAGGAGTTAACCGTTAAACTCATGGAATAAAACGGTATAAAATAGATAAAATGGCTTTTCTTACCTTGTTCGAATGTGTATTGTCTGTATCGCTAACAATATAAATCGAAACGTGTATATGTACCTAAATACTCGCATTTTTCCGACTACTGGTTACGCACGAGTGCTGCTGGCGAGAGCTAGGAGGAACGGGTACAGGATGTTTATTTTAGTTTACATACTGTGTTCTATGGACAATCATTATACCTTTTAGAAGAGAAAAAATCTGGGACAAAATTTACCGCCAAAATTTCTTTCAGCTGGACCAAAATCAACTCCTTACAATAAATTTTATGATATTAAAAAGTTCAGGTGTGACCATTTCTGTCATTTACATAATTCCAGTGTACTACCAAAGATTCAGTTGTAAATATATATTTGTTGGATACGCAATACAATGCATTCTGAAGCAACAATTATTATGAAAAATATTCTTAGAATTTAATCAACAGAGCAATGGCTAGCCAAGAAACCGAAGTGAAAGAATGTAGACCAGGTCTAGATAATTTGTCAAACAGTAAGTGGGTAAAACCAGGAAATATTATAAATCACACACTGCAGACCCACACACGACACCATGAGGAAGAGACTCGGAACACTAACAGCCACAAGACATAATGAAGTAAATTAAAGTAAAGCAATAAGCTATCTCTTCCCTAGCAAGACGACTGTAAAACTTTATAAAGCATACTCAAGTACTGTTTAACAAAACAAGGACCCCCCACTCCCCCCCCCCAAAATAAACCCCCCCCCACAAACAATGGGAGCAACAATACACAATGAATCAACCACATCGGAACTAACGCCTTAAAACAGGCAGCAACCTAAGCCACTGCCGGGATGCGAGTTGGGATGGGGGCTTAAATGTATTTTACTGGCGCCGAATTTTCGCCCAAGATTCTGCTGTTGTTAAGACACAAAAATCTTAGCTTACACGGAATCGTCCTAACTTTAGCAAGGCATAATCACAGTGAACAATCTAATCAAATTAATAAATTATGATGAAAGAAAAAACGGGCTCATGACTCGAGCAACTGGGTGGGCCCAGCCAAAGACAAGCACCAGGCAACAACCCACAAATTAAAGTTTTACACCAGGGCCAACATTTAGTCTGAGGCCTGACCCATCGTCGTGCAATTATTTTGGATCTGGAAGACCATCTAAATGGGGAAAAATCATTCTTGGAGATAATGAGGCATTGTGGCCAAACCTCTGAGCGGTATCACCTATATTTCATAATCTAGTTATTTGCAAGGTAATTGGATGGCTGGTCAGCTAAGTTGGTACTGTAAGCTCGGAAATTTTCGCGAGAATTTTATTTTCGCGAATGGCGTTAAAAGACATATATTCGCGACAAAGGCATATATTACCTATATCAGTCAACATCATACTGATCTTGCCATTTCGCGAGGAGTTTATTTTCACGAAACTTCGCATATGCGAAGTTTCGCGAACATAAAACCCTCGCAAAAATTTCCAAATGTACAGTATAATGTATCAATGTGACTCGGAGATCATTGTACAACTCATGCAGATCTTCTTTTATATTGGATTTAAGCAAGAGATCTTTCCCCTTTTGTGCTTCTCGTTAGTTGTAATAAAAATAGTAAGTGAGTATGATCAGGAAATAGCACAATCACAAACCGCAGACAACCCTGTGGCACCGCGAGGAAGAGCCGCTCAACCATCACGAGACACCAGGAAGACAAATTAAGCTAAGCAACCAGCTCTCTCTTCCCCATCAAGATGATTGCAATACTAGAACGGGCACAAAGCAACGTACAACAAAACAAAGAACAATTACAGACTCCCAGAATGGGAGTAACAATAAACAAAAAGTCAACAACAACAGAACCACCGCCTCAGAACGGACAGCAAACTATGCCACTGGGGGGCTTAAATGCATTTTACTGGTACCAAATCTTCTAAGTTTATGTTTTCTAGGATGCTGGATTTACGAAACATGCCATTTACGGTAGGGAGGAAGTTTAATTGGTTTACTGACATCGCTCCAGTTGCACTTCCAAGTCTAAGCCTCTTAGCAAATATAACACAAGGTATGTTAATCTATGTAAGCATTATGCCAAGAATATAAGATTCCATCATGAGTGAGAGCGTGGGACACAAAAATCCATCCCGATGCTAACCGTTGTTAATAAGGTTTGCCGAGTGGTTCCAAATGGTGATCTGAAAGAAAATATTTTTGCATCCCACGCCCACACAAACAATTGTAGGGGCCTGATGCTTTGGCTGTTTGTCGGGCCCACCGGGGTGTGCCTGTTGGATTTCTTTTGCTACAGTATTCAGTTTTATTTACTATTGAGTCCATATCTTTGCTTTATCTCCTTTTTATATCTTGATTTATATGTTCTAGGAGATGATGCATTGATAAGTAAGGGGTCTTTCATGCAAACCAAGCATCTATGTGTCTTGATCCACATCTGAACTAAGGGTGAGGTTGGTGCACCATTAAAACCGGTTTAAGCCCTCCAGTAAATTATTTTACTTACCGTTCCAAGGCGGTACTTCTTTTGTGGATCTTATATGTTGTTAGCTTTGCCTTTGTGCGCGTTTGTTTATATGTGCCTTGTGCTCACCTGCTGGGAAAGGACTGACCTCTTGGTTCTCGTTTGTGGTGTCTTACTGTGAGTTTGTCACTTTCCCATAGGTATCCTGGGTTTGATTGTATCGATTCCTGATCTTTGCACCCTTACTTATTTTTATAAAGCTATTATAACTTTTTTGATTGGAGCAAGCTGTTTGCACTTTTACAATGGTAAATAAATTGTCTTTTAGAGACGTATTATTTTAACCTATAATATATAAAATGAAACTATTTAACAAAATATCAATGGTTGTTGGTTAAAAATTTAACGTAAATGACACCATGATAAGCCATTGAAAATCTAGTGTATACATGTAATTATAATGGTATGGCCTAGTTTCTATATCTTAAGTATCAAAGATTAATGGATTCTATGGTGAAGGACTTAATAAGTTAATTGGGATAAACCACCAGAAATATCCATTTCTTTGATAGCATTGCCAGTATGTATTTCTAAACATAACAGCTACAATTTGATTAACAATTCACATCTCGTATAGTCTTTGTTCATTCAGATGTCATAATTGGACTCTACCCAAAGCTTTGTATGTATGTTTCAATTTTAGCTAGCTCAATCGACAAGTATCGCCCTAGTGCACAGTAGTGGATAAACCACGTGTGCCTAGGCCTAAATTAAAATTTTATTTGTTTCCCCTTACCCGACCGACCCTGAAAAAAGCCCCTACTCCAAAAATTTTATTTCAATTTTCAGTCAAGATTTTTTTTATTTCATTGCAAACTTAGAAAATTGTCCAATGTAAACAGTGTTATCTTAGCAAATTGTTTGTGTATTTAATTTTATTGCCTATAGGCTATAGTAGGACTATGCAGTAAAACCTGCCTAAAACGGCCACTCAAAGATATACACAACAAAGATCGTTAAGACAATTGAGCGCTAAATGCAGGTCGAAAGTATTGCAGAATGCTCCCTGGGAGCATTCTGCAATACTTTTGACCTGCATTATGCGATAATTGGTCTTGATAAAGCAAACAATTTTTGTCTTGTTGAATGGCCTCTTAAGACAGGTTTTACTGTATAGTTTAATGGGTATCTAATTTGAGAAGTTATAAAAAAATAATTTTCCGACCTACTGACCCTTACCGGTAAAAAAGGGTCGGGTAAGGGGAAACAAAAATATTTTTAAGGTTGGCCCTAGGTGTCCTCAAAATTCGATCCCATCTCCTCTCGTTTGTAGTATGAGGCTGAATGTCATGGCCCTGTCTTCATATGACCTTAAGTGTTAGTGGGACAGATAATAAAAACGTGCTTGCTTAGTCAATATTATTCAATGTTGCTTGACATTAGGAATGTCAGATTTGCTAACGAAAGTAACATTTCATTACCTTTTTCATGCTCTGAAATCCTCAATGCATAAAAATTAATTATGATCTAACATTTAGAAATCTAACATTCCTGATACATATGTTGGGCCCAGAATCATCTACCTTAACATATGTTGTGGGTTCTAAAAATGTGTTAATTGAGCTCCCAAATCGTATATTTACACTGATGAATAAAAAAATCATGATTTTACACTGAATAATATGTTTATCAACAGCACTGGCATGTATTTTTAAGTATAAGAAATTCTAACACTGATCGCCTGTATAGCCAATGGATAACTCCAGTGATTTATTGGTTGATAAATCACTGCACTGATTGGCGTGTGGTAATTTGGCCGCCAGTTTTCTTCATGATGTCATCTATCACATAGAGCCTTGTAACGTTGGCAATAGATGGAGTAACATCGTTTATACAACTAATGGTCGGTCAAAATATACGTAAACATATGTGTTTCAGTCCAAAGAAGAGTTGCGGGAAATTCTAACACTCTGTTCAAGATGGCGGAATCGCTATAGACTCTAAATGATTCGTTCATATGTTTGATCTTTATGTGTGTTAGAATCAAAATAAATTCCGCTGGCGGTGATTTGTTGCTAAATATATCACTGTCTGTCTATCAGTCGTAAGTGGATAAATCAATCACGCTTAGTGTTCGTGATTTACTCACTTTAATGACTGACCTCCAGCCAGTGATATATTAAGCAGCAAATCACTGCCATCACGCATCCATTTCTTTAACAATGTAGACCCTGATCACATGCCACATCAGTAGCTTTGATCAATGACCACACTGTTGGCAGCTGCTAATGCATAAAACATGTGTAACCCCTACCCCAGACCTGGGAGAGGGCTGGGATAGCAGCGCTCATGTACCTTGTTTTCCTTTTTGACCAGTAGTTGATAAGAAGGAGTCGTTTCAATTTAGTTCTGGTGACTATTTGTTCAGTGTTAGTTCTAAATTGAAACAATTATATATATATATATATATATATATATATATATATATATATATATATATATATATATATATATATATATATATATATATATATATATATATATATATATATATATATATATATATATAGTATTAAAAAAGTCCAATAGAATGCACAAATTTTTATTTTATATGGCTAACCGGTTTCATGTTAAAAAACAATTTTCAAAGCCTTTAAACGTTTCATTTCTTTGTTGAAAGTAAAATGGCGCTACGTTGTCAAGAGCGACGACGTAACGTAACGTCATTTACTTCCTTCCGCTTTGTACTAAAGAGCGTGATGAATAATAGCTTTGAAAACGTCATAAATACAATGTACGCACTTGGCAGCATACAGAATTAATTAATATAAAGAGTTAAGTTTAGGCAAAAATGTTCGAATGAAATACTTCTCCTTTTCTTTTCGTTTCATTATGCTTTCTGTTTTCATTAGATAGAAAGGGAAAACAAAGTATTTTGGGTCCTGATCAGAGCAGTCTGCAATGTGTCCACTTACTGGTATTTTTCGTAATTCCGCATGCCTTATATATCTATAATACTAAATAAACGAAGTAACGCATAAACTGCATAATTGGTGGCATTTTCAAGCGTAATTTCTATACTGGTTCTTTCGCATATTGCTATCATTGATAATTTCGGTTAGCGTGTGTTTTAGTTTCACGTAGATTTAAAGAATTTGGGAATTGAATTCGTCTTTCATTTTAAATTCTCCCAAGTATTTTTCTAGAAACTTCGATGTCAACAATGGGTGCGTTCGAGTGAAATTATCGTATACTCGAATACACGTTTTAAATTAATCCGGTCGTTTCGGTTCTGCGTCGTTATATCGGCGAGCTGCTTAGCAAGACCAAATTTAGCAGGTTCTAATGCAAAAATCCGACTCATGAACGTACGTCATTCCCCATAAATAACGATTTATTTTTGTATTTTTGCTCATATGTCTAAACGGATGAAGAACTAAATGGTCATAGTCCCGACGGCCCTGGCTCGAAACGACCCATTTTCTTCCAGAACGATAGTCAATACGAGTAGCCAATCGAACTCGCCCATTGAAGAATAAAGCTCAACGCACATGGTCTTTCGAAAAGTTGGACGGACACACGGCGCCAAGTGTGTGCGGCTATGGTTACGTACCGCTGAGCCACTTGGGGAACGTCGTTAGGAGAATTCAAACTGAACCGAACTTTCGAAAAGACAAAAAGAAAGGGCATTTTTTCCAGCGAAGCAGACAAATCAATTTCAATGATTCAACGAAGCTACATGTAAATAAGCCTTTAGTCTTCAGAGGGCTTGAATATTTTCCCCAAAAACGTTCCAGGACCCAATTTTTCCAGAAAAAAAATATACCCAGGACAGGTCACATAACCAAGATGGCGAACATTTATTATGGTAAAGAATTTCAAAAATCTTCTCCCCCAGAACCACGCCGGGCCGCGTAGCGCAATCGGTAGGCACCTGACTCATAAGTCAGAGGTCCTGGGTTCGAAACCCGGTCTGGCCACATACTTTTGTTTCTCCTTCCGCTGATTCAAGAAGGGCAGTTGTCAGTTACTGGCGAAAGTATGTGCACTTAGTACTGGTTAACCGCTTAGGAGGTCTAAGCCTGCCCAGGAATAGTATGGTTAGGTTAACTGACCGTCCCGACATGACCTTAGCTGTTTACCGTGGACGTTAAGCATCAAATCAACCAATTCTCCCCCAGAACCACAAATCCTATTATCTTGAAACTTAGCATGTCGCATCAAGGACTCAAAAGCTCAACAAAATTTATATAAATGATGACCCTGGGATGACCTTGATCTGTTTTACGGCAAGGTCAACTTTTGAGTCACTTAGGTTTTTGCTATAGGAAAAAGTGAAAAAAGTTGATGTTTTTTAGAAACAATGCAGTCTGCTACCTGAAAGTTTGTAGATGCAGACAACTAATTAGGTAAATGAAGCTTTAGTGAGTATTCATGGTAAAGGTCATATCTACACCTGGGCCTAAGGCCATTTACATTGAAAAATTAAAACTCGCTGTTTTATATAAACTTGACAATCATGAAATATTTCCGCGCTTGCGTGGGCTCTTTTCTAGTATATATATATATATACACACTGAACCAAAGTTATAAGTAGCCACCATACAATTTTTGCTCCCGTTCAAAAAGTAAAAATTGCTCTCACAAAATTTAAATTCTATTAAAAGGTCCAAGGCTTTGTCAAGATTCTGCAAATTATGTAATTTCAAAATGACTGGTAGACCTTGCACAGACGAGGTCCGAGTAAAGGTACCATCATTTCAAAAAGTCACACTTTTTAGTGTGATATAAACTATTCATCAGATACGTTATCCATTTATATTTTAATTAGTTTGAAGATGATTATATTAGCTGTGATATACGATGAAAATAATCAAATTTTTTTTGACAATTGAACACTCCATTTCTCTTCTACGTTAACATGAAGACAGCCACCGTCAACAACTTAATCAAAGGATTTTAAGCTTAACCATGCAGTTTGCATACTCACTATGCATTGCTCTGTACGCTTTATTATCTGCGGCACAGCAGTGCAATTTTCAGGGGGTTTTCATTATGAATTGGCATCACTGTTCTGTTTAAAAATTAAAATAAATCTTTAACAAATGCCATTTAAATGACCTTTAAAGTTTCACGTTAAAATCGAAAGTGGATACCAAATTAGTAAAAAATATCGTTAGAAAATGGGCTCATCAAGTTGCATGGTATTTTGTCAAACATATTAACATAAAATAAAACACATACAATGATTTAAGTATGTGCAGCTGATGATTTCCGAAAAATTCGAAAAATTTGGAAAATTATCAATTTTTAAAAATTCATAAAAAATCTGTCATAAGCAAAATGTCAAGTGTTTGGTGTTTTTTCAAGTCGACTAAGCAGGTTTGCAATCACCTGTACTTGAATTCGATAAAAACTGCACTCTAAACGCTTATTTTCTTCAAAAAGTTGATTTTTGCATTTTTGAACCCAAAAATCGTGAAGTGATTGAAAACTCTTTCAAAACACCGCTTAACTTTAGTCCATTACAAAGCACATACTTGGGCAAAAATTCATTACAATATCACTAGGGCTTAGTCAGAAAAAAAGATACGGAAAAGTGGCTACTTAGAACTTCGGTTCAGTGTACATGGGCACACTATAATTGGCGTAAAGCTAATATATATATAATTATATATCTAATATATATATATATATATATATATATATATATATATATATATATATATATATATATATATATATATATATATATATATATATATATATATATATATATATATATATATATATATATATATATATATATATATATATATATATATATATATATATATATTAGCTTTACGCCAATTATAGTGTGCCCATGTGGTGTCGTGTCTATGATAGGTTTGTGTAAATTATTATATGTACTGTGGAAATTACAAAGCGTACTACATGTACGTGAATCAAGTATTAGGTCGCCTAAATAAGAAATCAACCATTCATAATGCGTGAGTATAGTTTTCACTGATGGAGTTTGTCTGCTAGATGTGTCACGCTACTATATTTGGTGGAAGCCTTGGAAAACTGTCAACTGACAGAGTTGTTTCCAAGGCCAAGCCACGGGTCAAGACTTCCCAGAGGGGAAAGTTATGTGACTATATAGGGTATCTGTATAATACATTTTAACGTATAAGATGTATTATATGCACTATGCTACTTCAAAACTCACAACATGAGATAGGAGTTATAGAGGTAGCATATATAATAAACAAATGGGCCTCATCGCGAGAAAACCTGTCTTCGGGGTTTCCGACAAAGCAAGTTTCAAGCCAGTCTCTTCAGCTTCAGAGACTAGCTAGAAAATTGAAATTTCGCTCATAGCAAGTCTAGATATGATACTTTTCGATAAGTGAATAACAAAGGCGCTGATCAGGCTGCGCGGATGCGCAGGCTGGTCTGCGCCTGTGTTGTTCGCAAACCCCCGAAGACAGGTTTTCTCGGGTCGAGGACCAATCATCCTTGGTGGGCGAACATGCATTTCTACTGATGGAGATTGTTGACTGTATGGCTAACACAGTCATGTTGTATAAAATCCATGTGATTTTCATATAACAATTAATAAGTGTGAGGCCTATCCATTTAGATTGAAATCTTCAGTATGATTCCTACCAAAGTAAGAAAGAGGGCAAAGATCAGAAATAGATACAATCAAGCACCACACCTGACCCAGGATACCAATGGGAAAAATACAACGTCACCAATAGACATCACAAACGAGAGCCAAGAGATTAGCCCTTTCCCAGCAGGTGACCACAAGAAAAGACTTGCATGAAAGCATAACAATTCAAGACAGAAATAACATAAATGATCCACAAAAGAAGCACCCCTTAGGAACGGTCAGCAAGAGCAAGTCTCTTCGGTTTCTTTATATTAACTTCCAAAGTGTCAGGAACAATGGCAAGAAAATAGCAACCCTAGTTGAAACAGTTTGCCCTGATGTTATTCTTGGAACAGAAACCTGGCTAAGCCCAGACATTAGCTCATGCGAGATCTTCGATGAATGCCTGGGATATGATGTGCACAGAAATGACAGACTAGCTAAGCCACACGGAGGAGTGCTAATTGCAGCGAAGAAGGACCTTGAACACCATTATATTCAAAGCAGCAAGGACTTAGAGTTAATAAGTGGCACTATCAAGATTTCCAAACAGAAAAAGATGGTGATCTCATCATACTACAGACCGCCCACTCACTCTGATGAGTCATACTTAAAAAGGGCCTATGACCAGATCTAGGGGAAGGGTCGAAACTAATGTTGTGAGAACTTGTGACCCAACCCCATTGCTGTAAATATTTTGGCGATAAAATATGTTTAAACTATCTCAAAGCTACGCAGAGCCAGTGGGAAGTCTGTGTTCTTGATAAGGCCAGAATCTCAACGTGCCTGATGTATCATGGAAAGATAACTCCATCATTACAAGCAAACACTACCCACCAAGAGTAAGCCAAACATTCCTGAACATAGCGTCAGACCTGGGATTAGAGCAAATGATCCAGTTCCCAACACGCGGTGAAAACACGCTTGACCTAATTTTTACCCCCCCCCACCCAAGTTACCAAGAGAGATGCAAGCCCTTACCACTGATATCTGAGAGGAGTGACCACGATATCGTACTCTTTGACACAGCCCACCAACAAGTCAGATCCAGACCAAAAAGAAGAACAATCTACCTATAGAAGAAGGCTGATACAGAAGGACTCAAGACAGCACTCACCATATATAGTGAGAGGTTTTCAGCTCCTCCTTCAGCCCAGTGAACAACATGTGGCGAGACATCAAAGGAGCCAACAACCAGGTGATCACTGACCATGTACAAACAAACAGCAGCTAAGAACACTTATCCATGGGTAGACACTCAGCTCCATCGTGCCACGAAACGGAAACACAGGGCCTACAAGACGGCAAAGCACACCAAGAGCCCAGCTGACTGGGAAAGATACAACAAGATTAAGTACCAGAACCAGAGAGATCTCAGGACCGCTCACAAACGGTATATGGAAGATTTAGCGAGCAATGACCTGTAAGACAGACCCAAAGTGTTCTGGTCTTTCATCAAGAGGAGAAGACAAGAATCCACAGGTGTTGTTGCCCTTTGAAAATTAAAGACAGATTCATTCACAGTGACAGCAGCTCCAAGGCTGAGATCCTAAATGACCAGTGTGTATTGGCATATACTCAAGAAGATAAGACCAACATGCTTTCCTTTTTATATCTTGATTTATATGTTCTAGGAGATGATGTATTGATAAGTTAGGGGTCTTTCATGCACACCAAACATCTATGTGTCTCAATCTACATCTGAACTAAGGGTGATGTTGGTTGGGCAGTAAAAAATAGTAATTGAGTATGATCAGGAAATACCACAATCACAAACTGCAGACAACCCCATGGCACCGCGAGAAAGAGCCGCTCAACCACCAAGAGACACCAGGAAGACAAATTAGGCAAAGCAACCAGCTCTCTCTTCCCCATCAAGATGATTGCAATACTAGAATGGACATAAAGTAACGTACAACAAAACATATAACATTGCAGACTCCCAGAATGGGAGTAACAATAAACAAAAAGTCAACAACAACAGAACCACCGCCTTAAAACAGACAGCAGCCTAACCCACCGGGAGGCTTAAATGCATTTTACTGGTACCAAATCTTCGCCCTAGATTCTGCTGTTGTTGAAGTACAAGAAATGTTTAGCTCGCATGGAGGCCATTTAACTAATGCAGCGTATCATTATGGAGAAACACTCTAATCAAATTAACACACCATGATGAAACAAAGAAAAGGGCTCATGACTCACAGATAGTCAGAGCTAAAGAAAACCTCAAGTTGAGCCAAGGTGGGTCCAGCTACAGATAAGCATCAGGCCCCAACCCACCGATTGAAGCTTTACGTCAGAGCCATCATAGAGTCTGAGGCCTGACCCACCATCGTGCAATTAAAGAGGAAACCATAACTATAAACCATGATTGGGTTTAAAACTAGGCATGCAGACTGTCGCATGATATCCAAGTTATATCCAACCCTTATATAACGTTTTACTATCTTTTTAAATTGATCACTAAAATTAGGTTTTCCAACAATTTGTTTGAATTTATAAACTAAATCACCATAAAATATAGGTTCTGATATGCCTGGTTGCAGAAGAGTTTTTAACCCAATGTTGTATTTAACAATTAACTCTGAGTGTCTGTGGTAGAATTTAGAAAATGTTTTTTCGACTATTATGATATCTATAACCTTGTTTTAATAACGTTGCAGTTAAAAATAAGTTTCTGTTGTTGAAGTCATCACTTTATTAGAACATACTCAGCAAATCGAATAAGCTGAGAAATATATACACCATAGGAAGGAGAGCGAGGAACATCTCCATCAAGAAATGGGAAATTTACTATTTAAATTAAAATCATCCCTTTATCATAAACTTTAGAAGAAACTATGCCATTTGCTATTGACAAGTTCAAGTCCAAAAACGGAGCTTCAGTATCAGAAGAATTCGCCTTATTTAACTGAAATTCAATGGGATATATTTGACCTACCATTTGTTCAAAATAAGGATTATCAATATTAATATCTGGAGGTTGAGTTAAAAGCTTCAATAATATCAGTTTGATTATTGTCTGACAGAGACAACATAAAGTCTCTCTCATAACAAAACAAAAACAAATCTGCAACAAGCGGAGCACAATTAGCACCCATTGGAATGCCTACAATTTGTCTATTTAATTTCGAGCCAAATCTTATAAATATATTGTCCAAAAGATAAAGGAGCGCATCACACATTTTTTGACATGACCACAATTTATATCGTTTAGGTTGTTCAGAAGTAAAAAAGGCATTTTTATCATTACAAGCCAAATTAAGTGAGCCCTCTCTGTTAAATGTTTGTTCAATAAATTCTGTTAGTTTTTCTTTGATTAGATTATGAGGCAATGTAGTATAGAGGGTAGAGAAATCATATGTAGACAAACCAGATGCTAGAAAACCTCTAGACTTCAATTTATTAAGAATTTCGCCTGAATTTTAATAGACCAAAATAGATTTTTACCATTTCTTTCATAAACTGTTGTGCAATATTTAATGACATGGTTTTTAATCTCAGTGAGGCAAGAAGTCAAAAGAATAGACAACTCAGTAGTTGTACATGCACTAGAATTAGCAATAAAACGCAATTTATAGGGCCGTTTATGAAGTTAAGGTAACCAGTATAACGTAGGAAGCTTGCTATGGTCTTCATCAACAAAGAACCCAAACTTAGCTGCCATATGGCATCGATGCCTATCAAAGATAGACGTCTCATCAAGCCTGTTATGCTCATAAGGTTTTGCAATGCTAAGTTCTAGCTTAATGGTGTTAATATAGTATTTTCTTTCAAACAACCACAACATTGTTAGCAGCCTTATCTGCCGAGGCCAAAACAAACCTCCTATGGAATTCCTGGATCCCTATCTTCAAGTGTCTAAAAGTGAATTTAGGTTTAGGTGGTAGAAGATCTAAATTGTTGCAATTAAATGAAATTCTATTATCAATAATTTTAAAAATATTTAGTTTCCAACTATTTAAGGCATTAGACTCAACATGCTCTTGTTTACACCAGCGATTACAAAATTCTTGTAAGGCTCCTGCAATTTTCTCACGACATGATTTGAAGTCTACTGGCATAGGAAACCTATATTTAGGTCCCTTACATATAATAGACCGAATTCTAGAATCAGGTATGATTTTTAAATCCCCTGTGACTATATGACCAGCGGGTTGATAGCAATACTTAGAGTCTTTACAATCTCAAGAGTCAGGAATAGAATTTTCGATATCAAGTTCTGTTACTAATTTGTTATAGTTACAAACAGTACTACGAATAGGTTTATTATACTTATAAAAAATGCTAGGGGATTCCTTATTTTCAAAATAAGTTGGAATAGAAGAGATAACAGATTTATCTTTAAATATACTGGGTACATTAATGAATTCAATCCCCTTGTTGACAAATTGAATTTTGATAAAATGCCTAATATGATTAAATCCAGAGTCTATGTAAGGCAGAAGAGCATGTTGATTGTAACACTGGGTAAGAATTTTAGCATCATAAAGTAGATGAGCTCTATCATTGAATTTATTAGCCTCAATGTCCAAATTACGAAGTGAAGATATAGAAAGAGTTACTAAACGTGAAAGGGCCATATGTCGGCCAGAATGTTTAAAACCGGTTTAAGTCCTCCAGTAAAACATTTTTAGTGACTGTTCCAAGGCAGGATTTCTTTTGTGGATCATTTTTGTTATTTATGTCTTGTGTTTGTCATGTTTTTGCGTCTATTTATTGCTGCCTTGTGGTCGCATCTATGTGTCTTGATTCTCATCTAAACTAACTTAATGGTGAGGTTGGCGCGCTGTGAAACCAGTTTAAGCCCTCCAGTAAATGTTTAACTGACCATTTCAAGGTGGTGCTTCTTTAGTGGATCGTTTACGTTAGTTCTGTCGTGTTTTTGTTATGCTTTCGTGCGCGTCTGTGGTCACCTGCTGGGAAAGGGCTGACCTCTTGGCTTTTGTTTGTGATGTATAATTAAGAAGTTGTCACTTTCCAATGGGTATCCTGGGTCATGTGTGGTGCTTGATTGTATATTCTGGATCTTTGCCCTTTTTTTCTTACTTTTATTATAATTTCTTGTTTGTTCCTTGCAGCGTTGCGATCACCTTTTGTGTGTAATGTTTCCTTGTGTTTTTTTTATTTTCGCTTTCCCATTTAGTGTCTCGGGTCAGGTGTGGTACTAAATTGTATTGATTCCTGATCTTTGCCTTACTTCTTTTCTTTAAGGGGTAACGCCATTTCAAATGTTTGGGATCAAAGAAGTTTATTTTTAATTTTGTTTTTAGATGGCGACGTGTGTATGGTATGGCACTGTGCTGGTAAAAAGCTTGACACATATTGTTTTCCTAAGGGAGATATAACTGGTTCTGTTATTGTGTGGCTTGATCAGCAGATACTGACAGAAAAACCGAACAATACAAAGGGAGCCTGGACGCTTTATCACCCAAAGCGCTCCCGACCAAATGTGACACATATGTAAGATGTAATTCTTTAATTGATGTCCAAGAATGATCCCTAGGCAATATTCAATCGTAAACTGTGCTTATTTTCTATCCATCATTTTTAACATATGTTCTGGGTGTTCAAACCTACCCATAACATATGTATCAGTTGAAAGATACAAAATGAAATTTGATCATGCACTCTTATCTGGAGGCATGTTGTTTTATCATTGTATCAATATGGAGCAGTACATGTGTAAGTTATGTATGGGAAGATAATCTACGAGCTTTGCTCCCGTACAGACGCACACACTATACAATGATTTTCTTATTGCACCAGCACGCATTTGCACTTTGTGCGTTGTGTGAGATATTTGAAGTCAAAGATTAGACTATCAATAAAAGGTGCAATTAGATTCATTAAAATGGATTTCCTAAAAAAATGATTATATACTTAAGCGCAAAAGAAACACGACTCTTTCAAAAAACAGTAGTTTCTTCTTTTTCATTAAAAATTCAGCCAGCGATAATGTAATCGCTAAGTATCGTTATTCGCCTTGCTTACAGCACCAAAATCAGACCACTGTGACTTATGGTTGGCAAGCTGCAACGAGAAATGTAAGACAACCCCCATTTTTAAATTCACAAAGTTAAAAACTTGTGCCTATTTTGCGAAAAAACGTTTTAAACCAATATCGGTTTTTGAAAGCAAAAGGGTAGACAAAATCAAATCAGGTTCTTTTATGTTTCTGTCATTGTCCATTTTGTCAAAATGACGTCTTTATTTTTTTTTCGTAATTGGTCACTTTTATCCAAACGAATATCAATAATCGAAAACTTTTAATGTCACCAGATAACACTCACTACATTGCATAGAAGACATAAGTATCGCGACATGATCGAACAAAATGCGTCAGTTATGACTGTTTTTTAAAAAAGTAGGTTGACGTCAATAAAGAAACGCAGCAACGCAGCGACTGGTAGCGTTGATAATCAATTACTTGTAAACCGTTTTACAGTTTTTCTTTAGTTAAGACATCTGGCTATCAGATCAAGCTGTTTGTTTTCAAATTATATGAGACATCACTTTTTTAGACTCCATTTGTTGAAATTTACTGACGTCATTTTAACGTCAGAATGGAAATCGTGAGCAAAACCATTTTACGGCAAATCATTACTCAATGCGCAGGACCACAGAATATAATTAAGAAATTAGCCTCATGTGATCCATGTGGAAGAAAAAGTGGATTGAAATCGGTTGCATTTCTTTGCGTTTAAGTATATATAGTTCAGATGTTAACAAGAAATCTTTAAAAAAATAGATATATGTTTCTTGGGTACAGGAATTCTGGAATCTCGCAAAATCAGAGTGATATTAATATGACTTGTGCAAAATCTGAAACAGTAGAAGAATTTAGTTGCCCATAACCTACAAATATTAGTTTAGTTAACCTTAACCTAAAATATCGGAAATAGTTCCCTATGGAAGAGGCATCGTGCCATACACTATTCTATTTAATCATTGACTCAGATATTTCTTTACATTTCCCGAATTTTAACTATCATTCTTTCAGCGTCAACGTGAAAATCATATTTAAAACTAATGAAAAAGCGCCAAAAATAAACATAACATACTACTAAATCTCTGCGATAGATGAATAACCATCTCATGGCATGTACATTCTTCAATACAAATATCAAGTCAGTTTGTCATTAACTATGAAATTATAAGACTTTGAACACTCTAGTTTCAGTTCTTAGGTGCATTCTTTGCTTCCAAAGGATAACCTTTTTAAGAACATAGTAGTCTAACGAATTTACACACATTCTGAATGAATACTCATTACAGAGGGAAAAACACACGCATATATATATATATAGTCTGTAAATAATAACACACTCTATTTTCAAAGTTTCAGACTATTATGGCCTTCCTCATGTCTAGAACATTTAATGCAGCTAGGTTACCAGGCCTCCAGACAGGAGTGCGTAATTAAAAAAATGTTTTTTTTCTTCTTATTTATCTATCAAAACATATCTTGTGGGTATTTTAAAGGGCTGTCTATATAAGACGGTTCTTTAAGCACCCAAAACAAAAGTTTAAACTGATGGATAAGGGCAATGATGTGCGTCACCTACAATGTAACTGAATTAAATGGATGAGAAAATAGTTTTTGATATAATTTATGCCTTTGAATTTATACATAACAAAACCAATAGTTTGACTTTGCCCCAAGATGGTTCAGCACAATCTGTATACATACAGTCTAATTAAAGTCCTTGCTGATTGTATAAAGTACGATTTTGTCCTTACCACCCCTTTGAGCATATAATAAAGACTCCTATCAGGTTGAGTAAATGCTCCCTTTGATCTGTGTCTTCGCAGGGCACAAACTCATTTTCTGTTTATAGGTTTATAATATTACAACAAGCATGTTGGTGATTTCATGATATATAGGAAAAGAGAAAACATAATGATGTTGGTGATTTCATGTTAAATACACAAAACATGTTGTAGATGATGTAATGTTAAATACAGAATACACACTGTTGTTGGTGGTTTCCTGATAAAAAGAGTATTCACAATGGTGTTGATGATATTTAGAAAATTACAGAATACACAATGATCTGATGATTTTATGTTCAACGCATAAAATATTGTTGATAATTTCATGATAAATACAGAATACACAAATTTGTTGATGATGACATGATAAATACAATATACACAAAGTTATTGATGATTTCCTTATTAATTCAGAATTAGATTTTGATGCTGTCACGATAAAACAGAATACACAATGGTGTCACGATAAATACAGATTACACAATTATGTTGACGATGTCATGACAAATACAGAATACACAATGATGTTGAAATTTTCCTGGTAAATACAGAATACACAATAGTGTCAGTGATTTCCTGATAAATACAAAATACACAATGGTGTTGATAATTTCCTGATAAATACTGATACAAGATGATGTTGATTATATCCAGATAATTATAGCATACACATTGATGTTGATGATATCCCTATAAATACAGAATACACAATAGTGTGAACACACAATAGTGTTAATGATTTCCTGATAAGTATAAAGTGCACAAAATTGTTTATGATTTCAAGATAAATACAGAGTACACAATGATATTGATGATATTCGGTTAAATACAGAATGCGCAATGATGTTCATGATTAATTTTCTTGATAAATACATAATACACAAGGGTGTTCATTATTTTCTGATAAATGCAGAATGCTCAATTAATGATGCTGCTATGGGGGCAGTCTGATATCAATCCATATGTTTTGCAATATTAGCCACCAAAGTACTTAAGCAGAAGGGAGTATTTCTAGAGATTATCAGAAAAAAGGCTTATTGTGGCTTTTATTGCCTCTTCCTCACGTTATGTTGCAGTGTATGATTGTGGTATTTCCTGTTCATACTCACTTACTCTTTAAGTAATTTGGGCCTCGACGTGAGAAACCCTGTCTTCGGGGGTTTGCGAACAACACAGGCGCAGACCAGCCTGCAAATCCGCGCAGTCTGATCAGCGCCTTTGTTATTCGCGTTTTGTAAAGTACTATATCTAAGCTTGCTACAAGCGAAATTTCATTTTTCCAGCTCTTCTCTGTAGCTGAGGAGACTGGTTTGAAACTCGCTTTGTCGTAAACCCAGAAGACAGGTTTTACTCGCGACGTGGTCCATTTTGTTTCAGCCATCACGACTTATTGCCTGGTGATGATTCGTTTTGTAAATGGTTCCGGACCACAGGTAGCTATAAGGAGGATGGTAGATTCGTCGCTATACTGGACATGGCTGTAATGGACTATATAATGTCGAGTTCTGACTCTAAAGACACATATATCATAAATGATAAGAATGAAAAAATGAATGTATTTATAGACTTTGGAAAATCGTAAGTTTACCAGTTTTCTGATTTTATCTGAAACCAGAGGATGGGTTCAGTTGAGTCGCGCAGGAGCGTCATAGAACGCTTACACACAATATATCAGGAAGACAATTAAAAGTAAGTGAGTATGATCAGAAAATACCACAATCACACACAGCAGACCAACCCATGGCAACGTGACAAAGAGCCACAGAGTATTTACAGAAGCAAGACATCTGTAAGACAATAAAAGCAAATCAACCAGTTTTCTCTTCTTCTTCAAGATGATAACAAAACTGGAATGGACATAAATTAATGCATCACAAATCAAAGACAAACAAAGAACCCCCACTAACAATGGGAAGTAGATTAGACAATAGATCAACAACAACAGAACCACAGCCTTAGAACGGACAGCAGCCTAAGCCACCGGGGAGAGGGGGGGGGGGTGGGGGGGGCTTAAATGCATTTTACTGGCGCCAAATCTTCTCCCTAGGTTCTGTTGTTAAAACACAAAATCGTTTAGCTCGCATTAAAGTACTCTTCCTCATTAAGAGGATTGCAAAGTAAGTAATGGTGCAACGATCAGGATTCGATTCAATCAAGTACCACACCTGACCCAGGATACCAATGGGAAAGTGACAAACTCACAGTTAGACACCACAAAAGAGAGCCAAGAGGGCAGCCCTTTCCCAGCAGGTGACCACAAGGCACATATAAACATACGCTCACAAAGGCATAGCAAACACATGGACAAATTAATGTTTTAGCAGCGTTTCCCGTGCGAATTGGGTTGGAATAAGGTAATATATATGCAAGAATAACGATCACACATGCTTGTTTCATCGCATTAACACTTGCCTGGTCCCTCGGAAGATGTTTAAACACTCAGCCTATCGGCCACGTGTTCAAACAGCATCCTTGGGACCCGGTAAATGTTAATGTGATAGGCAGAGTGTTCAAACATCTTCCCAGGGACCCGGCAAGTAATAATGCATGAAACAACATGTGTGATCCCTATAAAATAGCAGAATTTCTTTTTGCTGGGGTTATTTCTTTTTCTTTCCAAGCCATCTTTTCGTCACCAATGTAAACGAATGACGTCATATCCGATGACGTAACTATCGTACACATACGTAAAGTATTTTCGGTTGTCACTACATAAAAAACGGGATTCTAGTCGCTGAAATGTAGTTGTTTATTTTCAATTGGAGAACGGCAGCTTTTTTTTTTTGAACGTCGTAATGTCTACATACGCCCGTCATAGTTCAAATGCGCGAAACGTTATGAGCTCGAAACATATTTTTTAGGAAAACATAATCATTATAAATACTGAATAAGAAAGAATAACGAAAGAAGTTGTAATTATAAGAACTGAAAGTTATTTTTCTGCGTTTCACTGAGGTATGAAAATGCCGTTTAAATTATATCTTTCAATTCTTAAATAAAAGTTTCCTTGTTTTATCATGCACTGATTGAATGCCTATATTTCAGATTTTACTTTGATAACCTAAGGCTGCTTGCTCCTATCTACCAGTGTTGCAAGTAAGTGCCATCGATTATCTGTCGATATCGGAGCCAAACATTACTATGGATTATTGGAAACGCTACTTCATAGAGTTTATTAATCGTTCTACATGTTTTTAAAATATATGATTTATAAACCGAGGGAGGTGAAAACCCCAATAAAGAAACGAGTGCGCAAGCACGAGTTTCTTTATATGATTTTTCACCTCCCGAGGTTTATAAATCCTATATCTTCAAGAGGCTAGATCTGCAACTATGAACATTTTTTTTATTTTCTTTTTAAATCATTTGTAAAAGTAGAATTAAGTTATGTTTTCACAATAAATCTGTTCATTTCAGCTGAAAACTGCACGGAAAAGTGAATTATCTTATAAACAGGTGTGTTTTTCTCTTGTTGGTAATTATTTGCGTCCCTCCAATAATTATAGACAGGTGATTTTTAACATAAATGCTGTTGTTGTCATATATATAATTTGTTAAAAGTTATGAAAATGGTAAAATGTTTACCTGAATTTGAGTATATATACTGTATTCTTGAAAAATAGAAACTTTATTTTCAAAATTACAATATCAAAAGTTACAGACTATGCAGCTTTAAATATAATGATTCAATAAACTGTATATTACATGTTTTTGCTTGAACTGCTTGCTCAAATCAAGAAAATACTACGGTATGCGATGTGGCAAAAGTAGCTGGAACATGACATGTCTAATTCTAACACGAGTAGTAATACATCAGCTAGCTGTTCCCTGTTGAAAAAATGGAAGTCGGCCATTTTGGAATCCTTCTTCATCGAGTCCACCTCAGAATTGCAAGCGTCTGTATCTTTTTTATTAGTGAACGAAAACATAAAGTGTGGGTAGTCATTTTCTTAGTTAGATCATAACAAACATTTTGGAACTAAAATTATTTTGTTTTTCTAGAATGTTTTGTTTTTGTTCCTTGATCCTCCAGTTTCAGAGTTGGAAGACAGAAACGTTATGCAACGTCATCGCATGTGAAAATGACGTAATTTGTTAATGTTTGTGACGTCAAAAGTGCAGAGAAGCGTTATGCTTGTTTAAAAATTGTAAAATAATAAAACGAAAATGAATATGACATGCATTTTATCTCATCGATGCCTTGGTTCACTTGTGGTCAAGAAAAAGGAGTGCCGGCTAAAGGGATTTATATCCCTAGAGGAAATAAATCTTTTTAGGCCAAATCAAAATTACCAATTTTATTTGTATGATAAATCTTGGTATTTTTCCACCAAACATGTTATATATTTGATTATTGATAGTACAAACAGAAATAAATTATGTTCAAGAAACGTTTTTTTTTCTATGGAAATCACTGGCTTATATGGGAGAAACAACAGAGTCATCGTTACTTTAGAATGTGCAGTAGCATCTACTGGGAGTGGGTACCTAAACATATTATATGAGAAATAATCAAATCAAAATTAACTTACTGTAATGTAGTAAATAGAATGACTCTTAGCTAACAGACAGCCAGAGCCAAAGAAAACCACTAGCCGAGCCACGATATTCCCAGTCAAAGCCAAAGAAAACCACTAGCCTAACCATGATATTCCCAGTCAAAGCAAAAGAAAATCACTAGCCTAGCCACGATATTCCCATTCAAAGCCAATAAAACCACTAGCTAAGTCACTATATGCACAGCCACAGCCAAATAAAACCACTATCTAGGTCTTTATATGCCCAGCCAATGCCAAAGAAAACTACTAGCCTAGCCACGACATGTCCAACCAAATACAAGTATAAGCCACCAACCACTGATGAAAGATTTAAATCCATCAAATTAAATTAGCTGATATCTGTAAATTTCTTTATCAGTTACCCCTCATATCAACTGCATTGTTGCCCCTTGCCTGATAAACGTTGTCTATCTCACGGCATGTTGCCTTTATCAGGTCATGATGACGTTGCACTTTTTGAATGTCGTCGCTAATGACGCTGAATCAACATACAAATCGAAAATTACGTCATAATCGTCGTTTGAAGAGTGAAACAATGGGTAAACTGATTATTAGAATACTAGGTTCGCGTCTTTTGATATCAAGTTTACCAGGCTCGGCTTTTAGAACGCTTGTTGAATCACTCTGCAAGCCTCGCGATGTCAACAAACGTTCTCAAAGCCTTGCCTGGTAAACTTGATATCAAATGACACTCACCTAGTATTCTCTATTTACTTTTCTGTTTTCCCTGCTTTTCTTCATAAAAAGCTTACTGTATACTGTGTTTTCTCTTGCAGAATAAGAAAGAAAGTATATGATGCTCTGTTAAAACTCCAATACAACTTTGAAGAAGCATTCAACAACGAAACTAAGACAGATCAACTATATCCCGTGTTAGACTTTGATGAATTAAACGCTATGAAAACACGAATACATACTATACTGAAATTTGTTGAAGTGTGCGAATACAAATTTGGTAATTCAAGTATATATTTAAACCTATAGAAAACAACAACCCACGTGCTTTATCAAGATGGGCCGCGGCATATGATTAAATCAACAAAGAAGCTCTTACATGGTATGGGAAATTAACATGGGAGTCTGCCCTAGCTTGGAATTTGATAATATTATGTTATTCAACTGTTTGGGGTATAACTTTTATATTTATGGTGCATTTGAGTTTTTATGCAATTCCATTGCTAATTTATGACGTCATGAATGATATCACTATACTACCTTAGGGTACCCAGTTATATTCATTTCTAAAGTAATTGACATATCATATAACGGGCGCAGAGACGTTTCATTAAATAACTATATTATTGATAAGTTCGTTGTTACTAAAAATGGCGTTGTATGTATTAGGATATTGGACGGGCATTAATTTTTATGGCATGGTACCCCAATTTTCAACTGTATATTTGTATTCAGTTTAATTTGGAATTAGCATTTTTACACGTTGCGGTTTTTGCCAAGATACCATTTCAACATATAAACTATCCATATATGTTAAGAAAATGTAGACCAAATTTCATGAAATTCAAGGACTGATAACACATTTTCTGAACTTGATGTAAACACATGGCCCTAATTCATCGAAATGAAAAAAATACAACTATTATGTTTCAGTATCAAATATACTTGAATACTTGCTTAGTTTGAATCACCATGCTAATACGAATATTGGTAGAAGTTGATATGTTCAGTGTTTTCCCTATTATAAATTGGAAAAAGAAAAAAAACAATATTCTTTGATATTACGTGCCAAAATTCTTATTCAATAAAGTGCTTACACAATAATCTTAGTCAAAATGATTCAATATTGTAACACCTGTATTCTAACGTTAAAACTATATCTTACCAATGTTACACTTTTAAAAAAATATGTAACAGTATTAAGAATTTTAATTCATACAGAAGAGAAAACTTATGACAAGTCAGTTCATACAGGAGAAGAACCTTATATATGTGATTTTATAATTGTAAGCCTCATTAATAAACCTGGTTCAACAAAAATAATCCCATGTCAACCCTATTGGTTAAAACTAACCATTTGGGTCAAAGATAACTCTTTGCTTCAAAGGTATTGATAATTTAATGCTTAAATATTCTCTGTTCATTCTTCTTTGTGAAACTGATGCCGATTTTCATCAAATAGCAACATTTATACTTTAGCTGGCTGTAAATTTTAGGAATACAGTTTCGTTTATGTACCTCACTTATTCATTTAGAACACTGTTCTATGATACCTTTGATAAGATTCTGTTACACTTTATCCTGGTCACGGCACCAAAATGTGGTTCCTCTAGTTCAGTTGGGATGTAAAGGAAATATTTGGTCTTTTTGTTTTATCACGTTTATTGTTAGGATATTATGTTTCTTTAATAATATCATGCAGGACTTGATGAAGTAATACACATTGTTCTGGCCCCATAGTGCCATGACATAGGGCTATGACCTTCGCCATTTCTGCCCATTCAATCATGAAAATTGTCTACACATGTCTTTCTGAAAAGTTGAAGTAGATTTAAAAGCAACCTCTTTATGTCGAGTTATTGATTCATTTCAACTAAATAAATATTTTTGCTAAAACTGACCTATACCCATAAGAGGTAGGAAATGACAAAGTTACTGGTTTTGAATTTTCATGAATTTTGGCTCAGATCAGCAGGATATACACGGCATGTTTTTATGCTAATATGATATCTTGACAAAGACTAGAACATATCTATCTTTTGAATTGAATGTTGAATGTTTTGTAAATTTTTGAAAAAATATTGAAATTATATAATCACTTCTTCTGAAAACCTAAACCATAATTTATCAAAATGATTTCGTAGTATTAATATAATATCTATGGTATTCTCGATTTAATCTATATGACAAATCATAGAAATAACCAAAACATGGAAATTTAGAGACAGGTACCACCTCAAAGGTGTAGAACGTCAGGGTTGCTTCATAAGCATTATTCTTAACTTTCTAATTCGATAAATACATTTTCGTAGTTTCGTGCAAAGTTTAAAGAAATCCATGCGTGGGCACAGATGAAAGCACCCCTTTAAAGTGTCCTAATATGCACCCAGCAAAGATTCAGATCAGCTTAGGCATGCACCCAGTTTGATAGTAGTTTTTTTTATATCTACCTGAAGATTTTGTTGACTTCAAGCATGTCATAGTTCTAAAACACATTGAGAAATCTGGTCAGACAAGGTGAAAGTTCAGGCTTATCTTAATCATCGCCTACATCTACATTAGGCCAACATGCACCTTTGTTGGCTTTGTCATGTGGAGGCACAGTTTATGAATGACAATGGCGTAGCCAGAACGCTGAAAAATTACGCACATCAAAGGGAGACTATTGTATCACGCAATTGCGTCCTCTTTCTAAATGGGAACTTCTTTAAGGAAAGAATTTGCTCCCAGAGGGAGCGAATTCTTTCAGAGGGAGCGAACTCTTTCCTATATGAGTAGTTCCTGTTTATATGGAAAATGACTTTGATCACATAAAGTGACCTCCCTTGAATGTTAATATTTTTATTATGCACGTGCGTACCCTGCGTAATGGGTGCTACGCCAATGGTACTTATAGAATTGTCGAGCAACGATGGCTCAGACGATCCTGTGCACTTGCACAAGCTCACTAGAGCCTTCGCTGCTTAGATCCACAAAGTATGACCGTAAATGAAGACTCGCATACACATTTATAGCAATGATGAAAGATAAACAAGCGAGCTATTTAGGGTTAATCTTTTGTGGATCATTTATATGTTATGTCTGTCTTGTTTTGTTATACTTTCATGCACGTCTGTTTGTTGATGCCTTGTGGTCACCTGCTGGGAAAGGGCTGACCTCTTGGCTCTCGTTTATGATGTATAATTGTGACGTTATCACTTTCCTATTGGTATCCTGGGTCAGGTGTTGTGCTTGATTGCATCAACCCCTGATATTTGCCCTCTTTCTTACTTTACTTAGGTACTTATGTCATAGAATAGGTGGCCAGCCAATTTGGCTCTAATGAACTTGCACACCAACACAGTCTTGCAAGAGCCCTCACTTTTGGCGCACACACTACAGACGAAACAGGCTCAGACCAAACGCAAGCCGTCTAACTAGATAGATGTGCATGCTCGTTAACTCTAAGCATGCTGGGTAGCTTTTCAAAAAGGTGTTAAAAATAGCAACAATAAAAATGATTCAAACTATTACAAATATTCATTTTACCTTTGGCAATAATGTAGTGGAGCAACCTTCCTCCCTCGGCTATCCTATCTGAAGACCGCACCTTATTCAGTACTGTCATCTGCAACCATAACTACAATATGGCATAATCCATCATTAGCTCTCTCCATGTAGACTGTTGATTGAGATGCTTTTAACATATTTTTAAACTGGAAATATAGACCCTTTACGTGTGCACAGTGACGAACTGGTATCTAAACTATGTCTCTTTGCGGGTGATATGGCCGTTTACCTAACAACAGGAGGCGAAGAGGACAGTAAATGCTACAACAAACCCTGGACAAACTCTCTGTGTGGGAGTCCCGATTGGACATGGAATTCAAGCCCGCTAAGTGCCAGGTGGTATGGTACTAACTTCCAGAAAAGCTTCTAACACTTCAAACATCCAACATGGGCATCTTCTGAAGGTTGTTTCTAGTGCAAGGTACTTGGGGGTTGACATTTCCAGAGGCCTGACGTGGAACTCCAGAGCAAACAGTACCTTCTGCTCCATAAAAAGAAATATCAAGACCAAAAGTCCGACAGACGGCCTACAACACACTTGTACGCCCTCAGCTGGAATATGCTGCCCCATATAGGATCCTAATACCGAACAAAATATATTCCAGCAAGAAAAAGTCCCAACACAGAGCTCTTAGGTGGACCGCCGGCAATTAATATTAACAGTTAGGTGTGACAGACATGCTACAAAACTTAGGATGGCGGGCACATGAACAAAGGCGGGCGGACGCACGTATGTGCTTATTTTATAAAATTGTTTATGGGTTTGTGGCAGTACTACGCCCAGTTTTCATACAAAGGCCCAATAGATTATCAGGGCACTGCCACGAGTGACCTTTATCCACATTTATACATCTAAATTATTTTTACCCAAATTCATTTTATCCACTGGCTATTGTCCACTATCGCACTTTTTATTCTTACAAAACTCACTTAATTTTTCTTCTATCCTGTATTCCTGTGTTCTGTATCTGAACCTTCACTCATGAGGAACAGCACATCACGTACGCGTGATAATCTTCTTGGTTAAAGTCTATGTACACTGAAACTTTTCAACTAAAGGTAGAGGGTAGTATAAATCCACCATTTGTTGTTCGTTTAAAATAGGTTCATCACACGAAAAAATATATAATGTACGTATAGTTCTTTAAAATCAACACATCTTGTGGAGGATCTTAACTGGTGGTAGCGGCTTTATTTCAAGGACTATATCTGTTAATGTATAGCACATGAGTTTATAGTCTGGCAAGGAATACCATTTCTGATAAAAATAGTAAGTGAGTATGATCAGGAAATACCACAATCATGAACCCCAGACAACTCCGTGGCACCGCAAGGAAGAGCCGCTCAACCATCACGAGACACCAGAAAGACAAATTAAGCAAAGCAATCAGCTCTCTCTCTTCCCCATCAAGATGATTGTAATACTAGAATAGACATAAAGTAACGTACACCAAAACATAGAACAATTACAGACTCCCACAATGTGAGTTACAATAAACAAAACGTAAACAACTACAGAACCACCGCCTTAGAACGGACAGCAGCCTAAGCCATCGGGGGACTTAAATGCATTTTACTGGCACCAAATCTTTGCCCTAGATTCTGCTGTTGTTGAAGTACAAAAAATTTTCAGCTCGCATGTAGGCCATCTAACTATTGCAGTGTATCATCATGGTGAAACACTGTAATCAAATTGACACACCATGATGAACCAAAGAAAATGGCTCATGACTCACAGATAGTCAGAGTTAAGAAAACCTCAAGTTGAGCCACGGTTGATCCAGCTACAGATAAGCATCAGGCACCAACCCACCGATTTAAGCTTTACGACAGAGCTGTCATAGAGTCTGAGGCCTGACCCACCGTCGTGCAATTAAAGAGGAAACCATAGCTATAAACCGTGATTGGGTTTAAAACTAGGCATGCAGACTGTCGCATGCTATCCAAGTTACATCCAACCCTTAATCCTGAATCTTTATCTTGCCTTTGTTAGCTTTCTCCTGGCAAATAAGGAATGAACAGTCTATAATTACATATGAATCGTTTAGATACTACTTTTCAAACACTTTGCCCAACAAATTGTTATTTATATGATTTAGCAATATGGCTAAAATAGGTAGTCTTGCACACTGGATAAGAATATCTGAGATTTTACCATGGGATAGAAAATCTTATCTTACCAAGACTATCTTACACAGGCTGTCGCGTGAGGGCTATATACATTGGTTGTATTGGAACTCACCCATATTGTCATCAAGTGACGTCATTATTATTTTAAAGTGACGTCATCATGTGAAATTGTATCTTAGCGTATTCACAGGGACTTCTGGAAACTTATTTAAGAAAAAAACAGTGGTGAGCAAGAAAAAGAATCCATTATTCCTGTGAAGTTAGGATAGAAAAATTCGTCCCTCGGGATCACAGTTTGTCATCACTCCGCAAGCCTCATGATGCCAAACAATGGTCCTCGGGACGGATTTGTCTATCCTACCCTCACACTCATGATATATTCTTATAGTTTTACATTGTTTAGAGCTGGGTAATCCAGATTATTTTGTTCAAGAGTCTCGCTAGTTCTCTTCAGGATTAATCTGTGATTTATTGAACTTCTGTCTATCAAAAGAGCCAGTGCATGAGACTTTCAACAATGTGGCATTTTGACATGTGTATACTCGGACGAGCCTCAGCAGCCTATTTTTAAGCTTAGAAACTCCAAATGGTGTTCAGTCAGTAGCTCAACAATAATAGAATATACAAGCGACAATCAAAGGCTCTGGTGAGACTGCGCGTATGCGCAGGCTGATCTGAGGCTTTGCTGACCGCACATACCGCATTGTCGGAAATCTGATGCACTGACTCAAATTGTAGATTGTAGCTTCCACACATTATTCTCAGCTTAGAAGGTATAGAAAAAAGTAAGTACGGGTGCAAAGATCAGGAATCGATACAATCAAATACCACACCCGACCCAGGATACCAATGGGAAAGTGACAAAATCACAGTTAGACACCACAAACAAGGGCCAAGAGGTCAGTCCTTTCCCAGCAGGTGACCACAAAGCACATATAAACAGACGTGCACAAAGACATAGCAAACACAAGACAGAAAAAAAACCATAAAAGATAAAAAAAAGGAACCGCCTTGGAACGGTCAGTAAAATATTTTACTGGAGGGCTTAAACCGGTTTAGAAGGTGTAGAAACAATACTACATCATGAGGCGATTGTCTCTTAATTTTCAATAATGGATGCGAATGTCCTGGTTTAAAGGTTTCAGTATTTAACTATTCTAAGTTCCAGTTACGAATCTCCTTCCGCCAATATTTATTCACTGCTTCATTTCAAGTTCTTTTCCAGACAGGCTTTTTGATTGGTTGGTCAATATAATTGTGAATATCATAAATGTGACAATTTCCTTCAATTGTGATGCAGGATTCTTTTGATATTGTGTTCTGCCAGACTACAAGTCATTGTAACAACCCAGATATACCATATACAAATATATATATGCATTTATTTTCATATATTCTTACACTATATAAAATCATATATAAAATGCTTAGTGTCTCTTTGTATAAAGTCAATGTCAATTGTATTGTTTATCTACACCACCACCGTTACAATACATGTACCAAGGACTCCACCATCTCAGACCAGACTGGGCTAAAACATAGCAACTTTGCACCAGACCAGGTTGTCCAAACCATACACCATAACAGACCGTATCAGACCAGTCTGCACCAGACCATAGACCGTAATTGATACTACACCAGACCAGTCCGCATCAGACCATATAACGTAACGGACACCACACCAGACCATTTACCATGCCATAAAGATATGTAGATTCATTCATCACGTAGGTAATTTACTAACGTATATAACTGACGCCACACAGGCAAAGTTAGCGCCACACAGGCTATATCAAAGCCACACAGGCTATATCAACGCCACACAGGCAAAGTTAACGCCACACAGGCTATATTAACGCCACATAGGCAATGAAGTTAAGCCACACAGGTAAATAAGTTTCGCCACACAGGCTAAGTTACACCACACATGTAATTTAGTAACGCCACACAGGCTAGCTAGATCTACATAATTGAATGGCTGGTATTTTGCATAACAGTGTAGATTCTAGAGTCGACGTATAAAACCACAAAAAGCCACCTACAAGAAAATGTAAGTGCTCTAAGTCTTATGCAAATGCAAACGGCATTATGGGACATTGACTTAAGGTAGAGCATAATTCATGCAATCATATAATGTAAAACTATCTACATAAACCATACAATATCTTGTATCAAAATCAGATATAATCTCATGCTTATTCAAGTATTATTATGCGCATGCGCAAATACTGCTACTCTGGAGTAATGAATGTGCAATGCATAAACTACCCTTATCTGGACTAAGAATTGTACGCATAGGTTTTCAGGAATAATGTATTTTCGCTACTACTTATCTGAGGCACTGCTTACACTTATTTGGGATAAAATACTTGTCTGGAGCCATCTATGTAAAATTGGACTTGACAAAGGAAAGCAACTTATCTGGCGATATTAGTGTTGGAATATACAATGATCAGGCCGCGTTATTAGGGTATATACAAGTAAAATAACTAACTTACAGTTGTGTTGAATCGCTTCGTCTGTCTCTCTCCAAAGCCAAGCAATGAATGAACCAGCACTTCCACCCACAAAATCACCAGTTTAAACAACTCACTCACCAATAACTTCATGCATCGCCAAAGCTCCAGCTAAATACACTCAATCACTAAAACTCAGTGGCCCAGATATGCGTAGTTTCAAAACTGTCACAAATATGTGACAATAAAAAATAGTAAGTGAGTATGATCAGGAAATACCACAATCACAAACTGCAGACTAACCCATGGCACCGCGAGGAAGAGCCACACAACAATCACGAGACACCAGGAAGACAAACAAAGCAAAGCAACCAACTCTATTCCCCGTCAAGATGATTGCAAAACTAAAAGGGACATAAAGAAACGTACAATAAAACATAGAACAATTACACAATAACAGAATATGAGTAACAATAAACAACAAGTCAAAGGTTATATTTTAAAAGAGTCTTTTTTGATGTGTATTAACCAACTGTTGCATTTATCACATTTAAAATCACATTTACATCAACTGTATATAAATACGAAATATATATATATATATACACTAACGTGATAGGACGTTTGTTAACCTTAGTTTTACGGTCTATTTCCAATACATATAACTGAAATAGCAAGCACAGTTGATGATCAAAATAAATTCTCATTCAAAGCGAAGTAGGGTTATTACATGCATTAAGGAAAACACTCCCCCCAAAAAAAAACAACAACAACAAAAAAAAACAAAAAAAAAAAAAACAAACAAACGATTTACTTCTTTTGTGGATCATTTATGCCTTGTGTTTGTCATGCGTTCACGTCTGTTCGTTGCTGCCTTGTGGTCACCTGCTGGGAAAGGGCTGACCTCTTGGCTCGTGTTTGTAGTGTTTAATTGTATTTTTGTCACTTTCCAATGTGGTATCCTGGGTCAGGTGTTGTGCTTGATTTTAGCAATTCCTGAGCTTTGCCACCTTTCTTACTAGGATATACGGACTAGGGGCAAGAGTGCACATACACTGGTCTGTATGTATACTGTTCACAAAAAGTAGGGGATATTCGAATATTATAAACCATAGCATTTTCCAAACTAATGCAATAAACCTGAAACAGCTAGTATTAATTAGCGAAGTCATCTAGCTGACAATATGAATATTTGTTTTTAGGATTAATCTGGTCATGTGTTCCTGAGACAACCATATTTAGACCAGGGGTAGCCTTTCGATTTTCACACGTGAATATCACGGTGACGGATTATGCAATGGCTATGTTTTTTAAAAAGAAAATATCCGTTATTCATCATTTTTTATGTTTAGAATTGTTTTTATCTATTTTTCCTTGATTTCAGGAATGTGAGGCGAAAATCTGTCACTTTTAAGTAAATTTTGCACTTTTTTACATTTTTGTCACCGCCCTATTTCCTAGAAATAACAATTATGGTACATGAAAAAAAGCCTTAAAAAACAAAGTTATCCAAATGCATCTTCAGCATGCAATTTTCGAAAGCATATCAAAAATGTTGATACTTTTTTTGTGAAATTTGGGTCTTGACCCCTAGTGTCTTTGGCACACCCTTAATGTCACATTACTAAATTTTCAGCCCTCAAATTATGCAGGAAAGCTGGCTTACATATTGCTATATCCAAAGACAAAATTATTTATATGCGACAAATTAAAATTTTAATTTCTAGATTTTTTAAGTCCCAATATCCCCTAGTTGTTGTATGTGCCTAGTGTCTCCAGTCCTTATTTCCACAGAATAAAACGAACGTCTCATTTAGCTTACGTTAGAAATCTGTTGTTTCTGGGTCATGTCCATTATGGCCATGCATTCCACTAGACATAAGACTGTCCACAACTCTGATTTTTTTTTCAATTTTCATCAACGTTCAGCTCCCCTGTTTTTGAGGGAGTATTTGCTTGGTGTATACCAAGATGCATGACTTTCTTTTTTACTTTCCATTCATCAGAAATGGTTCTGTACAGTTCACATCAGTTTTACTATCTCATGGAGTAACTGTTAAAGCTACGCTTTTGTCAGCTTAAAGAAATGATCCTGTGAATCGGCATAATCTGTAGATGAATTTACTAGAGCTTGTCTATGTATTCCCTTCGATCTTTGTGTTCACAGCTAGAACGTCCGCGCATCCAATAAAATTAAACATGATGTTGCCAACCATGTCCCAAAAATAGTTAGTGAGTATGGTCAGGATATACCACAATCACAAACTGCAGACAAACCCATGACACCGTGAGGAAGAGTCCGAAGTATTGCATTCTGTAGAGAAGAGTCGCATTTTTAGACTTGCACTTGTCAATTTCTAACGATATTGTTTCTACCAAAATTTATGATAAACGTGACGACTTTGATTTTGAAATTGTCAATTTCCCATTTTTAGATGGTGATGTTCCTCGTTCTACATCCTACGGAGTCTATATCTCTCAACTCATTCATTTTGCCAGAGCATCTAGCTATGTTGCTGACTTCAACACTCGCAATAAGTTGTTAACTCAGAAACTTCTTAAACAAGGCTATCGGTATCATAAACTTCACAAAACATTTTCAAAATTTTATAGACAATACTATGATTTGATTTCTAAAGTCCAAGTTGGACTTAAATCTCTCTTACGCCAAGGACTTTCGGAACCTGATTTCTATGGTGACTTGGTGTATAAATGTAAATAGATTGTTAGCTCTAATAATTTTTCAGCGCAGTTCATTAAAATAATTTCCCATTTTAAAAAAATTGGATATAACATTAATGTATTGCAACAGACTGCATGTTTGTTGGTCATGGTTGGCAACTTTGCTTTCCTCTTTAATTGCACGCCGTTGGGTCGGACTTTAGACTCTATGATGGTTCCGACTTAAAGACTTATCTATTGATGAGATGGTAGGGGCCTGATGCTTCGGCTGTTTGTCGGGCCCACCGGGGTTTACCTGTTGGATTTCTTTTGCTCCGGTATTCAGTTTTATTTACTGTTGAGTCCTTATCTTTGCTTTATCACCTTGTTATATCTTGATTTATATGTTTTAGGAGATGATGCATTGATAAGTTAGGGGTTTTCATGCAAACGAAATATATAAATGTGTCTAGATCCACATCTGAATTAAGGGTGAGGTTGGCGCGCCGTTAAACAGGTTCAAGCCCTCCAGTAAAATATTTTACTGACCGTTCCAAGGCGGTACTTCTTTTGTGGATCTTTTAAGTTTTTGTTCTGTCTTGTGTTTGCTTTGTCTTTGTGCACGTCTGTTTATATGTGCTTTGTGGTCACCTGCTGGGAAAGGGCTGACCTCTTGGCTCTCGTTTGTGGTGTCCAACTGTAAGTTTGTCACTTTCCCATTGGTATCCTTGGTCAGGTGTGGTACTTGATTGTATCGATTCCTGATCTTTGCAACCTTACTTACTTAGATGAACTTAAAAAAATATGTACTAATGATACCTGCATGTACCTGTCTCACACCTTGTTCCACTGGAAAGGATCGTGACATCTGTCCAAACCATTTTACAACACTAGAATCTTCCAGATGCAAACTTCTTATGAGTGACCGGTGTCTGCCCTGGATGCCTATGCAATAAAGATGTCTAAGAAGATGTTTACGGACCACGACATCAAATGCCGACTTCGCATCCAACAGCATCACAAGAGCAGGTATATTGCGGTCATTTATGTCTCTCTTCCACGGTAAAAGCAACATTCATTTGAGCTGCATTGTGTGTGAAACATCTTTGAAGCAGGTTTTGTGCCTCATTACACAAGTTTTATTCTTTCCTCGATCATACTTTTATTTGACCCGAGCAGCTGCACAGGGTAACTGTTTACCTCGTACCAAACTCAACTCATAGTCTCATACCTAAGTCGACCCGTATCCATTTTTGGTCATCTCGTACCGTATTCAACTCGTACCTCAGTCAACCCGTACCTTAGTTTATATATATTTTTTTCTAATGCACATGCTTTTGTAACGCGACGTCTGATTGGATAACGTCAAAACTTTGCGATAGTATTTCTGCAATATACTCCCGAAAACAGTTTGGCGTCATTAATTACGTCACATTTAGTTGGATGACGTGCGGCTTTATGTGCTTAGAACTTAAGGGTATACACAAGGTGTAACTGATAAAAACTCATTATACTGATACAAGGGGCATGAACCATACTAGCCAGTACAATCAAAACAATCTACTTAGTATAAAAATATATAAATACAACACCATCCCAATATAGTCGAAAACCTGTTGAATAGGTAATAAAACAACAAAGTGAGAGGGCATCAACCCTATATAGCTGAAATAACTGTTGAAAGAGCCATAAACATTAAAATCAAGTCTAATAAACACAATCTGCCAGGTCAAAATGTAAAGGTGAATCACCACCCCAATTTATCAGATATACTGGTGAAAGGACCATAAACAGTAAAATGCAGTCCAACGGACCAACCTGATATGACAAGAACAACAAAGAACATTTTCAATCTTAATTGTCACACTATCTAACTTGTATACAAAAACAGAAGATTTGGATACTTTACATTCTCGTCCGTTTATGCGAAGATAATTAATTTAAATGAAATAGCTAACTATCTCTTGATATGGTAATGGTTAAGCTTATTGTCCCTGGTATGATAAATCCCTGAGTACTGTCCTCTAAGAGTTCATCTCCTGTGACATGACAACCCAACAGAAAGGGTAGAAACAAGAAAGACTCCTCCTGCAATGGACTCGTTCATTGGATCAAACGTCATTCTCTGATTTGATCGTGTCAATGATGTCATTAAACATGCCATGAAGATAAAGAAAATAATTGTCTGGAATATCAATTGTTATGTCATACATTCTCTGTTGCAAATTGTCCATATATATATATATTTCTGGTTGCATCGGTTTAATTGGTTCCCCCATTTAGTATTTTCCATCCCTGTGAGCGTCTGCCATCAAGACGCTTCTCTGGTGAAGGCCTAAAGATACCTCACACCAGAACCTGATAAATAATGTTAATATGCTTACTGAAGTTTTAGATTTCAATTCACACTTGTAGACATTAAATGAATGCAATCCAATTAACAGAATTTGCTAGGTCAAAATATTCAGATGAATTTGAAAACAGTATATATATCTGAAGTTCAAATCATCGACAGGTATCAACAATGGCTAGTATATACTTTCTACAGAAATCACGTGACTGTTTTAATCCTGTCGTGTTGGATGTTGCTTAGCATCTTTCAAATATACATAAACGAGGTCATTGAGTTCTTTGTTATCTTACTGAACACGCTTGGACATGTGTATGACAGACACGAGTCATTTAAGCACCTGATCTTAAAAAAGAAAAATGCAGTTCTTTTTTTGTTATTTACTTTTATTCAGAATTACATCTGTCACAATTTAAGCATAACAATATCTCTAACGATGACACAATATTTTATCAGAAATGCAGTTCTTGAAACACATGAACATCCCTTTCTTAGTTGTGTTTAATTTTTCTACACCTACCACCATGAGTAACGCATCTCAATACTTGTAGTGTTCTAAATAATGCAGCACAGTTGACATATTGGTTGTCTTCCCATATGGAAAGAAGTTGTTGTAATTTTGTGTCTATTGATGAAGGAAGCTTATCATAGGCTAAAGCAGTTGGGAAAACCTTTGCTAGAAACCACAGCATGGGGTTAGACAATCAAATTAATGCCTTCTGTGTTAGATTTAACAGTTTATATTAGCACATGCACCTTATGTGTGTAAAGTATAAATTAGAAGAAAGAAACAAGATATCTTCAGACCGTTATTAGAAAAAGAAAGTGATTATCTCTGTATTGATGGGTGGATTGGTTAAGCTCATTGAGAGACACTACCACCTATCACTAACAGAACTACTGAGAAAAAAATCAGAATTGGTCCATCCTTAATTATTTGCTTTAAAAGCGATAAATCTACTTATTTTTAGAACCTGTGCTGCTGGAAATAGGATCGTGTGTCAAGTTGTTAAAGGCGAACTGACTAGTTCAGAAAAGAATAAATAAGGCAAAAATGCATCTAATCAGAATTAAGGTTTGGATTGTATCGATTCCTGATCTTTGCATCCCTACTCACTTGGAAGCTCAATGGTATGATTTTAATTATTTATATCACACAGAAGAGCAAACTGATGAAGATTTGAATGGCTTTTTCGCAAAGCAGCACGCTCGCTTTTCTAAAAAAACATCCTCTGGGAGATGCACCTAAACGAATCATCGAAAGCATATTTGACCAAACTTATTATTTGATTTATTTGCTAGATTTCCTAGACATTCCAGACACATTACAAAAATCATTGTTTCAGCCAAATATGAATTTAACACAATACAAATACTCTGAAACACCACAACTATAATGTACAGCAGAAGTACCATTTTGACTGCATTGTGGGGCATATTATGCAAGATTTCGTTTCAGTAATTAAGTAAAATGTAAATAATAATAATAATAATAATAATAATAATAATAATAATAACCCTAGAGTACAATTAGTGGGCAGAAGGCAAGCTGGATAGATTTTACTTGCCGCAGTATACATTAAATATGGCTTGATAAACACAGATGTATTGAAAATCATTATATACAGAAAATGGCATATTTTCGAGAATTTTCGTGAATTAGTTTTAAATGAAAGGACCAAGGGAGATTTGGAGAGTAGCCTAGAAATCATTGTTGTGCTATAGAAGCTGATCGGAAACAGTATGCCAACCGGTTATTTGCATCTTGTCATGAATTAAACAAAGCAAAATTTATTTAAATAAAGAAGAGTTGCAAGACGAGATATATGAGTCAAGAATCAAATCGTGCCTTTATTAAGCAGATACCCTAGTTCAAATTGGAAAATATGATTTACAAACCAAACAGCAAACTGAGGCTTTTACACTTTTATTATGTACGACTAGTTTGACGTAATGATTGACAGAAAATGATTTGACCGTTCCATGGCGGTACTTCTTTTGTGGATCTTTTATGTTTTTTCTGTCTTGTGTTTGGTAGGCCTTTGTGCACTTCTGTTTATATGTGCCTTGTGGTCGCCTGCTGGGAAAGGGCTGACCTCTTGGCTCTCGTTTCTCATGTCTCACTGTGAGTTTGTCACTTTACCTTTGGTATCCTGGGTCAGGTGTGATACTTGATTGTATCGATTCCTTATCTTTGACCCCTACTTACTTATATTAACTTTTCAATATTTAAAAATAAGCCCCAAGTTGTTTTATGATGATATCCGTTATACATCCGTTACACGTACGTGAGCTGACCGTTCTTTGTCCGTTACTTGTCCGGTATGTATGGACTCTTTAGGACTTCCTGGACGACCTTCACCACCACCGTGACGACTTCAATCACCAGATAAACATTTTTGCCTTTTTCTGTCCGTTTGGTGTCTGTTAACTTTATCCGTTAATATGTGACAGCACTGAGCATGGACCCGAATTAAGTCGCTCTATATGGAGCGATCTAACTCTGGTCCACACTTATTCCCTATATGTACACGACTGACCACGACGTTTAATGCGAACAGCAGGTGGCATCAACAGCCTTCCTATTTAGTTGCGTTGTCATTTACTAGCGAGATTGACAACAATTAGACAGAATTCATGTGACTTATAATAGTGCTTCTCTGCTCAATGAGCGCAGAAATGTATGAAGAAACCAGAAATCATTCTGTAAAAACTGTCCACATTTTCTCTTGCTAGAACATCATTAATAATACCATGATTTCCAAGAAGGATATCAAGTACAAGTTCAACACCTATACTTGCCATTTTTATGTATACATCAACACTAAAGTTGTTCCAAAGTTCTAACCACATTTTATGTCGAACATCAGCATACCTTGGGCATCTAAAAACAATATGTTCAACAAGATTATCAAATTCATTGCAACATGCCGGCAGATCGACCTTGGAAAACAGTTTTAAAACAAGCAACCCAATGAGTTGAATGGCGAATCTGCAGCATGGCAACAAGTTTAACTCTCTTTAAGAGAGCTCCCCAAAACAAATAGGTTCAATATCTGGGTGCAGATTGAAAAAGCGGTCGACCTGGTTTTCAGCCAACTCGGATTCAAATTCTAAGGCTGTTAGCATACAAAGTTTGGATCTGATTTAAGTCTTCGCAAGGGGTATTTTATCGATTTTTGCTATAACCAGGCAGTGCGCAAAGTAAGAATGGGTTGGACAAAGTGAGAATAGGGTGAACATGCACGGGAGTTCCATTTTAACTTTGGCCGTTTGCAGATGTTAACAATTATAGAGGTGTTTTCTTATTTTCAAACTTGAATATAATCTCCAACGGCAACTACTTCAAACACATTACATTTTGTTTGCACCGTTTGCATGTTCTACATTACCAGGATTATCATGTATGTGACTACTTACTAGTTTTAGAGAGAGAGAGAGAGAGAGAGAGAGAGAGAGAGAGAGAGAGAGAGAGAGAGAGATGGAGAGAGAGAGATGGAGAGAGAGAGCATATTGATATATTGAGTAAGGGTTATCTGGGTATCACTAAAAATGCATCAAATTCGCCATATAAGTCAGCTTTAACTTTTGACAAAGTATAACAACACTGCCAAAACACACACACACACACACACACACACACACACACACACACACACACACACACAGAGAGAGAGAGAGAGAGAGAGAGAGAGAGAGAGAGAGAGAGAGAGAGAGAGAGAGAGAGAGAGAGATTGACAGTTAACACTTTATTATATAAAAAAACAGTCAAAATGTGAGTGATGGCCGTAAGTCCTGTATTCAACAGTTTTTCGTGCATCACTAGTTTATCAAAGATTATTTCTAGCTGATGTTGGCAAAAGCAATCGATTTTTACTTAAAATAAGACGGCTGTCAGAAGATTCATAACACGTTGCAGCCAGAGAGAGAGAGAGAGAGAGAGAGAGAGAGCGAGAGCGATTATGATAAGGAAAACAGTATGTCTTTTTAATAGCGGCAAACTTTTAATGAAAACATACAAACAAAACTTAAGATGAGAAGCTTAAGTACATTTATGTCAGTGGCCTGTGCTTTATATTTAGTTTACCTCATGCTGGTAACAGCAGTAAGTCTCTACATACACTGATATTGAAAATATTGACGTTATTCTATTTAAATTTACTTAGTGGTTTTGAAAATGAAGAGTGATCTAACTGTTTTTGAACTGTTATTATGTGGACAATTCAACTGTGAAATTGTATTAAAGACGGTATTTGTGTCTCCAAGGATCGTGCTATTTGGGAATAAACGATCTGGAACAGTAAGTGACGTTATAAATTATTATAAATTTGAGATGACAATATAATTTAGAATTAGTTCAAATGCGTCTGAGTAAGTATTTTTTGGGCATTCTTTTATTGAGAAGCTCGAGATGTATGCACATTCAGAATCGGAAAATTTAAATGCTGACCCTTCTAGAGTGACAGTTTACTTCAAAGGTGTGTCCGGTTGAACCTTTAAACAATTTTGCTCTAAAGAATTTACAGAATGCCTAAAGTCACCTAACGTCAAGTATGTGATATGCCAAATACATGTAGGTGGAAATGATTTGAATTCGACGTTCAGGTCGGAAACAACCGTTTCCACGAGCATTTTGTCCTATGCCGAGTTTTTGCATTATGGTTTTGACATTGAGCAGGTCTCCGTGAATCAGCTGCTATTTCGGGGTAAAACCAGATATATTCCTATTTGCGAGTTTAACAGGAGGGTTCTGGAAGTGAACAAGACTTTGAAACAAGCAGCAAGACATTTGCCGTGGTTAATTTATTTGAAATATAAGGGACTAAAAATGGCAATATTGACCCATATAGGAATGACACGGTGCATCTCAATGGCTTTAAAATGAAAAAAATATGTCAGTAGTGTGAGGGGTGCTGTATTATCGATGACCGATTGTCGTATAAGAACCCTATAATGTTATTGGACGAGTCAAAATGCATCATGTTTTGTTTGTTTTACATCATACATATTAAATAATGTTTTAGCGCGTGTAGTAAAACGCAGCTGCGAGCAAAGTAGTTCTGTTTATCAACGTGTAATTAGGGAGCTATACGAGGGGCGTTCATCATTTATTGAAACTGCCACCGTAATTCCCACGCTATGCACGAAATTCCCATGAAGTCTAACACAGGTAATTCTTCAATCTTTTATCTATCCATGGATACCAGTATTGTCCCAATCGGTGCATTAGTGTTTGGGCTACTAGTTTTGGAAATGAGGTCATTCATATAGACTGTATGATAGCATAGCTAAAGAGATCAGTGCTGAAATAAGAGGCTATATAGGCCTTGAGCTGGCTATAGACCCCTCCCCCCAGGGGGAATTTTGTACACTATCATTTTCTAAAACTACATAATATAAGTCACAAAATAAAAGAGATTAGCCCTCTGAGAGTGGCAGACAAAACGTGTTACATCACGTTATATACGTTACCCCCCAAAAATAGCATTAAATGTCCCTGATAAGATCTCAACCATGACATGTTTGTACATATTTTCATGCTGACACAGGTTTATGAACTTTTTATAACACGGCTACAGATTTTTAGTATTAATTTTATAAATGTTGTGAGTATTACCGTTGTATACGTTACTTAGTGTTTCCTGCGTTATTTCCGAGTATCAGTATGGTATTTATTGACTAAGCGTGTATTACGTCTGTCACAGAATATAGAAAATCTATACTGCTGCTACTTAAATGATTTAAATTTCTTTATTATGGTCGCTTGCACTATTTTGCAGGCCCATGTTATTATGTTACCTTCAAAATAGCATTAAACATTCAAGTTGATGTCTTTAACAAGCCATGTTTATACTTATTTGAATGCTGGCACAGGTGTATGTACTTCTTTTAACAAGGTTTACCTATTTTAAGTATTCATTCGATAAATGCCTTGAGCTTTAATTGTTATTGTGCGTTACCAAATGGTACATAAATTATTCTGAGTATCTGTAGAGCAGTTGTTTACAGGAACATGAGCTTACCTCCACCCTGTATAAAGTCTGTCAGAGTATTTAAAAAATTTATAAGGCTGAAATAAATTGAAGTTCCTAATTAATTTATGGTGACTTTAACTAGTATTATAATGTAATCTATTAACCCATAAACAGTAGATACCATGCATTCAAATCAGAAGTTCTGAAAGACAATCACTGTGAAACAGCTCAGATCTTGGAAAGGTATATGGACATAATTCAGGTGGTGTTGACACTGATTAGGGCTACAAGGAAAACAACTTGGAATTGCATGTCAGCTCTATCTGTATGCCTTGTTTCCAATATTTATTGCACACGATCACAACAACTACGCACACTATGTACCTGTGCAACTGATTACACTCATATTTTGCCTGATACACATCGCAGATGCAAAGAAATTCTAGAACAAAAATGGGATTAGTCACAACAATTGGTTCTTTGCTTGAGAAATGCTTTATACATAACTATCAGGCAAACAATAAAGAGGTAGTATAGGCTTCAGCAACTAGAACTACGCTTTGTACTACAGATGGAATGGTGTATTACTCATCACATCAGAGCTCAATATATTGAAACAACTCTTCAATGCACTGAAATGAAATATCAATCTGCTCAGATGCAAAGTAGATCAAGTACTAGAGGCAGTTTCAGGCTTCACCAATCCTTTTAGCTCTAGTTTTGAAGACAATGAACTGTACTTTTGTCTTTCGGTGTCCCTGCTAAGCCTGGCATAGCTAAGGATCTTTTTGAGGCTGATGACATGTGCAGGAAGGCTATTGCAGACTTCATTGACTCAATATAGTAAAAAAAACCTGTTTTTTAAAACTCAATAAAATACTACCAGGTAATGAAGTTTTGAGGCTTGCTGGGTCAAGCAAGAAGAAATTGTCTAATTTACAAAACGTAAACAGCCAGATGAGAGCTTATAGGAGCGTCTTTGATCAGCATGAACTTCTTTCTATTGGACATAATGTTGACCTTGAGTTGACACTGTCGTTCCTTCTGGGACCTGTACCATGGTCACTGTCAGCTCCTGATAGAATTTCCACCAAACCGACAAGTCGAAACTTCTGCATGGCTTGCAATCACACATATTGAACCAACGTTAGATTGACCATGTTGTGCTGCACATAACTTTGATGGTAATGCCATAACTACAGGGCATAATAGCTTTTCCTGCCACTTTCAATGATATGATGGCACTATTTTCAACCAGGCACTAAAGGCAGAGCATGTTGGTTTTGCAATGATACATATATACAATGTATAAACAGCAGTCTATAAAGTCTTACAAACGTTCTCGCAGAGGATTACCTGCGTGTTTTGTTCAACAATGGTGTATGCAACAAAAGGTGCACCATCTGAATGTCAGCAGCATTGGCCAGAATATGGGGAAAGAGATCTACAGTAATACACTGTTTAACAGATTGTGACACTACCAATGTGCTGATGTGTTAGTACCACGGAAAGGTTGTTCCTATCAAACTATCGAACCCCTCCCCCACTAGTTCATCAACAGTCTAAGCAGAGTGGGAAAACAAACAAAGAATTTCTCTAGGCACTCATCAGTGACATGGAGCCCAAACATGTGCTATTTATGTAAATGTGAATAAGCTGCAGTACCACATGTTTCTGGAAAAAGTACCAAAGCCATACACACATTCTGACTATTTCAAATGGCATTAACATGAGCTTACCTCCACACTGCTTTTCTGTCCTCAAGATGTACATACAAAGATTGAACTAGAAAGTCTTTCCAATGAAAACAAGTTAGGCTTTCCAGATACAGACAAAATGTGTGGAAAATAAATGGGAAGGATATCTAGAACCTCTGGGTGAAAGAAAACTTGATTGTACCATAACAAAAGAACCTAAGAATTATATTTCACATTTTGTGTGATATGGGGTAACCATGTTCAAAACTCGACAACTCAAACCTTATAAAAGGTAGAAACATAGTATTTGCAGTTTTCAAAAGGTACATAAACATTCTTTAAAACAAAATGAATTAGTAAGTACATTCACATGAAAAAAATATCAACTATAAGTTTCATAAATCATTTATATAGGAATAATGTAAAAAATGTAACATACGTAACACTTTGGGGTGCATATTTGTTTTCAAAGGTCCATATCTGTGATGCAAAAAAGCTTACTTGGATGATATAGCCAATTTGAAAATCTTACCTCATGGTTTGCACTTTTTAGAAGTCATTTCATTTACTAAAATTATCAAAGATGTTGATGGGTAATATATGTAATTGGCTGGTACAAGGTAATGGTGCCATTACCAGAGTGCTAGCATATTGCAAAGTACTTGCAAGACAAATCTGTTAGAGGATAAATAAGCTGTATTAAACGCTTGGATAATATAAGAAGAGTTGCCAGCTTGGCAAGAAAAAAGCTTTATAACTTCTATCTGATGGGTTTTCTTTATCTTTTAAGTTGTTACTTGCACATTGCAATGTATGTTGCAAACTTTCCATGAGTGTTATGTTATCTATATGGAGGTCTCTATAAAAGAAAAGAGGGTTTATGGTAGCTTATGTTTTGAGTTACTTCCTCAGCAAATCAGACAGAGTAAAAAGAAGTACATGGACCTGTGCAAGCATGTAATAAGTACAAGCAGAACGTGTTGGAGACCATATCTTGAACTGTTAATGGTATTCAGAGAGAAACGTATGTAACCTGGACTGTAAAATAGTGTAAGACACCATTGTAAGGAACTTTAAATCATTTGAATAGCAGCCTTATAGATTTGCTATATTCACTGACCGATGTAATACATGTATAGTCAATAACTGTCATATCGATACTTGGAAATAAGATACGAAAAACTAAGTAACATATACAATGGCAAAAAACTCAAAACATTTACAAACTAAATGCTAAAATTATGTAACTGTTTTATGAGAAGTTCTTAGACCCGTGTCAGACTTAAAATTGGTGTGAATATGTCACGTTGGAGACATGATCAGGAAAATTTATTGTTATTTTGCAGGTAACGTACGTAACATGATGTTACCCGCTAACGCTGCCATTCTCAGATGACTGACATATTTCATTTTGTGGCTTATATAATGTAGTATCTGGAGATTATAGTGTACAAAATTTCCTCTGGGGAGAGGTGGGGTCTATAGCCAGCGCAAGGCCTAGATAATTACATTTTACATTTGTGTGTGATATGGGGTTACCATGTTCAACATCTAATAACTCAAAAAGCATTAAGATAGAAACGTTATGCTTGCAGTTTTGAAAAGGTTAATAAAAATTCTTTAATATAATACCAAATTTATGAGCATTAACTGTTTTCAATAAAATTTAAGACAAACTATATTAGATTCATTTATCATTTTGAAGGGTGTTCAATGAAAAAATGTTACATACACTACATTGAGGGTGACTATGTTTGTTTTTAAATGTCATTATCTGTGGCCTAGTAATAGCTTATTTAGAAAATATAACCAGTTTGGAAATATTACCTTATCTTTTGCACTTTTCTGAAGTCTTAAAAAGAATTTTAGTTATCAAATATTTTGTAGGGTAACGTATGTAACAGGCTGTTACAGCTTAACGCTGCCATTGCCAGAAGGCTTACATGTTGCAAAATCCTTGCAAAACATTAGGCTTCATAAAAAATATGGTCTACAAAATTCCCCCTGGGAGGGGGGGGGGGGGTAAACCATATCCCGCCAGTGGCCTAATATGAAAACTTGATGTTAACTTGAAATTAGTGCTAGAGCTATATTCAACGAAATTTTCCGCTTATGGGCATGGTACTTCATCGCATTTAGCTGTTACCAGGTAGATTAAATGCTTTAAGTCTGGAATAGAGACGGTTGACAGTGCGCCTGACAGAGGCAGGCATGCAAGTGTTGCTACCTCTAAGATAACTGGCAAGGTAAATGATCTGTTGAAGATTGATGCACGAATGACAACTCGTCAAATAGCTAGATACTTGTGCATATCGACGGGATCAACATATAAGATTTCGAAGAAAGAAATATGAGCTAGCCGTACTGCTGCTAGGTGGATTCCCCATTCACTGCTGTATGTCCAAAAGAGAGGTCAATTTCGATTACCCACAAAAATGCATAAGAACTATTCTCAATTTAATCAGAGGACATTTTCTAATATGTAGACAGTCGATGAAACATGGGTACACTTCTACCAGCCCACAAGAATATGTAGAAATAAAATATGGGCAACCAAAATGTAAGAAGACCATCCATCGTAAAATGTACGACAGTACATACTAAAGTATGAAGAAGGCCATGTATGTAATCTTCTTTAACAGTCGAGGTGAGACCGTTCAAGTAGCTATTCCCCGTAGTAAAACGGTTACTGGGAAACTGTATCCACGATTAGCTATGAAAAAGTTCGAAAACTACGTGAGGAAGTCTCGCCCTAAGCTCTGTCTTCAAAGCCTTACCCTTTTACATGACAATGTGCCAGCACACACCTCAAAAGGAACACTCGCGTTTTTGCGAAGAAAGGCATGCAAATTCTCCCGCACCCACCTTAAGCACCAGGTTTAGCCTCATGTGACTTTTTCTTGTGTCCGCTTCTGAAAAAAAACTCTCGAGGCTTTGCTTAATTTGTCTTCCTGGTGTCTCGTGATGGTTGAGCGGCTCTTCCTCGCGGTGCCTAGGGGTTGTCTGCAGTTTGTGATAATGGTATTTCCTGATCATACTCACTTATTTTTTTTGGAGATATCACTCCAGACAGGCTGTCGGGGCAGCAGGGTTTCAGTTTCATAAGGGTTTACCTAAGAAAGACTACTACACCAAAGCTTTCCATAAATGAAGTAAATGACTTAAACTTTGTATTTGTTCAAAGGGTGAGTATTTTGAAGGGATGCACTAGAGTTTTGAGGTAAAGAACTATTCCTTAATGTTTTAGAACCCATGTTGCAATAAATAATGAACACCCCTCGTTTTAATGTATATTAATACACTGTATTCTGGTTGGATGTAGCTTGCTATCTTTGTGGGAAAGCTAGCAGATTAGATTCGTGATGAATGGTAGTGTAAACTAATACACCTATTAAACTATTTTGTTGCGCACTCAGTTTGATAATATTGGTTAATGTACGGATATATCAAACGGTGTGGACCCTGATCAGACTTGACCAATACGGGTCTACTATGTTTGACAAAGTTACATGAAAACATTTGAGCGGACGACAGGGCAGACGATTTTTTCTTGGGATAGTTGTTTTAAGGATAAGAAACACGTATTCCCTAGCTATTACCTCTCTTTTAGGTATATATAATGGCAGATCTTTATTTTTTTTTTGACATAAATATGATTTATCGGAAAAGTCGTTAAAATAAATATGTCGCCTTTGAAACAATATTTAGAGTGTTTGTCTAAGACGGACGGATGGATTTACTGGGCAGACGAAATGGTGTAGAAAAAAGAGAAAATGGACAAGCCGCAAATCGTAGGTTAACTCGATACTATACAATTATTGACTACTGAGGCATTGGATATGATGTGATGTCAACCTGAGAGTACCAATACTGACCGAGGCGGAGCCGAGGTCAATATTGGTATTCTCAGGTCGACATCGCATAATGTCCAAAGCCTCAATAGTCAACAATTGTTTTATTATATACTTTCTGTAAACAAAAAAGCAACAACAACAAAAATCTTGGCCATGAACTATGCCTTGGGCAGTCTTGAATTTCTTTTTTTACATGATGATAAACTGATTTCATTCAGTTAAAAGAGGAATGAATGCATACTTTATTTGTAATACAATTGCAGACAGAAAAATACCCAGATTAAATGCCGCATAATGTGGCATTTCATCAGGGTCTACACTGTTTGCTAAGACAAACATGATCATGCAAAAAAGTTATAACCTGTGAATTATACAATTTACCATTCCAAGTTTATAACATCAATTCGGAAGTTCATTTAAGAGTTCTGCTATTAACTATATTAAAGCTGCATACTCTGTAACTATGACCATTTTTCGAAAAAAAAAAAATTCTTTTAAAATCATTTGTAAAAGTAGAATAAAGTTATGTTGTCACAATAAATCTAATTTCTACTGCTGAAAACCGCATGGAAAAGTGAATTATCTTATAAAAACAGGTGTTTTTCCTCTTGTTTGTAATTATTTGCGTCCCTCCAATAATTCTAGACAGTTAATTTTTAACATAAATGCTGTTGTTTTGGCACTAATAATTTGTTAATTATTACGAAAAAGGTAAAATGTATACCTGAATTTTAGTATTTTTACTGTGTTCTTGAAAAATAGAAACTTTATTTCTAAAATGAAAAGATCAAAAGTTACAGACTATGCAGCTTTAAATTGGAAGATCTGGATTACATGCATATGACGAAACACCAAATCTTGTGAATTTCGTGCTGCTGTCTATCACTGAATTGTATTTACAGCAAATTTTGCAAGTTTCATGCTGAAAGCACACCTCTTATGTAAAGTTGTTACGAAGTATAGTTTAGTAACTGAAATTGAAAGGGAAAAACCCACAGCCCATGCGACATGTATACTTCCACCAAACGCTTTGAGGCGTGACTGTAACGGTAAATGCATTGAATAAATCGAGGGTCATGCCTTAGAGGTCGTGGTAGAAGTGTAGTTATATTGCCTCCAGTGGATATGCATCTGGGCCAATCAGGAGATGTTTATCTATATATAACATAATAAATAATGTTGGCTTCATTATTTCATATTGCGCCCCTCAGTGATATTCCAATTAGTAACATCAAATATCTCTCAACGCACAAAGTGCAAGTGCATGCTCTGGTGCAATGAGCAAATTAATGTGTGGTTTATGCGCATGTACGAACGACAATCCTCTCTCTTAGGCTTGCGAGTTAACTTCTACAATATACACACATCCCATAAAATCACGTTTAACTAAAAGCACAATGCAATCATCACAAGAAAAATAATATCAGATTTTAAATAAAATATTACATGTACTTTGAATTCAACTCACATGGATTGGTCTATTCTGTTTGTTTTATTATACATGCGTAGGATCGTCCATACATGTATTTGGTTGCCCATTACTACAGATTTTTTCTTCCGAGAGTAAACAGTCAGCATCCAATCGCAGGCAACTATCGGCCCGCCAACGCTAACAGGCCGGTAGTGGCCCGATTTTACCTGCTTAGTGGGAAGTTTGACAGAGATTATCTCATTCTATTGTAAACGGTATACACTGAACAGAAGTTAACAAGTGGCCACTTTTCAATGTCATTTTTCTGACTTAGCGCTAATTAAAATGAAATTGAAATAAATTTTGCCCAAATATGTGTCTATAATTAAGCGGTGCTTTAAAAGAAGTTACTATCACTTCACGATTTTGGGGTTCAAAAATGTAAAAAATCTACCTTCTGAAGAAAATAAGCGTTTTGGGTGCAGTTTATATTTAATGAAAGTACAAGTGACCACAAAAAAGTAAGTGAATATGATCAGGAAATACCACAATCACAAACCGCAGACAACCCCGTGGCACCGCGAGGAAGAGCCGCTCAACCATCACGAGACACAAGGAAGACAAATTAAGTAAAGCAACCAGCTCTCTCTTCCCCATCAAGATGATTGTAATACTAGAATGGACATAAAGTAACGTACAGCAAAACATAGAACAATTACAAACCCGTCTAGTGGGAACGCAGTGGCTCAGTGGTAGAGTGCTTGACTCGAGACCGAAGTGCCGCGGGTTCGAGCCTCACTGGCGTCACTGCGTTGTGTCCTTGAGCAAGAACATTAATCCAAGCTTAGTACTGGTTCAACCCAGGAAGACCCGCCCCTATATAACTGAAATATTGTTGATGGGACGTAAAGAATCAAATCAAAACAAACAAACAAAAACAACGTCTAGCCGACTTGAATACATATTCACTATTATTCTCCTGCTGAAGAGGTCTTTCACATAAATAAATAATTCTTAAATTGTATGCGTTTAAACACTGGATACAGTTAGACAGACATTTGTGGCATAATTTAAGACAGTTTGTTTTATTTTCTATGCCAAACTAGAAAAAGTTTATGAAAAGTAAAAATATAAAAAACATAATTTAATACTTACATGTACTGTCGTGCCAGCCAAGAGTGACAGTGACGTCATGTTATGTTTACTAAGTTATTAGGATTTATAATCGATAGATCAGTGTATTAATCCTATCCGTAGGATAGGATTAATACATAAGTGATCTATGGATTCGCGTTAGCTCAAGTGGAGTGTACAAGTTAATGTTTTACATAACTATTGTAAACAAAATATTACGTCACTGTCACTCTTGGTTGGCACGACAATAGTAATTTAATCCCTGTCAGCTGGCTCGTAGTTAAATACTATAGACAACTTATGAACAATTTAACACATAAATGAAATTTATCAAGGCTTAAAGGATATTTAGCTTTCATATTTACACAGCTTTGATAAAGAGGATCATAGTAGGGACTAAAGAGGTTTTTTATACCCCCGGTACGAAGTATATAGGGGGTATAAAGTTTTTGCCTTTTCTGTAATTATGTTTGTTTGTTTGTCTGTTTGTCTGTAAACCTTTTTTTCGTCAAAGATTTCTCAGCAACTACTTGGGTTAGGATTCTGAAATTTGGTACAAGGCTTGATAGTATCATAGTAGGGACTAAAGAGGTTTTTTATACCCCCGGTACGAAGTATATAGGGGGTATATAGTTTTTGCCTTTTCTGTAATTATGTTTGTTTGTTTGTCTGTTTGTCTGTAAACCTTTTTTTTCGTCAAAGATTTCTCAGCAACTACTTGGGTTAGGATTCTGAAATTTGGTACAAGGCTTGATAGTGATGAGTTGTATTGTGTAACAAAAGAACAGCCACATATTGCTTATCAGTCCCTTTATTTGTTCATTTTTCTTTCTCTCCAATGGAAAATTTTTTCGTCAAAGATTTCTCAGCAACTACTGGGGTTAGGATTCTGAAATTTGGTACAAAGCTTGATAGTGATGAGTTGTATTGTGTAACAAAAGAACAGCCATATATTGCTTATCAGTCCATTTATTTGTTCATTTTTCTTTCTCTCCAATGGAAATTTCTGTCACAGATTTCTCAGCTCCTATTGGAGCCAGTGTTTTCAAATTTTGTTTACATCTTCAGGATGGCAAAGTGTACTGTGTAAATGGAAATTAAGATGCTAATCCTCATTTTGCCTTCTTTTTTCAAATTTTCATTTTTTCCTTCTTTCACTCTTATATAATATATATAGACATTTTTCTGTCAAAGATTTCTCAGCAACTACTTGAGTTAGGATTCTGAAATTTAGTACAAAGCTTGATAGTGATTAGTTGTATTGTGTAACAAAAGAACAGCCACATATTGCTTATCAGTCCCTTTATTTATTCATTTTTCTTTCTCTCCAATGAAATTTCTGTCGCAGATCTCTCGACTCCTATTGGAGCCAGTGTTTTCAAATTTAGTGTACACCTTCAAGTAGGCTAAGTGTATTGTGTAAATGAAAATAAAGATGCTAAAGCTCATTTTGGCTTCTTTTTCAATTTTTCCTTCTGTCACTCCTATATAACACATATGGACGTTTTTTGTCAGAGTTTTCTCAGTAACTACTTGATTTAGGATTATGAAATTATTTGTGTACTTTCAGGTAGGAGAAGTGTATTGTGTAAATGAAAAATAAGGTGCTAATCCTCATTTTGCCTTCTTTTTTTCAAATTTTCAAGTTTTCCTTCGTCCCTCTTATATAACACATATGGACATTTTTCATCAAAGTTTTCTCAGAAACTACTTGATTTAGGATTATGAAATCTTTGACAATTTTGTCTTTTCTCTGAAAGTGTTACGACCTCTGATGGCTACCGCCGGGGGTATGTGAGCTTCGCTCACTTCTTGCTATATTAGGACATCAGCAAACAGTACAGAACCAGATCAGATGCGGCAGCCAAAGACTGGTTTTATTCTGCTGAAATCATTAATTTTATTGAACAGTGGTGAAATAAAGATGGAAAACTCGTATAACTATCAGCATAGCACCACAAAAAAGCCCTATCTGTCTACGTTTGAGATACAGAAATGTAATCGCTTAGTATTTTTATGACAAAATGTCCTTATGAAGACATTATATTGATGCCCAAATGACTGTCCATATTTTTAAATGCATTTGATAGTGTAATATTGTATCATTAGCTAGCCCTATCGGACTACGGAAGTTGGCATTTCCGGGGTCATCCACGAGATTTGATCCGTAGTGGAACCGGCGGGGTGATCCGTGAATGTGTGACCTGGGCATAAGTTAGATAATGTGCGAAGCATGTAATTCAATCATAACTTCAAGATCATGGTCACCAGTGGTGAACACAAGTTTGAGCCTTAATTCTATGTCCGCACACTATCGCCTTTACCCCTGGAATGATTTCATAACGTGTTGGTGAAATGTCCGGTTCAGCGAGAGGATATGCAACATGCATTACAACACTGTGGCTAAAGCGAGTTTGAACCTTTGAATTCCTTCCTGTGTGCCAGAAGGATTTGTCATCATAACTTTAGTCAACTATTCAACTCATTGTGACTGTACTAAACCGTATATTTCAACCATTCCAACTTATGGTCAAGGTCACATTTGATTTCATGTTTGCGTAGTGTTTTTACCACTTAAGGAGTTGCATTATGTTTCTTTTAAATTGGCTAAACTAAAATGGTTTGTTCAGTGAGAATACGTACAGAATACATGTCTGCGTTATGCGACTATCTTTACGGTCACTTTTATCAGCAGATGATGCTGATATTACTGGATTAATGTCAGGCAAGGTAAAATATTATTGCAGATACTGCTGATATTACTGGATTAATGTCAGGCAAGGTAAGATATTATGCTGGAAAGCTTTCAGTAACGCAGATTCTTCTGGCCATGAAGCGATAAGGAAACTTGGTCATGTCCCACTGGAAGACGGGACGACTAAGAATGTTCTCGAACAATATTTATGCCTGAATGTCAGACAGGAACAACCATTGAAACCACTTACTAAGTGATATATCTTTCAAAAGCTCTTACTTGCATGAAATTTGCCTGTATGAACAAAACTTGCTTTTTTATCAAGGAGACGGATACCTTTGGCCACATTGTTGGATGAACCATTTATACATCTCACATAGATCACTTTACGCCCCAAATTACAGCTTTTGAGCAATCAGCAGAATGTTTATCAGGCTGTTTATAATTACTTCCTGGTTTGATACCGTTTAAAATATTGCGACATGCTGGGTGAACCTTAGAGAAAACCATTTGCATGATCACGAACTACACTTATCTGACTGCAATATTTAGAAGTATTTTGACCCAAATATTATGTATATCTGGTATTATTTACAATTTTTTTAATTTGGCCGTAAAAAATTCAAAGCAAAAATTGAAAATATATTTTTTTCTACCAGAAATTTGTACATTTTGGGCGAAAATACTTCTAAATATTGTAGTCGGATAATTGTAGTTCATGTTCATGCAATTGGTTTTTTCTTATGTTCATCCAGCGTGTCACAGCATTGTAAACGGTATCAAACCAGGAAGTAACTATAAAAAGACTGATAAGCATGCTGAGGATTGCTGAAATTGCTTAAATCATCGTACTTTCTATAGATGCTACATTCTTATACATTAAAATAGGCCTAGCTGTTTCAATGCATAGCTTATTTGCTTAAATATACACCCTTAATGTTTTAAAACTTTAATGATTTGCATTCCCAGTTTGTTTGCATTTCTTTTCATTCAGAAAACCTGTACTTATTTTAGATGCTATGATTCTTTGAATGAGGGTGTCTCTCTTCGAAGCATAACATAGCGTCATTGCCCCTGTTTTGAAAAAGTAATTCCAGTGGTTTCATAATGTACAATTAACAAGCTTCCCATTGATTATGATATATTACAATCCTATTTAATAGGCGTGGAGGAATTTCGCATAAATAAGCGACCTATAATTTGCCAGATTATGCTCTATCAATATGTTATATAGAGAAATCATTAAAACTATTCTTGCCAGAAAACAAAATGCCCAAAGTTTTGATATTTAGTAAGTAACACCACTTAATGGCACTCTACAAGAGTTTACATTGACATATTGAAAACGTAAAAAATCCTCTTGTTTGAAACCACTAGGCCTAGAACCCTGATATTTAATATGTAGCATCTCCCAGTGGACCATATTTTAATTTGCTCAAAGTATGGCCCTAGGATTAAATGGCCCCACTAGGGGATTACCAGGGGCATGGTCAGTTTTCAATAGAGACCTATAGATAAGAGGTTTAAAAAACACACAGGAGTGCAATCCAGGGTCGCTTGACACTCTTTAATTGTGTGTCAATGCTTGTAATGATATTACAGAACATGATAAATGATGAGATGGTTATTATATGTACGTCATTTTTTAATATGGCAATACCGAGATATACAAGTAATAGCAATATATGCATTACCCAAATTATACCTGGATATCAAAATGTTTGATTTTGAGGCAAACAACGAAAATCTTTTGGCAGGTTTAATAAAGAATACACGACACAATATATGTAAGTTGAGAAATGCAGCATCAATTTAAAACAAGATAAATAATAAAATTTAATATAAATTTTAAAAAACCTTACCTGTCAGATTTAAAAAGAATATTTTATAAAAACACTGATTTTCACCCAAAAATGAAATGCATTTTGTACCTGACTTTTTTGCCAGTTGTTTGCTCTACAAGTAGTTTCTGTCAAAACCAAGAAATAGCATGTATGTTTTAGGGTCTTTGTAAACAGGTTCTCAAGTTGTTGGATTCATATGTTTCCATGACACTGTTTACAGTTTTCCCGTTTACAATACGTCAGACAGGTGTTTAAACTCTGAGAACGAGCTGTCATCATCAGTGCTATGAGAAATCATCATCATCATCATCATCATCATCATCATCATCATCATCTAACAACAAAGGGTTACACAAGTAGTGAAGCATCAGTCTCACATGATCACCATCATAATATCATCATCAATGATCAAGCCTATTTGTAAAAACAACCCATCACGGAAACGTCTCCGTGCGAAATACACCTAACATATAGTAAAACGACGGGATTCGAAGGGTTTTAATAGCAAAAAGATAGTGCGCCCAACAAATGAGCTATATTTCCTATAAAAAAGCAACTACAGCACCCAAAAGGTTAAATATATATATAGAAACTAGTTAACTATTTTATTTAAATTATTTTTAATAAATTTAAAACGTTAAATTGATATAAAAAATATCATCGCACTTTCATAAATATTACTACGCTGACTCGGCGATTTCCGGTACGATCGGTTTTTAGCCACACTATGGTAAAAAAGTCACAGAGTTTCCAACCAAAAAAAAGAGCACAAACTGGTCTGAAGAGCTAGGATACTTCCATATTCAATTTCAAATATATACATGGATACCAACAGTATAGCTGCAAACAATTTTGTGCAAATGTGTAGGCTGATCTGCACCTTTGCTGTCCTCATATAATCGAATTCAGTTTTCTAAGGGGACGACTCGCCGATAACCGCACAGATTGCGCGCTACAGAAAAAGAGCACTGTCACTTATTTAAATACCAGCTCAGAATCTATCCAAAAATGCCTGTTGTGTCGGTGACTGAGACATCTGAGTCGTCACTGTTTGCCAAAGTAGATATATATTTACTGGTATCCAGAATGAAAAGGATTAATATTTTCTCGACGTCATAGCATTGCGGTACACAAGTAGGAATGTGTCTTTCATTTGGTACGGCTTTTGAAAACAGTAAGTCTGCAATACCCGAGCAATAAAATGACATCTGGTTGATCGTGTAACGTCGCTTGAAATACACATCACTGAAACGCTGTATTTAGATCTGTGTCTACATGTTATTATCCCTTCAGGCACTAATAGATTATTCCTTCTGGCTTGATACTTTAAACTTGGGATGGTCCATTGTGTCACGGTATTGAGGTGTCACTTGGAACAATTTGTAAATGAAACTTGCATTTCTATTCCTGAAAATCGTTTTGTCTACTAGAAGGCAAACAGTGAAGACTCTGATGAAATCTAGGTCTTTACTGTTTGCCAAAGTACACGATAAGGAGTTATATGTATAAAAGGGTTGTAGGCTTTACATACCGTACCAAAATGGAACCTTCGCAAACAATGCAGACCAATAACAATGTGGTATGTGCGACCAGCAAAGGCTCAGACCTGCCTGCGCATTCGCGCAGTATGATCATAGACTTTGCTAGAAGCTTTAATACTCTATGAGTGTTTTCGTTACTGACCGAACATCATTTGGAGTTTTTACGCAGTGGCTCAGTGGTAGAGTGTTTGACTCGAGACCGAGGGGCCGCGGGTTTGAGCCTCACCGGCGTCACTGCGTTGTGGTCCTTGAGCAAGACACATTTATCCTAGCTTAGTACTGGTTCAACCCAGGAAGACCCGTCCCTGTTTAACTGAAAGATTGTTGATGGGACATAAAGAATCAAATCAAAATCAAACAAACACACGCTTAAAATGTGGCTGCAAAGGCTCTTTGCATTTATTGTAAAAATGTCACATTGATGGCAATCTAAGATCAGGCAGGCTCGTTACCGCAAAATTCATGATTTTGTTGTATGCAACAAACGGGTCAGCCTGCACATCCATGCCGTCTAAAGATTACTGCGGCTCATCAAGTTTCAAGCAGTTTAGATCCGGAGCCGGACATTTTTTTAACTTGATCTAAATCCAAACTGCTTATAAATATTATCAACAGCCATCTCTTGTCATCTTTACATGTTTATTAATATCAGGCCGCTTAGCGCAGTCGGTAACTACGGATGCGTGTCTGATTGCAGATCAAGGGACAGTGAGTTTGATCCCGGCCAGGTCCGATACTTTTGTGAAGATTGATCATAAAATTAATTTACACGGTCATTCTCCACCATTCCGTTGATTCATTCAAGAAGGGTTGCTGTCAGGAAAGGGCAAAAGTATGTGCCAGTTCAAGCGTTGTTAGGTGAACTGACCGTCCCGACATGATCGTAGCTGCTGAATGGGACGTAAAAACATAAAACGTTTTGTTAGGATACAACACGTCTCTTATCTCCCATTTATGCCTAATGAAATCTACTGACTTCTGCTGTTGGGCGGTATTTATCATGTTTATTCAAATTTTAATAGAACATTATGTTTAGAACTGTGGCGACCCGGATCAGACGGCGAACCATGTGGCGTCTAATCTGGATCAGCACTGTTTGTCAATTTCCCAAAATAGGGCGGTTAACCCGGCCTATCCAGGCCCTCTAACCTCTTGACAAGTTAATTTTGTTTTCTTCCCCTGGATTCGTTATAAAAAGCATGGGTCCAGTCGTCAATATTTTGGCAATATTTTCTAATGCTAATATTCTAAAAAAATAAGAGAATAAAAGATACCACATCAAAGGTACAGATATCCAAATTGCTTTGACTAATCCGATTAATATTGAACTAATCTTAGAAATAGGGGTGTCAGGTGTTTATTTACATTTCGATACATTGTTTTTAACACATAAAGACTACAGCCGCACTGGCTCAGTAGGCTAGGTTGTAGGTAATGTTTTTTTTTATTACCAATGAATCGGAAATCAAGCGTTCGAGCCCGGTCGGTGGCATTTTTTCATTTGCACGAAATAAGCGTGTCTTAGTGTGATTTTAAAGTATTGCATAGTTTGTTTCTTTCAAGACTTTGAAAGATCATCTAAATGCCTGTTATATGGAAATATGGCGAGGATGCGCGAACATTTTTTGAGAATGTGTACAAGTTCTGCGTGGTGGAGAAGCAGTCGGTCTCAAGATTTCACTAGAACGCGCCTGGGATCGGACAGCGGCTCAGAGAATCCTATCCAAGAAGGTTGAACTTCCAGCCCCTTTGATCGACCGGGCTACAACAGTTACAAAAATGAATCTGGACTGTTGAGAATAAAACAAACAAACAAAAAATAAATAAAACAAAAATAAAAGAATTACAGCATTCAACAGTTCTAAAACTATATAAAAAATGTCACAATACTCGAAGGCAGCAGTATATTAATAAAAAAAAAATATGGATTATGCGAGGGCTCGAACTCACAACTGGAAATTCTGCCTCAAATATAAGCCTTCTGTGTGTAACCAACTGCGCCACTGAGGATTGTATCAAACTACCGAAATAGCAACAATTTAAACAACAATTTTCAACGTAAACTGGTACCCGTTCCAAATCAATCTTTTGAAATGGAGCAGTCCGGATCCAAAGGTCGTTGGTCAGAGGTCGTGGTATATCTATATCAGTTGTCCGTTATTGATTTCGATTAATATTGTCATTTTTTGACCAAGAAACGGACAAATAAAAAAGAAAAAAGATCAGACTGGAACCCATGGCCAGGCTACTTTCCTTCTACCTTGTAAGGGATTCAAGACTTTCTGAATCATCGAGACCCCCACCTACTCCTCCCCGATATAAGTTGGGTGCTCAAAAGCATGCGCGGATCAAGAGATGGGGGGACAGGGGGTCCGGACCCCCTTAAAAAATCACAAAAATATAGGGTTCCTCAGCAATACTGGTTCGGATCCCTTGAAATTCTCAAGGCTATGAAGCCATCATTCAATGGTGGGCAATAATCGGTACGCCAGCGAAACGCCATTGAAATGGCGTTTCGCTGGCGGGCCGATGTTGGCCCGCTTTTGGTGTAATTTGGATCCTCTCTCCCAGCCTTAAAAAAAATGTCAGTGTTGCAGAGTTGGACCGGACCCCTCTGACAAAACTCTCTGGATCCGCGCATGAAAAGAATATCGATAATCCGATGCAAAACCGACAGGCTCTGACCCGGAGTTACATAATGTTGAATACGTATCTTGAGCGTGTCCGAGTATGTAGACCAGGCGTGTAGAAACATGTGTATACTCATACGCGCTAAATGTTCTCTTAAACGTTTTGTTTTTCGCATCAAAGGCACCGAATTATGAGGGGTCGAATTTTTGTGCCGATTGAATGCCATGTTTGCCTCGGGCCAAAATGTCCCGGACTCGTTTACAAATCGTATTGTTGGTTTTATTTTAGGAGAAACCTGCGCTCAGAGTCGATCTACACGCCTGTGTCGAGAGACTCTGATGCGTTTAGGCGGCTAGTAGTGAAAGTTAAGCGTACTATCAGGCTCTTTTTTTTTCTTTTTATTTATTTTTCATATAGCCATTGTACATTCGAACATTATCAAGCCAGTTCTCGACATCTACAAAGATAAGAACTCCCCCAAGTAACAAGCCTTCGAATATGAAACGCATTTACAAGAATTTGTACACTCTGATGAGAGTTTAATAATTACGAAAACAATAATATGGGGAAATATAGTAAAAACATGCACGCGTGCACAGACGATGCATTAATGTTGCAGCAAGCTGCTCCGGGAATGACTGCTATTGGTTTATAAAGCCAATACTTGTTTTGATACACTCGTTATCGGGTATATACGGAAATCTCCGATCAGCAGAAAGTAGTCCCGTAAATATCAAATTTCACACGGAGCCGTTTCCGTAATGACAGCACCAAGGAACTCAGACGCTGTGCCGTTACAATATGTCTCATCCAGGCCCTTAAATATGTGCTAGAAACCCAATTCCGTCTATAATGGTAAAAAGTCTTTTACATGTATATTTAGTACAAATATCTACTGTCCTCTAATAAACTTGGTAAAACATGAATAAACCACAAAACGCCCCATATGATGATATTTAATGTTAAAGGTTTTCTGGTTATTCCTTGAAGTAGCGATATATGGAACAAGAAAAACTATAACATGAAATATCATGTTATACTGGGGCGTTTTAAGTGGCTCATTAACGTTTCACCCAGTTTAGAGGGCATTAGATATCCACGTAGTGTATATGTATTGTCTTTTGTTTGTTTTTTCTTGTTGTTGTTGTTGTTTTTGTATTCACTTGAGAAGCAATTTGGATGGTTTCTAACACATATAAGTAGGCTACATATTTAGATTTTTTTCTTGATTTAAAAATAGATTGATCCTTGAAGTTGCTGCAAAAGCATTCAGATAACATATAATTTGCGTACAGAGGGGTTGAGGGTTGGTGCTCAAAAGAACGGTCTCAATGATGCGTTACTACTATTTTCGGTTAAAATGACGGCGTTTTGCCACGCATATACATGACTGGGGGTGCTTGATAGATGGATACCGACAGTCAATATATTACAACACTAATAGCACACTATAAGCAAGTGACTAAATTAGTCTTAATCGCTCCCCTTGTTTAAGAAAAGATTTGTCTTTTTCTTCTGTTTAAAAAAGCAAATGTCCCGAGATAGTGATCATTCGTTTAGAAAACACTAAACTTTGCTACATATTAAAAGTATTAGTTGTGGACAGAAGATTTAAAAAAAAATCTCCATTATGCCATATGGAAGCTCGGACCCAGTATCCGAGATGGAAGTGATCATCAGTATTTGGTAAATTTGAACCCAAGAGGCAGTGCTTGCAGTATTTATGTATGGGGCTACAAGCTGTGGGTATCATGGTTTCAGAGGAGAAGATTTTTAAGTGTCTCCCCATTAATGGAAGCTAATGACTCCTGTGGCATGGCTAGTTTAGACACCAGTAGCATGGATGTAGGAATGACTGTGTTTTCCCATTATAATTCTATGGGAGGTGTATATGCAAGAGATCGAATCCAATTAACCCAAAAACCACATTGGACCTTTCCCCTTCATTACCAGTAACCTGACGATGCGTTATAATTAATTTGACTAAAAATTGTCTTTTGAAAACATGAACGGAAGATGAGATAACGAAAGTTTGACCATTGGTATTCTTATTCCTCCCACTAATATTCGGCTTGGGTTAGCTAACAATATCGTTACTCAACTGCGTCCGCATTTAGAGTATTGCCCAGTTGATAGAAGGAGGCGAAGGTAGTGAGATCATTTCTAAATGCTCCCATCTACCAATTGTTTGATTGTTAGATCTACAAAATGGCGTAGAGTGAGGTTCTGCCAGTAACGACAACTGCACTTCTTTGAATAAGAAGGAATGAGAATGACTGTAGAAAATATTTCATGACCAATTTCAACTTTGGAATGGTGCTGGACTGGAAGAGCGAACCCCATGACAGCCTGGTTGCCAGTCAGCCTCACACACACACACACACACACGCACGCACGACTAGTATGCGAGACCCACATCGCTGATACGATAGTGTCAAAATCTTGTGTCAAATTAATTTTGTTTAAAAAAGTGGCTTATCGCGTCAAAATCTTGTGTCAAATTAATTTTGTTTAATAAAGTGGCTTATCGCACTCAAAATGTTGTACAGGAAAGGCTTTCGATCACATGTGAAACTTTGATGACCCAAATTAGAATGCCGCGGGGCTGATCTGATTCCAAATTGTTTGAAAGGGTTATCAGCAGATGACAATGTCATGTAAAGGTTTAACGCAAAGTTAAAATACATCAGTTCAACTTCAACTTGTCATAACCTCTAAAGTGTCAGACAGTTTGGGCCCCTATCAGGTCCGGACAGAATGTGGGGCCTGATCTGGGTCAAAACTGTTTGCAAATGTTATCGGCAGATGACATGTCAGATATTTTAATGCAAAAGGTAAAATACAATGGATTTGATCCAGAGTTGTCAGAACCAAAAGAGTTACCTAAAGAGTTCTGACGTGAAAAACAATTTGGATCCTGGTCGGGCCACTATGGTTGTTGTATACATATAGGGATACCCAGGTAGGTTCGAAATTGACAACTTTTTCTCATATCTAACTTTTGTCACAGCATCCAGTCCATCCAAACATTGCATGCGCAGATCCAGAGGGGGGAGGGGCAAATGTTGGAGCCCCTCTGAAACCTTGAAAAAATATAATTTTCTTTGAAATAAACCATTGGCATTCTGTAAAATAAGTTCGGGACTAAAGAAACGTTGTCAGAGATTTTCTATGTCAGATGGACCTGGACACCCAGTAAATGCAATCTTAAGGACATATAATTAGCAGAATAAGGTGTGCTCGATTTAAAATGAACTCATATATGAATTACAATAAAAGAGATAGAAACTATCCCAATATTCTCATTTTCCGATGCATATCAATAGTAGGAGAATACTGCTAAAAATTAGCTTACATGGGATAAATGAAAAAAAAAATAACGAAGCCTTGTGGATTCGAACCTGCGACCATTTAAATGCAAAAGTATAGCTGTGCGACAGTTACCGTCGCAACCGATTGCGCCATGGTAAGGTCATCTGTGTGTCCCTGTATTCGTAAAGGTATAATAATTTGTTATCGCTTATTCAGCATCTTTCTATTTATAGATCTATCCACGGTTACTAAATTTACCCAATATAACGCATATTCTATCCATCTGTCCGGTCACTGCATCACTATTTTTCACAAGTTATTTTTGTTATTTGCTTACAATTTAGCTTCGAAACTTTAGTATACGGGAAATATATATATGACGAATTGACAGTGTCTGATATTAGTCATGTGAAAATCTCTCGCTTCGATTTAGCTGGTTTCCAGCATGCCTTGTATCTATATGGTAATAGGTACCAGCTAGGTCCAAGTTTTCTGAGTTGAGAAGAATTTTTTAACCACGCCCACCTTTGATTGACAGAATTTTAGAAATATATGGGGACTATATGTACTAATTTGAGCATTGCGTAGTCTGTGAATACTGTCTTTGAATTCGCATTTATATCTTTGTATTTATCAATAAGTTCGCCCCAGAAAATTTGGCAATGCTGGAGAAAAATTACCTGGAAAATATTGACGAAATTACTATATTGCTAGTGCTTTTGACATTGAGCTAGTGCGCTTGAATATATTATACTCTCGTGATAAATCATAAGGATATTTGAAATTTAATCAAAGTAAGAAAGGCGGCAAATATTAGGAATTGATACAATCAAGTACCACTACTGACCCAGGATACCACATGGGAAAGTGACAAAACACAATAAAACATCTCAAAAAAAGCCAAAAGGTCAGCCTTTTCATAGCAGGTGACCACAAGGAAACAATGGACAGACGCAAAAGCATGACAAACACAAGACATAATTAACACAAATGATCCACAAAAGAAGTACCACCTTGGAACGGTCAGTAAAATATTTTACTGGAGGGCTTAAACCGCTTTCACGGCATTAACCTCACCCTTAGTTCATATGTGGATCAAGACACATAGATGTTTGGTTTGCCTGAAGGCCCCTAACTTATTCATGCATCATCTCCTAGAACATATAAAACAAGATATAAAAAGGAGATAAAGCAAAGATAAGGTCTCAACAGTACATAAAACTGAATAGTGGAGCTTAAGAAATCCAACAGGCAAACCCCGGTGGGCCTGACAAAAGCCAAAGCATCAGACCCTTATTTAGAAATTAGGTTTTCCCTGTCTCTTGGTGCCCTTGGTTGGTTATGTCTGTTTATTCACAGTAAGGATGCGCGGGTAACTGGGGTACTAGTTGCCCAATTACTATCGCATCCGACTGTGCCACTGGTTCAGCATCAACAGATGTAACCACTAGCACACTAGCTTTTCAAACGTACCACCTCCCTGTCGAGCGCACTAGATCCCTGTCGAGCGCACTAGCTCCCTGTAGAGCGCACTAGCGCAGACAACAATTTTGTCAATATTCTCCAGGTAAGTTTTCTCCATTTGAGCCTTTACATGTGATTTACAGCAATGTGGCATTTTGACAAGTGTAGACTCAGACGAGCCTGTGCAGTCTCATTTTAAGCTAAGAAACTCCAAATATTCAGTCAGTTGATAAACAGTCACGGAATATTCAAGCGACTAGCAAAGGCTCTGATCAGACTGTGCGTATGCGCAGGCTGGTCTGAGCGCTGCTAGTCGCACATACCGCATTGTTGGAAATCTCATGTCGCGGCTCGTTGTTTCTTATTTATCTCTTTCATATTTGAAGGAATCAGGAATGGCTCTTCAGGGCTATAGATTGTATGAAAAAAAAAGGAAAATCGGGTACCCAAATAGCTGCGTTGACAGTAATTGATGGTTTTTCAGTTCGCTGTTTCAAAGTTGTGGCCAAACTATATTTAGGCCCCTTATAAATATTTCTGCGGCAAATTCTTACTGGGAATAAAATTAAGTCATATCTACACACGAATAGCATTGTCAGGTTTTCTTTCCTTAGATCGCTAATTAAGGAATAAGAAATGACATAACTCATTGGGATCTATCTTTGTTAATGTTTTTTTTTCTGTCAGGAGAGCTAGCTAGCCAGTTCCCGGATGTGTCAAGGAAACGAAATTGACTCTTTGGGGCTATTGCCACTGATTACCACACGTGAGGTAAACATGTAAGAATAGCGACAATGCATGCTCTTTCTTTGCACTAACATTTGCTGGGAGAAGCTTAAATAATCGGCTTATCGATCGTATTTTCAGAGAGCGGCCCAGGACCGGTGAAGTGAAAAACGAAAAACGATGTGTGATTACAATGTATATTAATCATATCAGTTCTGGATAATATTAATATCGTGCGATTCCCGATAGTTTTGTTAAGATTTTACAATGTAAGTCGTGCAAATAGTTATTGAATTATTGGTATTTTGATATTTTGATATATTTGAATTCTCAATGGGAGCGACAACTTCATTTATTAAACTCATCGATGAAGCGCTAAATTACTGGCTACTGTTTTGACGGACGTCTTGCATTTGTGCACATTTTGCAATTAGCGATGATATCGTTTGCGCACTTTTTGAAATTTCAATTGCGCACTATTTTTACACCCTAACCAGGAGCAGTTAGTGATAAGTGGCCGTGAAACGATGCATTGTACAGGTGGGATGCGTATTTTTGTGATTTTATTTCTTTTCTTTCTTAATATGACACATGAAATGCACTCGCGAAACAATGTATTTTTTAGCTTTATGTGGTGAGCAGGGGGGTAACGAATTTACATCTTTAAGTTCGGCTAACGAAAGGCTTAAGAATGCTCAATGCATCTTTAACGAATTATAACTAGCTGTGACGACTTTTAATTACCTTAACTACCACTAATTAATTTAAATTGAGGTGTGAAAACGGTGCGCAAATGAAATGCAGAATTGTGCGCAAATGAAGGAATCAAAGGACGCAAAAGATGAACTGAAGTGCGCAAATGAAAAGCGCCGGTTTTGACATAAAGGATAATTCACTTATAAAGTGTTTTTCAGTGTAAGATTTAAACTTGAATGGAATCAGTCGATTGGGCCCATCGCAGAATATCAGAACCTACATAAGATATCGCATTTAATGATAGTTATTTTTTATCAGTTGTCGCTCACATTAACTGCATTGTTGCTCATTACCTGATACATGTTGGCTATCTCACGGCATGTGCCTTTATCAGTTCATTATGACGATGTACTTTTTAAATAGCGTCGCCAAATCCACACAAAAGTCGATATTAATGTCATATTCAAATCTGAAGAGTGAAACAATGGTTACACTGATAAACAGAATACCAGATTCACGTCTTTTGATATCAAGTTTACCTGGCTCGGTTTTGAGAACGCATGTCGAATCGCTCGGCAAGCCTCGCGATTCGACAAGCGTTCTCGAAGCCTTGCCTTGTAACCTTGATATCAAAAGACACTCACCTAGTATTCTCTATACCTTGACCATTGTCTCCAAGGCCATATCAGCAATTCAAAACCTTTGTATCAGCAATTCAAAACTTTTGTTATCATCTACTAAACACAGACAATCAACACCCTAAATACAAGTATTGGCCACTTTCATCTACTACGAGCAATACAGACAGAGTTTGAGTATTTTGACATTGACATTTGAACCAACTGCCAAATTAGCAGTCCAAAACCATTGTTGACATCTAAACACCTTAGGCAACCACGCAAACTATGAATCACCCTCATCAAAACATGTAAGAGACCCACTCAAGCAGATTTTAATTAATTTAAAAACAGCAAGTTCTGTTTCGCTGAATCTGACTTCAACACTCACAATAAATTGTTAACTCAGAAACTTCTTAACAAGGCTATCGGTATCATAAACTTTGCAAAACCTTTTCTAAATTTTATAGACGATAATATGATTTGATATCTAAATCCCAAGTTGGGCTTAAATTTCTCTTGCGCCAAGGACTTTTGGAACATGAATTCTATAGGGACTTGGTGTATAAATTGAAGAAGATTGTTGGCTCTAATAATTTTTAAGCGCAGTTCATTAAAATAATTTCCCATTATAAAAAGATTGGCTATAACATTAATGTATTGCATCAGACTGCATGTTTGGTGGTTAACCTAATTACGATTGGCAATTTTGCTTTCCTCTTTAATTGCACGCCGGTGGGTCTGACATCAGACTCTTTGACGGTTCCCACTTAAAGACTTATCTATTGATGAGATGGTAGGGGCCTGATTCTTTGGCTGTTTGTCATGCCCACCCTGGTTTACGTGTTGGATTTCTTTCCCTCCGGTATTCAGTTTTATTTACTGTTGAGTCCTTATCTTTGCTTTATCTCCTTTTTATATCTTGATTTATATGTTCTGGGAGATGATGCATTGATAAGTTAGGGGTCTTGCATGCAAACCAAACATCTATATGTCTTGATTCACATCTGAACTAAGGGTAGGGTTGGTGCACCGTTAAACCGGTTTAAGCCCTCCAGTAACATCTTTTACTGACCGTTCAAAGGCAGTGCCTCTTTTGTGGATCTTTTATGTTTTTTCTGTCTTATGTTTGCTATGCCTTTGTGCGCGTCTGTTTTTATGTGCCTTGTGGTCACCTGCTGGGAAAGGGCTGACCTCTTGGCTCTCGTTTTTGGTGTCTAACTGTGAGTTTGTCACTTTCCCATTGGTATCCTGGGTCAGGAGTGGTACTTGATTGTATCGATTCCTGATCTTTGCACCCTTACTTACTTTTATAATGGAAAATGCTACAGATCCCATGCCTCCTAGCTACATGTATGGCTTAAATGGTGTTCTGCTTTCTGTCAGAATCCATTATTTCATGACGACCAGAATATGAAAACATATAAATACTATATTATTGCATGTGTCGCACGCTATTAACAGTCATGCTTTAACTGGCTGAAACCCATGTATTATTCAGGCAATTCACGTGTTGTTGATGCATGGCTTTACATATATACATTCTGGGACGTCACACAAATTGACGATATCAACAGTCACGTACTTTGAACTGACATTGGGATGACCTAAGTCTTTGCTCTCTAACACGCGTTTTTAAAACCTTCGAATCCTTCATCCTTATACCTTTGCACGCCATCACACGTAATACAGACAAATTCTTCGAGTTTTTTTTCCCAAATATGTTCTAAAAAGATATTCCTTTGGAAGCAAAGAATGCACCGAAGATCTGTAACTAGAGCGTGCATATTTTCTGGGCTAGACTAGCTAGTTTCGGCCATTTAGGCCTCATCAGTGACCGTCAAATAGTTTCAAAGTTCCACAATGAAACCTATGATCCCAAAGGGCAAGAAAATAAAATCTACACTATAGTGAAGGGCAGGGAGACGTTCTACAGCCGCCACACAGTCCCAATCACAAGCTAGTGAAAAATTGCCTTAATGCAATAATAACGATCAAAATGTTTTATGATACGTTGACATCTGGTATTTTAAACTCACTGCCTTCATTCTCGGGTTTCAACACCACCCTTGGGGTCCAGCAGATGTCAATGCATAGCAAAAACATGTTTGCTCTTTATATTGATGCTTAGAGAGAAGTTCAACTTTCTCCTTATGATACAAGACGGCTGTTGTGACATCTAAATTATCATTAAAAAACGGACCTTTCCGAACTATAGAGAACCTATAAAATATAAAAACAGCACACATCGTTTTACTTAGTCTGTATATGGGATGTGAGAGACCCAGGTGTGGTGGGGACAGAAACACTCACTATATAAGGGTGGGGAAGGAACGTTTAAATCAAAGAAGTCTCATTTCCGAATCTTTCTGGAATGGGAGTATGTTTCATCAACAAAACCTGGGTATGGATACAAGCATACTTGTCTAGAAAGCAATTCTAATCATTCACCTCTCATAAAAACTGCATTGTTGCGCGTTGCCTATTTCCTGCGTGTGCCTTTATCAGGTCATGATGACGTTGCCATTTTTAATGACTTCGCTAAATGAGCACAACAATCGAAAATTACGTCATAATCGCTAGTTTGAAGAGTGAATCAGTGGCTGAACTGATAAATAGAATACCAGATTCAAGTCTTTTGATATCAAGTTTACCTGGCTCGGTTTCGAGAACGCATGTCGAATCGCTCGGCAAGCCTTGTGATTCGACAAGCGTTCTTGAAGCCTTGCCTTGTAACCTTGATATCAAAAGACACTCACCTAGTATTCTCTATACCTTGACCATTGTCTCAAAGGCCATATCAGCAATTCAAAACATTTGTATCAGCAATTCAAAACTTTTGTTATCATCTACTAAACACAGACAATCAACACCCTAAATACAAGTATTGGCCACTTTCATCTACTACGAGCAATACAGACAGAGTTTGAATATTTTGACATTGACATTTGAACCAACTGCCAAATTAGCAGTCCAAAACCATTGTTGACATCTAAACACCTTAGGCAACCACGCAAACTATGAATCACCCTCATCAAAACATGTAAGAGATCCACTCAAGCAGATTTTAATTAATTTAAAAACAGCAAGTTCTGTTTCGCTGAATCTGACTTCAACACTCGCAAAAAATTGTTAACTCAGAAACTTCTTAACAAGGCTATCGGTATCATAAACTTCGCAAAACCTTTTCTAAATTTTATAGAAGATAATATGATTTGATATCTAAGTTCCAAGTTGGGCTTAAATTTTTCTTGCGCCAAGGACTTTAGGAACCTGAATTCTATAGGGACTTGGTGTATAAATTGAGAGAAGATTATTGGCTGTAATAATTTTTAAGCGCAGTTCATTAAAATAATTTCCCATTATAAAAAGATTGGCTATAACATTAATGTATTGCAGCAGACTGCATGTTTGGTGGTCAACCAAATCACGACTGGTAATTTTGCTTTCCTCTTTAATTGCACGCCGGTGGGTCTGACTTCAGACTTTTTGACGGTTCCTACTTAAAGACTTATCTATTGAAGAGATGGTAGGGGCCTGATGCTTTGGCTGTTTGTCGTGCCCACCCGGTTTACCTGTTGGATTTCTTTCCCTCCGGTATTCAGTTTTATTTACTGTTGAGTTCTTATCTTTGCTTTATCTCCTTTTTATATCTTGATTTATATGTTCTGGGAGATGATGCATTGATAAGTTAGGGGTCATTCATGCAAACCAAACATCTATGTGTCTTGATTCACATCTGAACTAAGGGTAGGGTTGGTGCACCGTTAAACCGGTTTAAGCCCTCCAGTAAACTATTTTACTGACCGTTCAAAGGCAGTGCTTCTTTTGTGGATATTTTATGTTTTTTTTCTGTCTTATGTTTGCTTCGCCCTTGTGCGCGTCTGTTTTTATGTGCCTTGTGGTCACCTGCTGGGAAAGGGCTGACCTCTTGGCTCTTTTTTGTGGTGTCTAACTGTGAGTTTGTCACTTTTCCAATGGTATCCTGAGTCAGCTGTGGTACTTGATTGTATCGATTACTGATCTTTGCACCCTTACTTACTTTTATAATGGAAAATGCTACAGATCCCATGCCTCCTAGCTACATGTATGGCTTAAATGGTGTTCTGCTTTCTGTCAGAATCCATTATTTCATGACGACCAGAATATGAAAACATATAAATACTATATTATTGCATGTGTCGCACGCTATTAACAGTCATGCTTTAACTGGCTGAAACCCATGTATTATTCAGGCAATTCACGTGTTGTTGATGCATGGCTTTACATATATACATTCTGGGACGTCACACAAATTGACGATATCAACAGTCACGTACTTTGAACTGACATTGGGATGACCTAAGTCTTTGCTCTCTAACACGCGTTTTTAAAACCTTCGAATCCTTCATCCTTTTGCCTTTGCACGCCATCACACGTAATATAGACGAATTCTTCGAGTTTTTTTCCAAAAATGTTCTTTAAAGGTAATCCTTTGGAAGCAAAGAATGCACCGAAGAACTGTAACTAGAGCGTGCACATTTTCTGGGCTAGACCAGCTAGTTTCGGCCATTTAGGCCTCATCAGTGACCCTCTAATAGTTTCAAAGTTCCACAATGAAACCTATGATCCCAAAGGGCAAGAAAATAAAATTTACACTATAGTGAAGGGCAGGGAGACGTTCTACAGCCGCCTCACAGTCCCAATCACCAGCTAGTGAAAAATTGCCTTAATGCAATAATAACGATCAAAATGTTTTATGATACCATGACATCTGCTATTTTAAAACCACTGCCATTCATTCTCGGGCTTCAATGCCACCCTCGGGGTCCAGCAGTTGTTAATGCATAGCAAAAACATCTTTGATCTTTATATTGATGCTTAGAGAGAAGTTCAACTTACTCCTTATGATACAAGACGGCTGTTGTGACATCTAAATTGCCATTCAAAAACGGACCTTTCCGAACTATAGAGAACCTATAAAATATGAAAACAGCACACATCGTTTTTACTTAGTCTGTATATGAGATGTGAGAGACCCAGGTGTGGTGGGGACGGAAACACTCACTATATAAGGGTAGGGAAGGAACGTGCAAATCAAAGAAGTCTTATTTCCGAATCTCTCTGGAATGTGAGTATGTTTCATAAATAAAACCTGGGTATGGATGCAAGCATACAACAGCCACCAGTTTTTTTTTTGCCACACCAGAATTTGGCAAAATCACATCATCTTTCTAGTGGTGCAAAAGACTCAAAACCACTAAAATACAAAAATACAGACATAAGGGAGCAAAACATATATAATTATGACTAAAAAAATATATGCCATCATAATGAAAAAAATGGTCAAAGTCAAAACCCCCACGGGGTTTTCCAAAAACCCCGCGGTTTTTTTTAAACCCCGCGGGGTTTTTAAAACCCTGCGCGGGGTTTTTCTCCCACGTTTTCAAATGGGGGAAAAACCCCGCAGGGTTTTTTCAAAATAATAAATATCAAAATAAGTTCAAGAAATAAGTTTGTTTGATTGTAATTATTTCAGAAAATGATTGGTAAGGCTTAATTCCAACCTTTAATTTCCCCCGCAGGTTTTTTCTCCCATTTCAGATTGTGGGGGAAAAACCCTGCAGGGTTTTTTGAAAAAATAAAAAGGTTTGTTTTTAATTGTATTGCTTTACAAAACAATATAGAAGCTGAATTGAAGTTTTTCTCATCATTTGAAGCCTTTCAAGCAAAATAAAAAAAAAACCGTGGGGGAAAACCCCCGCGGGGTTTTTCCCCCACAAAATGAAATGGGAGAAAAACCCTGCGGGGTTTTCACCAAAGAGTGATTATCAGTTTTATTAATGATTGAGATCAGTTATACATTTAGAGCTCATATTATTTAAGTTTTTACAGTAATTAAAGGCCATAAAACAATTCTCTCGATGACCCCTCCCCCCCCCCCCCCAAACCTTGTCTGCCACCACCCCCCCTCGTCCGCCATGCACTGCATCAGCGGTGATCACTACCAAGTTTGCACCACCGAACGGCCCAAAAAATATTGTTCAGGTAGCACTGATATTATTTGTTTAGCACGATTCATTACATCCCAGTCAACCATTTATCAGTCATGTTAGGATGCGTCTTATGGGTTGAAACAGTTCTAACAGCAGATAAAAGCAATAATATTAATAACGGCCATTGCAGTACCTGTCATACATAACTGCAATCTTATAAACTGGTTAATATGTAGTACATTGACAGACAGTGCAGACCAGGATCAGATGCAGCAGAATGTAGCATCTGATCACGGTCTTCATTGATTGTTTAGGAATCATAGAATGGGTTGGGTATCAAGAAATTTGGGTCTTTTCTACAACCCTGTGTGTATCCTATAGAAAGATCCTGGTCTAAAGCAGACCAATTTCACAGATCTTAATTAATGTACCAATTCCGACTACACAGTGTCTTTCATGCATCCAAGGGTCCATGACGGGGGTCGCGCCTATAGCAATGCACCAAACTCCTGGGGAGTGTACAGGAAGATAGAGTACGGATTGGGTAGTTAAAAAACTAAGATGGCAGATTGATTACTAAATACACACTAACACGGTTCCGCCGCCATCTTGCCTCGTTTTAAACTCGGGAGTAAACAAAGCGGTCACGTGATCTAAACCAGTGTTATCCAACGCAGATATTCATCAAGTTTTTATCCAAATATACCACTTATAGTCAAGAAAGAAAAGCTATCATCATTAAAGTCATAAATTCTAATTAATATTATACCGTCTCAGAGGTAGTATTTTACATCTTTCATTGAAAATTATGTTTTTCAAGCTGTTTCTAACAACGACACGTATCGACGATTAGGTATAAGCGATGGGTGGGGTGAGACATCCTGATATTGAATAAATAGCGTCAAACATGAGCTTCCTATGTGCATTTAGCATATAAAAGGTCCACATGTAGACAGTTAGGTGTCAATGACTTATTAAAGGTTAGAATCAACCCAGCTGCCGAAGTTAAAGTCTGGCACCATGATGTTGTACTAGTGTTGTAAAATAATATATATATATAATAAATATAGGCCTAAAGTCTAGTCTACCCAATCATATCAGTGTGTGTGTTTCAATTTTAAATGGCATTTAAATTATTATCTCTAAAGTGTATTTATTGAAACCTATGCTATCTTCTGCCATGCTTTCATCTCTCATAAGTTAAACTTAAAAGTACATCTGCCTAGTTTTGTTTACTGGGAAATTTTGATGGCTTTTTTGTCGTCTGCTGTTGTTGTTTTTAATCAACTTTTTGAAAATTTCTTTAGAGAATACCACCAGAATGTTAAACAGTTTGGATCCAGATCAGGCCTGATGTTTTTTTAAATGTCGGGCCTGATCTGGATCCGAACTGTTTGCAAAGGTAATCAGCAGATGACACTTATTGCGAAAGGGGAAAATAGCTTCATTCCCATAGTTACTTATATTTATCAATTATTTCAGTAATTATTTCAAACATGTCAACATCACGACACTGCTATGCAGTTGGATGCAGCAACGGCGACTACCGCCTACATAGATGGCGCCGGAATCTTTGTGAGATTCACAAGATACAAAAAGGAGACTGTGCTTGTGAAGAGCCATTTCAATTGTTCACCTTCCCTACCAAAAAAAGAAACCCAGAAGGCAGACAGAGGTGGATTAAATCATTTTCTCGTGCTCTGTCAGAAAATTCACACCATTTACTGGAGCCTGGGGCAGATCACAGAGTGTGCTCCATTCATTTTGTGGAAGGCAAACCTACAAAGGACCATCCAGACCCAGAACTTAATTTAGGCCATTCTTTGAAAAGAAAACTTTCTGACTCTGTGCATGAACGTGCCAAAAGGTACATGCGACGTGATATTTCAATAGCTACTCCTATTTATGAGGAAATTCCAGGCCCTAGTTTTCAGGATGAAATGGACACATCAGGCACAGAGTCACAAAGTTTTCTCACATTTTCAAACATTATAGGCTTCAAGTTCATTGTAGCAATTTTAGTATCATTATTAAGAAAGTACCGAGTATACAATCAACTGCTTAAAAGAGAAAATGTTATACTTAAACATAAAATGAAATTGCTAGAACAAAAACTAAAATCCTCTGATCCTACCATTTCCAGTTCTCTGCTTAAAAAAGATTCTGATTGTCTGTTTTACACTGGTATTAGCACTATAGCATTATTTTCTGAACTTCATGCCTTTATTGAACCCTTTGTAAGAAGACGCTGGCGTGGATTTAAATGTATCAACACAAATATAAGAAAATTTGCAAAAAGTCCCAAAAAATTTGGCCCAACTAGAAAACTCAAGAGCCAGGAAGAGTTTCTGCTTACTTTAATGTGGCTCAGACTTGGATTATTAAAAAAGGATTTGGCAGACCGATTCAAAATTTCTCAAACACTTTGTGGACAAATTTTCAATAGCTGGCTTACAGCTATGCATAAGGTTTTGAATAGTTTAGTGTTTTGGCCCTCAAAAGAGCAAATTATTGCAACTAAACCGGACAGATACAAACATCTTACAGATTTGCGTGCCATCATTGACTGCTCTGAGATATTCATTGAAACACCGAAGGATTTAAACCTGCAAGCTGCCACATGGTCTGATTATAAGCATCATAACACTGGAAAATTTTTAGTAGCTGTGGCGCCTAATTCTGCGATAACCTTTTGTTCAAAAGTTTTTAATGGCCGTGCATCTGATAAGTCTGTCACAAAAGAATCTGGGTTTTTTAATTACTTGGAGCCATATGATATGATTCAAGCTGATAAAGGTTTTAACATTCAGGATGAATGTGCAGCCAGACTTGTTCATCTGCATGTCCCACCAGGTAAAAGGGGACAGGCTCAAATGTCTGTTGCAGCCACAAATAAAACTAGCAGAATAGCACGGCTACGAATATTAGTAGAACAAGTAATCAGACGCATAAAATCATTCAGGATAATAAAGTACACTGTTCCAATAAGCTTAGTTCCAGCACTTGACAAAATATTAAAGGTGTGCTGTGCACTTTGTAATCTTAAAAAATCCATTTATAAGGATTGATGCATTTTTATGGCATATGACCAGTTGCAGGCCTCTTATTGATAAAACAGAGTGTGATTTAAGATTTCTCAACTAATGCATATGTTGTGGGTACTCAAAAGAACCGTCTCAAAATCACAATGGGATAGATTTTTCAAGCACAGAAAACAAAAGTTAAAAATATGGATATTAGAAAGTTTTTACAATTTTGCACTCAAAATATTAATTTGCTAAACCAGACATATGTGTCCAGTGATTAGAAAACTGTTATGTGGAATATATAAAACAATGTAAAAAATAATCTCACCATATTTCAAAGATACGGTCTGTCATCAGATTCTGTACTTTCGGAAAGCATCAATGAAAACCAGCAGCTTCAGGACAATTAGGTTCTGACAGAACTCTCCCTAATTTCACAGAAATATTCCTCATAATGTCCTCTACCAAAATTGCACAACCAATTCCACTCCACTAAAAATGGTCCCCATGATCTCCTCCTCCACCAATGCTCCAAATTCAAAGTAATTTCACAGAAGTATTCCTCATAATGCACTCTACCAAAATTGCACAAACAGTTCAACTCCACTCAACAAATGGCACCATCTTCCCCTCAACCACTGATCCAAATTCAAAGTCATTTCACAGAAGTGTTCCTCATAATGTCCTCTACCAAAATTGCACAACCAATTCCACTCCACTAAAAATGGTCCCCATGATCTCCTCCTCCACCAATGCTCCAAATTCAAAGTAATTTCACAGAAGTATTCCTCATAATGCACTCTACCAAAATTGCACAAACAGTTGAACAAATGACACCATCTTCCCCTCAACCACTGATCCAAATTGTGTCAGATATTGTACGTGGTCCCTCCTGTCAACAATCGTATTGCAACTTATTATCATTATACAAATTCATCATCATCATTCCTTTTATTTTATCTTTTTTCTTTCCATCCACATCATGTTTAGTTTAATACCGTCTGACGCTAATGACCCATAAGGGTTGATGCGTCGTTAAGCAACAAACAAACAAACAAACTGATCCAAATTCAAAGAAATTTCACAGAAGTATTCCTCATAATGCACTCTACCAAAATTGCACAAACAGTTCAATTCCACTGAACAAATGACACCATCTTCCCCTCAACCACTGATCCAAATTCAAAGTAATTTCACAGACGTGATCCTCATAATGTCCTCTACAAAAATTGCACAGTTTCGCTTCCCACTAATTCTCATAAAAAGACTCCATAAAACTAAGTTTGCTGTTTTCAGATTTTTTAGGTTCTCTCTTCCAGTAATATACTGTACATTTTCTGGATTATTTACAGTTGAAACACAGCCATTTATTATTGCCAGAAACAGTACTTAAATCGGTCAAACGAGCACATTGTTTATGAAACCACAGCTGGCACTGAGAACATTCCACACTTTCTTGTTGCTCTGTTGCAGGGTTATCTTCAATTAGTCCTGCACATTTTCCACACAAGTATACAAGGGGCAATTTTGGTTTGGAAAGTGGACCTTTGGTTACAAAACTTTTAGATTTGAATAGATTCATACTGTTTTGCTTTATTGGCGCCATCTCGTTAGTATTGTATGTGTGGTCTATTATACTGTTGTTGTCAAGCACTTCTGTGTTGGCAAGGGATCCATATATCAATTCTTTAGAAAGATATTCCATCCAAAATTGAATTAAATTCGACTGAACTCTTTTCCAAAATAATGTATCAAAGCAAATTCTTTCAATATGGTGTCCTTTGGCTGTGTATACAAAAAAATCACAATAATCAACACCAACAATAGCCATCTGTCCTTGTATCTGTGTGTAATACTCAGAAGTTTTTGAAAGAGTTGATAAGCCACTGTCACTTTTCACTAAATGTTTGTAATTTTTCATGGATGGCGTCTGATCTTTAATCGATTCTGGTGCCTTTATTTCACATATTCCCTTGCCACAGCATGCACATGAGATGACAAGATCGGGAGATGCCCCTAGAAAAGAATATTCTTTGTCAATAAATAGACCACACTCATTACTTTTAAACTGCTTATGTCCAACAGAGATAATTGATTTGTATTCTTTTTTGGCATGTGGTTCCATCGCCTTTCCGTGTTTAATTCCCACGCTTACTGGCTCGGGTGAATATCCCATCAGTGTCTGGATCAGTGGCTTTGGGTCTGCAGATGGTTTAGACTTCAAAGTATTCATCCTAGTGTAAACACGATGAAAATTGCTGGCTGTAATTCGCCCATGTCTTTGTTTCAACCAGTTTTCACTGTCAGCCTGTCCCATAGTGGCTAGCTGTAGATCTGCAGTCTGCTTATCTGTCAAAGTCATGGCATCAGCCAGCTCTTGTGCTGTTAACGGGTGACCAAGTCCTATTGCTAATTCCTTTGGGTCTGGTGGACAAACTGGCTTCGGTTTAGCAGGAAATGGTATTTTATCATGCAGCTGCATGAAGCAGGAGTCTGGAGCATGGCGTCGGAGGAGATTTGCCAGGTCTGACTTAACGTTATCTTCTTTAGAGACATATTTCTCTTGTGATTTCGATAGTGGAGTGAAGCTTGTCGCTAGTTGTCTCACTGACTTGGAATGGTGACCATCATCTGAAAAACACAATTTCACAAATACAATGTACTAAATTTAATCTTATAAGCACAATCTGCACACAAATTTTCTAAATTCTAGACATAGTATAGAAAACAGTGACTATTCAGATCAGCTGGCCTCTGGTGAAGCCAGCTAATCAGGATACACAACTGTTTGTCATCCACAAGGTGAATCCATATTGATTATGAAATCACACAACCAGATTGACCGAAAACTGAAACGCGATTAAAGATTTCCTATAATGTAGAGTACAAACAACACAAAAAGAACCCATTGTGCACATTGCTTCAGATCAAATATAGTATGCCTTTTATCTGATATGTGGTTAAAAATAATTTGCTTGCATTAAATAACACATGCACAAGCTTCTTTTTTTCGCAATATGGTTCATATGTTTGCTGAAGTCTGTACATATATGTTAATAAGCATAGTAATCTGGTTAAAAATGTAAATGAAAACAATGTACATCTCAGTGGTAAAGTGCTAGACTTGAGATTGTGGGGTTACCAGGTGCATTGTGTCTTTGAGAACTGCATTCAATCCTCTGCTTAGTACTGATTCAACCCATGTAGGAATCATCAGGACAGGACTGAAAAAATCTTGACTTGGACATTAAGCATTAACTCCAACCAAGCATACATAAATTTTATTGTACATACTTGATTTAAGATATTGATCCTTCGTCCATACTTGTTCACTAAGTATAATGGGACGGCTAGGGGCTTTGTCCAATGATGGCACATTCCAAACACATCTCTCAGAGGTACTGGAGGGTCTAGTTAGTCCTGTTCTTACAGCATATTCTATTCTGTATAGAATTGCAGCAACATGGTTGCAGCACCCATTTAATCTGTAACACATGTATAACATTCTCTCTTTTATATTTGTTTGAGCTGTGACATGACAAAACCAACAAAATAACTAGCTGTGCACCCAGGAAAGGCTGAAATTAGCCTTAACATCCTCACAGTCTGATCAGAGTGCACTGTCTTCATAAAGAAAATTTGATCCCATAAAGTGCACAGTGTGGCTCTGGTCATACTGGGCAGATGCATTGGCTGAATGGTCTGAATCTTTGCTGGACACACAGCTATATTGTTAGTTTTGTCATGCCATTGATGCTTTTTACATATATATTTGGTAAATCAGCATTTTTTTCATTTTATGATAAAATTTTATAAAATGTTTGAACTTTTTAGTTGTACATGTACAAACCTCTCAATAAGACTGCATAATTAAGAAATAATTTCATTAGTGCTCAACCAGAGAGTATGTTAAAAGTGCTAAAAAGAACTGTCTCACAGAGACGGTTCTTTTGAGCACCCAAAAAATATCTTAAAATTATTGATAAGATAATCTGAATACTTTTATGCTCATCGGTCTTTATCAACAAATGATAAAAATAACCACTTGCTGTTTTAAGCAAGCAGTTAAAAATCTTAAAGTTGTTCCCAAGAATAAATTCAAACTATAATTACCCGGCAGTGCATGTACAATAAGCGCTGTGAATCTGTCCTCCTGGCTTATTAGTTGTATCTTTCTCAATGCATACCCATGCTTCATGTGGTGAAGAGGTTACAGACATCGATGGGGTAATTTTTGCACAAAGGAAGGCCACAGGGCTGTCATCTCTGATTGGGTGGTAGAATACTTCCTTGGCAAAACCACAAGTAAAGTACCTGTAACAAGCATATTGACTCCAAGATAAAGTCTGAAACCTTTATCATGCTGGATATTTTCATGTCTAACACACCTCCAAAATGTCTAATACTCAGTTACTCACTATTACTAATAGCCCACCTATGAGCCTTCGGCACCGGTGAGCTAAAGAGTATGTAGAATTTTATTAATTATTTTATAGTCACTTTTTAGAATTTAACTCCAAGATCACCAGTTTGAATAACTTTATAAATCATGTTTTAATACAGGTGATTAACATTCTGGAAATACTGTGTGACATTTTTCATGACTGAGTGTTGTCTGCTGATACCTTTTGCAAACAGATTGGACCCAGATCAGGCCCGACAAAATGTCAGACCCGATCTGGATCCAAACTGACTTCCTGAAAAAAGAATCGAAAAACTTGATAATAAAAAAACAGCGGATAAAAATTTCCCCAGGGGCAAAGAATTATGTGCATTCCTGGTCAGCAAACAGACATCAGTTTGAGACAATGAATCACATATACCTGAAACTTTTCCCCTGTTTGTATTCATTGATAAGCCTGGTATACAGCTCTGCTGGTGTTTTCATCTTGAGGTAGGCTGCAATATCGCTGAAGTATAGGCTTGGCCAGTTCTGTCTTCCTTGCTCATTTAGCCATCCTTGTAGGGTGAAGGGATCTGGAAGGACTTGGGATCTGACTGAAAGTCTGGACTTGTACTCTTCCAGATTTGCCCTCAAAGCATGCTCTTCCTTTGGATCAACAGCAATTTGGTCTTCCCAGGCAATGAAAGCTCTATATGATAAAATATACATTGTGTCATAGGTTCATAATCATACACCAAAACATTTGAGTGTATAATTCTTAATATTTTGGGTGCTTAAATGATCAGTCTCATTGAAACTGATCTTCTGAGTACACACAAAATAGAAAAATATGTTTCGGTTGAGAAATAAGTATTTTTCTTTTTCTATTACAACCTCTTATTTTGAGGCCTGACAAATATTTTATCATTTAGCAGCTATATTGAAGTTGCATTGATAGAGACCAGCTAGGGCAGATGGTATTATGATCAGTACAAATTATTTTACTAAAATTATTGTTACAAGTGTTGCTTATCTGCTAAATAGTGCTTATTCAAGGTGTTTATAACTTACATGATGCTATATAACAATTTTTTATTACTTAAGTTTTCATGAAATTACATGAACAAGGTTAATACAAGAACAAGAGTACACGTCCTGTAGTGAAAATGAATAAATACATGTTTATACATAAAATAAAGTGCAGTGAAAGAAAGCAGATTAGAAGAAACATGTATATGTAAAAGAAGGCTTTATAAAGTTTGTACCATATTTGATTAAAGAATTATATTACACTGAACATTGGAACTGACAGTGGGACAGTTTATATAATGTATTAATCATTAAAAAATAAATTTAATATCTGCTCCATTCTGGAAGCACAGCTATTTTCTGAGCCTTGTTAGAACTTAGATGGTTCTTATCAAATATGGCTACAAACAATAAAAGAAAGAATATATTGCTACTGAAGCTGTGCACAACAACTAACTGTGAATGTTTAAGAATTATATAGTAAGCAGATCCATCACCACAATACATGTACCATTACCTCATGAACCATAAGGTCCCAACACCAATGTTCACTAAATATCCGGTTGATCTATTTAATATCTAAATAATGAAATTCCTGATGAATGTCTCATCTGCCAATGAGATTGCTTGCAGAGTGGATTAAAATAATAATTTAAAACTGCCAATGAACATCCGAATATTTAGTGTTCTACATGTGACTCACCTCATTTCAGGTATTGTATGAGCTGAAAACATGGATGAAATAGGATAATAATGCTATATACATTTTGTTTCACTATGAACTACTAGTGAACTACATGTACATCCAAACCAAATTTTGGCTGTAAAAATTGTTTAAAAATGGATCTGGTCCAGTTTTATTACATAGTTGTATGGGTATAAGCAATAAGTTGCTATTACTGTATCTATATAGGCAGTGTTCAATCTAGAGGGGGCATGGGACCATTGGCCCCATTTTTGATCAAATGACTCCAACTGCTAAAGCTAGAGTGGGCCATTTTTAACATTATGAAGTTATGTGAATATGGAAATATAGGGCAGTGTTCTATTTTCATCTGAAATCAAATGAGGATGACCCCCTTTATGATTGAACACTGTTTAAGTACAATTTTGTTTTCTTAAAATAGAATATGCAATTGCAAGTACAGTCTATATAAAGATTTTTATTAAAATGTATATACTGGAGCTTATATTTCTGACTTGTTTTTATTTTTAATTTTGAAACCACTGACATGTGAATTTAGCACTAAAAGCTTAAAATATATGATTTTTACATAGGCCAATGGCCTAGATCTAGCATGTTTGAATGTAGTTTCAACCGAAGTCTCACAGACCCATCCTGTCAGTGTGAAAATTCACATGAAGTGTCGTGCCTTTTTTTCAAAGGAAATCAAGGAAAATATCACAACATTTGTCTTCTGCTAGAGTGTAAAATCAAATTACCTTGCAGCCAGTTCTTCAAAAGACCCCTCTATATTCCTTCTCCTGATGGATAAAAATACTTTCAAAGCCGCGGCTGACCATAGTCTGAACGCATCTAATGTCATGTCGCCAATATTCCCACAAAAATCTGCTCCAAACGATGACAGATCGCCCATCGGATTGTTTGACATCTGTTTCGCCATTGTGAATACACTGAAACGTGCGTTTGTTTACTCCCGAGTCGGTCAATACCTCGATCTGATACGACCTTCACATTAAGAATGTTACTATATTTAGCAAACCGTGTTTCTGTGTATCTTTTTGACAATCTATTTTCTACTAGTTACAGAGGTATAGTGAGATTTACAAGAAAAGTATTACTGGAATGTGCTCACTTTGACAACTAGCTGATGAAAGGTAAATTGATTTTGCCTTGTCAATTAGTTTTTAGCTACTTTCATTTTGCCTACAAGCTGACAAGTTCCCCACCCCCTGGCCCTGCCTCTGTAGACAGAAAATAACCAGTGATTAACTGTGATTTGCAAATAAATTTGTGTTGAGTTGAGTGAAAGAGTTGACTACTTGCGAGACAATACAGTCAAAGGGCTGTTAATAACAATAACAGCTTACATAAACTTTTGCATTGTCACATTTTTAAATAACAATTTTTAAGCCGGTACAGACAAACTATATGTACAGTCGATAGTAGTGGTAGGCCGATTTATCGAGCTCATCGATCATTGGTCATTTTCAGTGAACTGATTAATTGATTGGTAGTTTTTCAATAATCGATTACTCAGTATAGACCTTCTGCTTCATTGGCCTTCAATTTTTAGCTTGGTGTATTTATTTAATATGACCCTTTTCTGCATTTTCAGTTTCTGGTATGAACAGCATATGGTTCAAATAATGTACATAGGTTTAAATAAACAAAAGTTTTGAGTGTAAAATTGTAAATATATACTAATCCATCAGTTTGAACATATGTTTTGGGTGCTCAAAAGAACCGTCTTATTGAGATGGTTCTTTTGAGTACCCACAACATATGTTTTGGTTGAGAAAATTAATTTTTTGGTACACACTCTGAACACCTAACATGTCTGGTCAATCAACTTGACCCCGTAAGGCATCTTAGACATACCTGACATGATATGTACCATATATAATATGTATTTTATTTTAGTCGATTAATGATTGATCATTGGTCACTTGTTATTTTCAATGATCGATTATAAAAATCCAGCCGATTCAGTGATTTTGTTACCTGCGCATCCTGCATCTTTTGCGCATAAGTTTTTATTTCAGCGAGTCCCAGTGAGTCCCGGGATGCAATGGTATTGCAGACTTGTCATCAAAAATAGTGTTTAGGACTCACAAGTTTGCAGTTGGGACTCACTGATATTGGAAACAGCGAGTCCCGGGACCCATAAGCCCAAAATTGTAAATGAATCACTGCCGATTCCTACCACTAGTCGATAGAACCTCACAACCAGAAGAAATGATGCTGCATTCTCGGGACCGCCGTGACGTCACAGCCTTAGCGGCACATAAACAAATGTACCGAGGTGAATTGTACAGTGAATTTTAACATTACGGGTAACAGGAAAATGATGAAAAACGTGCTGCATTCATTCAAATTCTCTGATTTTTTCACCAGTCTGCGCTTAATTCGAAGGAAAAACATTGTCTTTTGTCCCACCACGATTAATTTAATTATAATTTCACCGATTATTCACAAATTATTGAAAAACTTGGATGTGGGTGGGGTGAACGGCTATCGGTTTGCGATCATTTAGATGTGATCTCTAATGTCTTAGGAGCTTTAACAACAGTAGAACACACAATGCCTTTGGTACAATATGCAGCCTGTCATAAAAGCTATCCATTTCAAGAAAAGTTCCCAGCTATTGTTATAAGGAATTCGAGCATAATCTCAAGATTTGTATCAATAGGCCTACATGCGGGGATCCAGGAATTTTCGTCAGGTGGGGCGTCTGTCATAAAAAGATAAAAAATCTTAGACAACTTTTTTCTTTGGGGTTTTTATGCCCCCAAAGGAACTTTGGGAGGCATATAGTAATTGCACAGTCCGTCCGTGTGTCTGTCCGTCCGTCCCGCTTCGTGTCCGGTGCATATCTCCTAGATTCTTTGAGGTAGGGATTCCAAATTTGGTATGTGGATACATCTTGGGATGGCGGAGTGTCGCATACCATTTCCGGGTCACTGTGACCTTGACCTCTGACCTAGTTTTTAGAATAATCGTGTCCGGAGCATATCCCTTACATTATTTGAGGTAGGAATTTCAAATTTGGTGTGTGGATGCATCTTGGGATGACAAAGTGTTGCCTACCATAATTGGGTCACTGTGACCTTGAACTTGACCTCTGATTTAGTTTTTCAGAAACTGCATTGAGTCTGGTGCATATCTCCTATATTCTTTTAGATAGGAATTCCAAATTTGGTGTGTAAATGCATCTTAGGACGACAGAGTGTCACATACCATTTTCAGGTCACTATGACCTTGACCTCTGACCTAGTTTTAAGAATTATTATGTCCTGAGCCTATCTCCTACATTCTTTGAGGTAGGAATTCTAAATTTGGTATGTGGATACATCTTGGGATTATGGAGTGCCGCATACCATTTTCGGGTCACTGTGACCTTGATCTTGACCTCTGACCTAGTTTTTGGAATAATCGTGTCCGGAGCATATCTCATATTATTTGAGGCAGGAATCTCAAATTTGGTGTGAGGATGCATCTTGGGATGACAAAGTGTCCCGTACCATAATTGGGTCACTGTGACCTTGAACTTGACCTCTGACCTAGTTTCTAGAAACTGCAATGAGTCTGGTGCATATCTCCTATATTCTTAGAGATAGGAATTCCAGATTTGGTGTGTAAATGTATCTTGGGATGACAGAGTGTCACATATCATTTTCGGGTCACTGTGACCTTGACCTCTGACCTAGTTTTAAGAATTATTGCGGCCGGAGCCTAAATCCTAGGATGTGGATGCATCTTGGGATGGCGGAGTATTGTTTACCATTTTCGGGTCACTGTGACCTTGACCTAACCTAGTTTTTAGAATAATCGTGTCTGGAACATATCTCTTATATTATTTGGGTAAGGAATCTCAAATTTGGTAAGTGGATGCATCTTGAGATGACGAAGTGCCGTGTACCATAATCGGGTCACTGTGACTTTGAACTTGACCTCTGACCTAGTTTTTAGAAACTGCATTGAGTCTGGTGCATATCTCCTATATTATTTGATGTAGGAATCCCAAATTTGGGGTGATGATTCCTCTTGGGATGGCAGAGTGGTGCATACCATTTTGGGTCACTTTGACCTTGACATTGACTTCTGGCCTCAATTCTAGGTTTTTCCTGTTTGGAGCATATCTCCTATATTACAGCTTACTTTCCTCAAATGTGTCTTATGCTAGACCAATTCCTTTGGGGGCATTCGTCACGTGTTTGTGACATTTCTTGTTTAGTCCTCAACTTATTTTACAGAAGTCCAATGGTTTATTTTAAAGAAAATTGTAATTTTCCAAGGATCCAGAGGGGGTCTATCATTTTTTCCAAGGGGAGGCAGGGGCGTAGCTTGGCTTCAATGAATGTGTAGGCCTAATGGTAGGGGGGTCTGGGGGCATGCTCCCCCAGAAAAATTTTCGGTCCTAGACTGTCCAAATATGGATTTTGCGATTATTTCGCACTTATAAATGCGTTCATGTGATTGTTAGAAATTACAGGTAGTTATCACCATCATCGCCCATATGGCCTAATATGCTTATCAAGTTTGATCAACTTACGGTGCTGAAATGCAAAAACAAAATCATCGACCTGGGAGTCAGGGACAGGTATCATACTCTTTTAACCATTAAATGGCCAATCACTACAAAAGTAGTCCGCTTTCTCATCTGCTGAATTGTTTTACAAGCGTCTTCGACAAACAGTGAGAGATCCAGATCTGGGTCTACTCTGTTTGCCTCAATACTGACATTAGTCAATAATATTAGCAAATATATGCAACAGAGGACTTAGGCAGACGCGTCTTTCATTTGCAGTTTTTGGCTGGTGCTTTAAGGGTTAGAAGGCTTATAGGAGCCTACATAGCAAGAAGACGTGACATTGTAATGATCATCCCAAATAAAAGATACAATGTACTGTACATGTATGTTGAAAAACAAGCGACATCAAGTTTCAATATCTAAATGCAGGTAGCAACAAAACTATTAATCACAAGCCAACTTAGAAAAAAAAACTAATTTTCTGCATTAAATTTGTCTGACGCAAACATGTTTATCACCCTGTCAACATCGAGTGTCTGTAGATCATCACTACGAAGGACAGCCTGGCAGACATCATGGTTGAGCGCAAGTAGTTTTTAATTCTTTTCATGCTACCTTTGGCATGTTGCAGACGTCGGTGGCATGGTCAAAAGGACTCCAATTATGGTGAAAATGCATTTCCTATTGGGTAGGCTAGCAACATCACGTGACAGCTCGTCCTGGAACGCAAACAACCGTTCTTCTACAGTGGGTAATGGGTGACGTCTGATATCAGGATAATTTGGAATATCTTTCTGATTTACTCACCCCCTACCCCCTCCCCCCTCCATTTTATTGCATTTTTGGCGTTTATATTTTTTTACTTTCTGAAAAAGTGTAGGCCGCGGCCTACATGGCCTACATGGCCTAAAGGAAGCTACGCCACTGGGAGGGGTCCAACTTTTTACAGGGGGGGGGGGGAGGAGGGGCAATCGCTTATTCCCTATACCCATATCAGCAGTGTTTCCGCGAGAGTGCGTTTCTTGCGTTTTTGACGATTTATATTTTGTCATTTATAAGTTTCTCTAAAGTAACCCTTCGCCCGGAATATAAATTCGACAAATTTGCCTTGATTGACTTCTGTTTGGCCGTGCGACACATCCGATTCTCGGAATTCTAGTGTTTTTTTCCTTATCTTATTGTTTCAAGCTGTATATACCATACATGTACAAATTAATTTGAATAAAATATAATATTTGATCCAATTGAAACCGCTGATGGGTGATTTAAAAAAAAAAATGCATCCGAAGTGTGACATTGGGGGTCAAATTTCAAAATTGCTCTATCATTATCTTTTTTACATCCTCTTAACCAGGGAACATCAAAATTTCAGAAACAAATACTGGTTTAAGAATAAATTTAGGACAATGCTTTAAATTTAATACTTTAATCATTTTTTCCTTATTTTTTTACAATTCTATAAGCTACACTTAGCTTGATTATAAACAACACAGGTATGCAGAATTGTAAATATTCTTTCATGAACTGATGAAGTAGTTATGTATACACATTTTCAAAGTAAAATTTAATCTTTCGCTCAAAATTTGCACTTGTAAAAAAATTTTATGTGAAAATACACCCCTGGATTTTCACTGTGTAGAGGAAAAAGTTTTTCTAATTTAAATAATAAGCATGATTTTTGTTAAAAATTGTTCTTAGATAACAAGTAGGGTATATGAAAAACATAGAACAAATTTCATTTGAATATATAGGATATAAAACATATTAAACACAATAACATATGTTGGTAATGGAATGTGTTACACTTGTGACAAAATCAGAAGAGGGAGTTTCTCCTTTGAATTTTTTATCTCTTATAGATATAGGATGAAGTGAATTGGCTTCATGGAAATTGATTAAAATGTATCAAAACATAAATCAATTCCCTTTTTTTAGCACAAGACTTTAAAAAATGAACTATTCAGATTTGTTTATTAAGCATAGTAAGGAGTTATAAAATGTTAATGATCAGAAAACATTTGACAGCACTCATTGTGGGATAAATTATCAATTGAATGATTTGATTGATACCATTTTTGCAATTCTAAAGAATCTGTAACAAATTTAAGGCTTAAATAGAAAGAAATAATTGTGTTACACTTGTGACAAGCAAACAAAGGAACTGATTATGACCCTTTTGTCTTTTCTTATCTCTTATACTTTATGTAACCTACTATAGTATGTACAACTTAGCATTTTTTTTGGTTTTCTTCAATAAATTCCTGTAAATATTTTTTGAATTGTGAAAAAATACCTTTCCCTCCTTGTGAGTGCATAATTTTATCCTTTTTGTTTACACCATTTTGTGTTTTCTTTGTATCGAAAGAGTGAATAACTACTATACTTTCAAAGATGCATAGTAATGAGACTATTCTATTTTAACTTCATCTCCTCACCAATAGGCTTAACTATAGCAGTTTCCCTTACTCCCCGCAAAGTTTGAGGACCGTTCTGTATGTTATGGAACCAGTCCAGGGAACCATAATAAGAGCGCGAAAGCGCACGTGCATCAGAAATTTCCTTTGCGAGCCGACTGACGGACAGAGAACTTTAGTGGAAGTTTTTCAACTTTAATTTTTTTCTGTTTTCTGGTTTGTTCGCGTGTTTTCCCCGCAGAAAATTTTATAATTATCGATTATTCTTATACCGGAATTTATCTGTGCAGGTATTTATTGTATTTTTTACCTTGCTTCGTAAATCCGGCTTTGTCACATATTTCCGTGACTCCTTGTCACATATTTTCGTGACTACGTTATTTTGTATTTTTCTCTTTTACAAAAGTTTTTTGTTATGTCCCAAATTCGTGGTTCCTGTGGGCACGTCAAAGCCTCCTGGGACAACCATGCAACATGTTTCTCATGTTCTCGTTGCAGTTTTGAGACCAGGTGTTCAACTTGCAAGGAGTGGACTAGTGCGATTTGGACTTTAGTTGCCAAACGCCGTACCTCCATGGGGCGGAAGAAGTCCACTGAGGACAAGAAGAAGCGGGACATGGGAGCCCCTGGTACCCTAGAGACAGTTAGTCCAACTGTAGAGGGTTCTAGTGACAACCGTCACACAGGCTCCGGGGCTTCGGTTGGGAAGTCCCAGTCTGAGACATTGTCTCAGTCTGAAAAGTCGTTAGGGGAGAAGTACCGAGACAATCGAAAAAAATCTCCTGTCTGACACTCTTCGGTATAAGGGGGCAACTCCTGACCGATCTAGTAGCTTGGCTACTCCAGTGTCTACGGACTTGAGGGTTGACACCTCACCGGTACCATCCCGGTCATCGGTTCACCGGTCACCAGTCAAACGGACATCCAGGCACCGGTCACCAGTCGACCAGGCAACCTGGCACCGGTCACAGGTTGACCAGGCAGCCAGGCGCCGGTCACCAGTCAACCAGTCAACCAGACATAGGTCATTTACTAGGTCTCCAGACATCCGGTCACCTGGTATTCAGGCAAAGGGATATCAGTCAAATGAGTCCCCTGAAATAGATGTAGACTTGGTTCACGGGTCAACCAGTCACCGGTCAACCGGTCACCGGTCAACCGGTCAAACTGGTACCAGTCAGCCTTTAGAGAGTCAACCAGGCACCAGCCGTTCTGACACCAGATCTAGGAAACGAGACTACCGGTCTTCCCCTAGGAGACATAGGTCAAGATCTAATCACAGATCTTCTCGTTCTAGACATCATAGACATTATTCTAGTAGTCTGAGTCATTCTGGCTCTTCGTCTAGATCTAGATCTAAATCCTCTTCATATAGCTCTTATAGGACAAATTCGTCAGATAGTGAAGGGCGTCATAAGAGGAAACGGTCTCATAGACACAGATCTATTTCTGGCCATAGACATTCTAAGAGACATAGGCACTCTTCTGTTTCTCGTCATAGAAGACATGGTTCTAGGAAGCCTAGATCTAGAGATCGGAAGCACCGACGATCTCATATATCCAGAACCCATACTGTGAGAAGACATACTTCTAGGTCAGAGAGTATATCTTCAGACAATGATAACATTTCAGTGAGAGTAGATCATAATGAATTTGAAGGTGAAAGTATGACTGGATCTCCTGATAATAACAGGTCTAAATCACTCAGAAAACTTTCTCCTGACAAACGTGGTTCCGACTCTGATGAGGAGGAAGAACCCACTATTTCTTTCGCTGATGCTATTTCCGAGGTAATGTCTTTATTACCTCCGGAAATTTGTCCGAAAAAAGAGTGCTCAGATGTTATTCAGAAACCAAGATCTACTCTTGATGCTCTGAATCCTTCTGATGGTAAAGAATTGGCTTCGTTACCCCAATCTTTACTAATTAAAGATATAACCCAATTGTTACAATCTTTGATAAATAAAAAGGTCAAAATTGAACCTGGTTGGGTTTCAAATCAATCCCTAGAAAAAGATCTAGGTATTAGTTTAAAATTTTACCGTACACACAGTCAGTTGTTTCCGTCTTGTGTACCAAGGTTGGATAAGGATGCATCCCTTTTAGATCTGTCATCTTCTGGGAATGTCTCCTTACCTGTTAAGAGTTTGGAAACCATGGAGCGACAAGCTCGGAATATGGTAACCATAAATTCTTACGCTGATCTTTTTGCGGCAGCATCTGTTAAATCCTTACAATCAGAGAATTTAGATGCTCCTGTACTTAAGAAAATGCTTACTTCTTTGGTTAATTGTCTAAAGCATTCCTCTTCAATGGCAGTTCTCTTAGCTGTCGAGTTACTACAGGCTAGGAGAGAATCTGCTATTGATAAATCCAAAATCCTGACTGATTCAGCAAAGGACAAGCTTCGTACAGTACCTATTGCAGCTGAATCATTGTTTGGGGGTCAGGTTGCTGAAATCCAGAAGTCTAATTCTGAATCTCAGCAACAGAATTTTATTGCCTCTTCTTTAGCAAGAGGTAATAAATCGGCTCTTTCGAATTTCAGGATTCCTAAGCGCCCAGCCAAGAAACCTGACAATAGGGGTTCTTCTTTATCTAGACCACCTAAGCAACGTGAGAGAAGTGGCTCAAGAAGAGGCCAACGACGTGGAGGTTCTAGTTTTCGTGGAAGGGGTTATCATGCCCCCTCCCGAGGAAGTGCCTCCAACAATCCCAATCAATGAAACGCTTTCTCCACTGCCTCGTCCTCGAAGGGATCTTCCAGTAGGAGGACGATTGGCCCATTTTCAAAAACGTTGGGAAGATATAACAGAAGACTCATGGGTCCTTTCTGTAATAAGAAAAGGGTACAAGATTCCTTTTATAAGGAAACCCTTTCTTTCCCCAACTCCTGTTTTTCTCAGGCAGACCGAAAGTCCAGCACTAGAGGAAGAGGTCAAAGAACTCCTACTCAAAGGGGCAGTGGAGAAAATAAACCCGGAAGATCCAGGATTTTACTCTCGAATTTTCCTGGTTCCCAAGAAAAACGGGAAATTACGACTTATAATAGATCTGTCCAAACTGAATTCCTTTCTGAACATTCAGTCTTTCAAAATGGAAACGGCAAACAAAGTCAGGCAATCGATTCTACCCAACGACTGGGCATTTTCACTGGATTTAACCGATGCCTATCTCCATGTACCTATTCATTGGCGGTCTCGGAAATACCTCCGCTTCTGTATCAAGGGTCAGACATTCCAATTCAAGGCTCTACCCTTCGGTCTAGCCACGAGTCCGTTTGTCTTCACACGCTTGATGGTTACCATAGCAACTCATCTGCGGCGGAGATCATTCGTTCTGTTTCCATATTTGGACGATTGGTTGGTCAGAAATCAAATTCGGGCAGATATCCTCAGAGATCAGCAGTTCACCATCAAGCTGATTTCATCTCTAGGACTAATAATCAACGAAAAGAAGTCAGATTTAATTCCTGCCCAGAATTTTGTTTTTATAGGGATGGAATTTCTGACTCACAGGAACATAGTTCGAGTGCCATGGGACAGAGTACAAGACATTCTGAGTCTTGTACTCTGGTTCAAGAAACAAGAACAAGTATCAGCAAGACTATTCCTGTCTCTTCTGGGGAAGTTAAGTGCAGCTGCTCAATTTGTTGTTTTGGGCAGGCTACACTTACGTCCTCTTCAAATGGCTCTTTTTGCTCAGTGGAAACCTCATGTTCTACCATTAGAACATTGCATTCTGATCAATATGCAAATCAAGAGTCATTTGGAGTGGTGGAACAGCAGAGAAAGGTTTGCCCAGGGTGTACTTCTGAAACCACCCCTGCCATCTCACACTCTTTTCACAGACGCCAGTCTCTCCGGATGGGGTGCCCATCTGGAACCGGAGGGACTTCTGTTTCATGGTGTTTGGTCTCTGGACCAATCAGCGCTACACATCAATGTTTTGGAGATGAAAGCCATTCTGTTAGCTCTAAAACAGTGTCATCAACATGTCAACAATACCACAGTCATGATAGCCACGGACAATTCATCAGTGGTAGCTTATTTGAGGAAGCAGGGGGGTACCCATTCTCCATCTCTTTGCATGGAGGTTTGGGAAACTCTTCGGTGGTGCGACAAGAGAAACATAAACCTTCTTGTTCGCCACGTGCCCGGCAAATCCAACATACTGGCAGATCGGCTGAGTCGTCTGTCCAAGCCAATTTCGACAGAATGGTGTTTGGATCAGGCTGTTTGCAACCTAGTTCTATCAGTTACAGGTTACCCAAACATAGACCTGTTTGCGACTCGTCTCAACAACAGACTACCAGTTTATGTTTCCCCTATTCCAGACGACAGAGCTCTAGCAATAGACGCTCTATCAATGAATTGGGACCGGATCCATGCGTACGCATTTCCTCCGTTCGCTCTGATTCCGGCAATAATCAGCAAGATTCGTCAACATCAGTGCAAAATTGTTCTAGTAGCCCCATTCTGGCCCGAAGCATCTTGGTTCCCAGAGTTACTTCGGCTACTAGTAGCACCTCCCATCAGGCTTCCTGTAAAACAGCATCTGTTAACACAACTGCAGTTTGTGAGAAACAATATCGAAAACCTCAGACTCCACGTTTGGATATTGTGCGCAAATCAATCAGAGATAGAAGCTTTTCGGAGAAAGTTGCCGAACACGCCTCTAAAGCTAGACGAATTTCTACTAGAAAAGTCTATGATCTCAAATGGAACATTTTCTCCCGTTGGTGTCCTATCCGGGAGATTGATCCAGTCATGGCATCTCCAGGAAACGTAGCAGATTTTTTGTTACATATGTTTCAGGAGAAGAAATGTCAAGTTAGTACTGTAAAGGGCTACAGATCTACTATTTCTAATACCCTAAAGTTCAAGTCTGGGCAAAATATTGGCTCAGATCCTATAATTTCTGAACTTATTAAGTATATGGAATTACAGAGACCAATTCAAAGGTCTTTAGCTCCAAAATGGGACCTTTCCTGTGTTCTTTCGTCTTTATGTGGCGAGCCTTTTGAACCTTTGCATCGGGCATCAAGGTTCTATCTCACCTTAAAAACCGTCTTTCTGCTTGCCATGGCAACGGCTAGACGGGTGAGTGAGATTCATGCCTTGTTTATTGATCCAGGTCATCTCAGATTCAACCAATCTGATGGCTCCGTTTCTTTAAGAACAGAGCCAGGGTTTTTAGCAAAAAATCAATTACCATCCATTTGTCCTGATGATATTTTGGTTCAAAATTTAGCTAAAACTGTTAAACGCAATGACTTTAACAGGCTTTTGTGTCCTGTTAGAGCTATTAAACGATACTTAAAAGTAACAGAGCCTATCCGGAAAAATAGGACAAGGCTATTTCTTCCCTTGAAGGGAAATCATGACATCAATAAGGGATCTATTTCCGGATGGATTGCTTATACTATTAGATTAGCCTATAAGAATTTGTCAAAATCAAAAGTAGCTTTACTTAAGATTAAGGCACATGAGTTGAGAGCCTTGTCAGCTTCCTGGTCTTATTTTAATAAAACTCCAGTTGAGGATGTTATTAAGGCTGCTGTATGGTCATCTAGGTCAACCTTTGCTAAGTTCTACCTTAGAGACTTAAATAGACAAGTAGAGAACCTCAGACTGTTGGGTCCAGTGGTTTCTGCGCAAAAGGTGGTGGGGGGACCATCTGGTCTTTCCAACCAAGACTGCTAATCTGAAGAGACTATCGTCCAAAGCCAAGCAAGACCAGTTCAAAGGTACTTGGATATAAATAGTTTTGTTTCATCCAGGGATTGAAATGGTGGAAATTTAGGTTTCTTTATTAGAAATACCCTTTATAATTCCATTATCATGGAATCTTAAGTTTCTACAGGATTAATCCCTGGATAAGAGGATCGTTCTGTGTGTGTGTCAAGAATCCAACCCTCCAATGTGATTCTGCTATAGTTAAGCCTATTGGTGAGGAGATGAAGTTAAAATTTAGTTTTTAATTATAAAACTTATTTTAACGAAGATACTCACCAATAGGCTAACTTATATTGCCCATCCTCCCGCCCCTCATTCTTTGGGGCAAAGGAATTTCTGATGCACGTGCGCTTTCGCGCTCTTATTATGGTTCCCTGGACTGGTTCCATAACATACAGAACGGTCCTCAAACTTTGCGGGGAGTAAGGGAAACTGCTATAGTTAAGCCTATTGGTGAGTATCTTCGTTAAAATAAGTTTTATAATTAAAAACTAAATTTTTCTTATAAACAGGTAAAGCATGACTTTTCACTGTTACGCGCATATGCAATAATGTGTGGTAGGTTCAATATAACTGTAAACTGAGACTACCTGCACGCCCAAAATCAAGGTAAACTTGCCAGTGCTTGTTTACATCGATTCTCATCTATCTTTGAAAGTACAATACCCTAAATACCAAAATATATCAAATTAATTGTTGAATAGATCATCCTTTGACCAAACACAGGAAAAAGTGAGATGAATTCAATCCATAATATATGTTACACTTGTGACACAAATCACATTTTAAAGTATACCTGTCTAAATCAAGTAATAGTCTGGTTTAAGATTGTCTGATTTCTTCAGTGTTGAATTTAGCATGATTCCTATCCCAGAATGTAGCTCAAGGATGGCCAGCTTCATAATGAAGCTAGTATATGGGCTTGAGGAAGTATCATTCCTGCTGGACCGTAACTAGTATTGACTACACATTTGGTGAAGTTGTTGACTTTTTGTTGTGTTTAAATTATATTTCTGCTTTCAAGAATTATTAAAAAGACCAAATAAGTAATATTTCATTTAAGATTTGCCTGGTATATGCATTTATCACATATTCCTAAAATGTGTTACACTTGTGACATCAGTTAAAATCATGCCACAAAGTCAGCAGCTTAAGGATTTCACCACAATTCCTCATAATGTTTTTTTGGGGCTCCCTTGACCAGAAAAACAGCAAAAAAGCTATGAAATGCAAAACAAAATGAAATGCTGATGGTTGAAACCTTAAATGTTACACTTGTGACATATCTGGGTGGTTTTATTCAGTACTGGCTACATAAAATCATACTTGTTGTTTTATAGGCAAGTTGGTTCCTTTAGAAACCTTAAAGACAGCTAGTCATTAAAACAGCATTCCTTTTGAATAAAACTTTGTATATTTTATGAGGCAATTCACTTTACTCCAATCATATGAAATTCTGTATGATAAAAATTTGAAAGGGTGTGTTTATAAAAGGTTACAAATTTCCGATTTATCTGGTTTAAAAAAGATGAAAAGATTGTTTTCCTACAGCTTTTATGCTATATTTCAACTGCAATTCACCATTTGACTATACATGAATAGTGTTTAATACAATTTACAGTTGAATTGAAGGTAAGGGAAAAAATGTCGCAAAAAAGTGTTACCCTTGTGACAATTTGGATGACATTTTTCCATGTAATTTTTGAACGGAACATTCTAAAGCGATGAAACTTGGCATGATGCAAGAAAAACATTAATTACATATCTTAATTAATTTTAACAATAAATCTGATTTAGATAGTCTATAAACATTGATTATAGAAATGGATGCATTATTTTTGAAATCACCCTGATCCATTTAAGATTTTCATAGCTGAATATTTGGCCTAATAATACTTTTCCATTGTTCAATCTTGGAAATCTGGGTGATATTCATTTGATTTCACGTGATAATATAACTCAATATTTCCCCATCCACATACAATGTAATAGATGGCCCACTCTAGCTTTTCAGCAAGGGGTCAAAGGCTTTAGATTGAACACTGTTTTCCCTGACCTAATATAGGGCCTTGTATATTTTCAGACTGAAAAACAGTAAGGATTTTGCTCGGATAGCTCCACAGACACCAGCTGATCTTAATTGACAGTACATGTATTTGAAAAAAAGGATAAATCCAGACTCAGCAGGACTTTGTTTATATTTAAATGTTCTTCAGAGCATCAACATGCAACAGCTGCCATCCAGCAGTCCAAGTCATTCCAGAATTGCAGGATAAGTATGGCTATCAGTAGCCAGGAGGCTGTAGAGGCTTCTATGATGAACACATACTTCAATGACAAGAGGGACACCGCAGGCAGTTTGGTCCCTCAGCTGAAGATGCTGAATGGTGATAAATGAGGTAAGATTTTGACCTTAGTATGAACAGTAAATATTTTTGCGCTGATGAGATTACTGCAATACATTGAGAGACTGACCCAGAATCTAGGTAGCTGTACAATTATCTAAATAATTAAAACAGATGTGTTTAACACAAATCCCCCACCCACATTCTTCCAGAGCACTGCAAGTCACCAATTGTTATGTACTAAGTACTACTAGTCAATTGTATAGGCTCAAGGTGAGCTATTGTGATCATAGGATGTCCGTCGTCCGTCAACAATTTCCTTTGAATAATGTCTTCTGTACCACTTGGTGGTATTTCACCAAACTACACAGAAATCCTGCTTCAAAGCACTTGATGAGCTATTGTGATCGTTGGAAGTCAGTCGTCGTCTGTGGTCAACATTTGCATCAAAGGACATTTCCTTAACTACCAGCTGGATTTTGGCCAAACTTGGCAGGAATGATCTTTATATAGCCCTCTTTGATAATTGTTCAAATGATTTTGGTCAACACAGGCTAAAAATAGATTTTCAAGATGAAAAAATTAAAAATGTTCTTGTCTGAAACCACAAGCCATATAGATTTGATATTTGGTATGTGCATCATCTAAGTGACCTCTACCAAGCTTGTTCAAATTATGCCCATTATGCCCATGGGTCATAAATGGGCCTGTCCCTGGGGTTACATGTGATACATAGGCTTATATAGGGAAAACATAAAAAAATCTTCTTGTCTAAAACCACAAGGCATAGAGCTTTGATATTTGGTATGTAGCATCACCAAGACTAGTGGACCTCTACCAAGTTTGTTCAAACTATGATCCAGGTCCACCAAGTTTGTTCAAATTATGACCCTGGGGCCAAAAATGGTCCTGTCCCAAGGGGCCACATGTTTTACACAGGCTTATGGAAAACATGAAAAAATCTTCTTGTATGAAACCACAAATCATAGAGCCTTGATATTTGATATGAAGTATAACCTAGTAGACCTCTACCAGCTTTGTTCAAGTTATACTCCTGGGGCCAAAAATGTTCCCGCCTCAGTGGTCACATGATTTACTATTTTACATAGGCTTTAATAAGGAAAACTTGAAAAAATCTTCTTGTCTGAAACTACAAGGCTTAGAGCCTTGATATTTGGTATGTAGCATCACCTCACATTATGTCATAGGCTTATAAATATAAAATCAATTTTTTTTTCAGAATATAGTCATGTTGCATATCAAATTTAAGGGAATGAAGCATACAATAACATGCTAGCTAATATTTTGTGCCAACACACACCCTTGACCCCTGGAGTGTGGTCAAAAGATCATTTTTTTCTTTTCTGAAATTACACACTGGGTAGGCGCAACAAGAATACAACCGAGGAACTGTGATCAATATTTATATTTTACAGCCGCCGTTTTGGGTAAGTTTAATATTTAATTTTTTTCATTGGAATGCTCAGGTTTCAGTAAAAGTAAGCATGATATCAGTTTTAGGTAAGATCAAAGAAATGTGCTTGGTGTTATATTTGTCCAAAAAATGTGTGAGAGTTGGCTGAAAAATAACATTTTATTTCTGATCATTACTTATTTCAAATTAAAACTGAAAAATTTGTATATTTTTTCGCATTCATTGTCGTATTTCGATCTTTCAGAAACAAAAGGGTAAAATTAAATTATTGGTGGATATCCTGTGTGTATTCAATAATTTCTATCTGATAAGTGAAAAGCGCAGTATCTGTTTTAAAGGATGATGGTAATGATACTAAGGCAATCGAAAACTTCATTAATGGCAATCGGTTATCGATAGCAATCAATGTTTTTGGCAATCAATGAGCAATTTTTTGTTTGCTTTTGTCCGATATATATATATCTGAGCTTTATAAGTATGTTTTCTGTTTTATATTGATCCATAAACTCAAATCGGACCTGGAAGGCTCAGGATCAAACCCTATGTCACATGCCTACTGTGTGGCCCAACAGTTCAGTGGTTAACATACACCCACATTCTGAGAGGGTCCTGGGTTCAAGTTCAGGACGGGTCATGGGGGGGTGTGTAGATGACACATGTGAAGAAAAAGCATTTGACCAGATGGGGACTCGAACCCGGGACCTATCACAGACCGTGCAAATACTCTGACCACTTAGCTAACGGGCCACACGATGAGCCTGTCAGTTCTACAATATATACGGCAGGGTAGTTGTACTCCTTCCAAGGTCTGTTTGGACATCACCAGACACATCGAAAAAAAAGGTTTTCTTGTGACGGAGCTCATATGAAAGAAAGCTAAGAACCCATTGTCTGCGATCGGCCGACTGTAAGTTCATTTTACTTGTTTATCAGAAACAACACCTGCATAGAACAAATCACGATTCATTTCAGAATAGATAGGCGAAACCAATTTTATTAAAATACTGCTATAAATTATAAAAAAACCCAGATAAACTGACTTATTTATAACAGCGGCTGTACATACATGTATTGATCGCAGTTCCTCGATTGTGTTCAGCGTTCGATGTTGCCGCCTACCCGGTGTGAATTAGTTGTGTTGCATATCAAATTAAAGGGAATGAAACAGGGTAGATAATCCTTATGTCTACCGAAGTTGAAGTCAATAACTGTTTTGTTGTATGGCGTTTCAACTAAGAATGAAACTTTTCTACTTTTTGTTTTGTTGTTTAAGTTATGTTCAACCTTCAGCCTAAGGACTTTCTCATAAGTTTTATCAACTGTTATTAAAATATTTAAACATAGTATTTTGCATGTTGAAAAGGATACTAATTCTCTGAGTGTGGAACGTAAAATTTAATTAATATAAAACTTTTTTTATACTTTTTGTTTTTTCAAAACAAAGATAAATTAACAAACAAGATAATACAAAACTGTTTTCAAAAAGATCATGAAAGTCTGGGATGTGAAACAGCAAATCATGTCAATTTCATGCAGCACATGTTAGTTTTATATTAATCATGCTATTTTTTGCTCTACAGATGGTGATATTAGTGTCAAAATATTAACTTCTGGAAACTAGTTTGAGCTGGTTTTCATGCAATATTAACTTGTAGGCCAGTTTAGACCGGTTTTCAGGTAGACAGAGATTTATGAAGACAAATTGAGCCAATCAGGAGGGTCCGATGATTAACCGAAATCAGCAGAAATCACCAAGAAATCATCAGATAAAAATAAGAAAAAACTACCATTTTATTGTTAGTTTAATGTCATAATATAATAAGAATTAGTATAAAAAGCTTATTTCTACTTTGATTTTAAAAAGAAATGAAAAAAATGTTATGATTTCACTTTCAAATTCAGTGCACAGTGAATTCACCGAAATCACCAGATAAAAATAGGAAATCACAATTTTATTATTAATTTAATGCCATAATTGGATAGTAAGTAAGTAAGTAAGTAAGTAAATAAGTAAGTAAGTAAAGTCTTTATTTAAAGAGGGTGACAACATTTAGTAGTACAACTAATCTTCCATGAGGCCCTCAAAATAAATAATATTTACACACATAAAAAAAACAAAAACAAAAAAACAACAATTCTACACAAACTATCAAATTAAATTGTTTAACCCTGTACTGCTGAGCAAATATAGCTAAATTTTGGCAAGACCGTAAACTGAATGCAAAACTGTGGATCCCGATCAGCTGATCAGTTTCCACACTGTTAGTAATTCCAAAAACAGGATATATCTAGGTTCAGCAGGACAAGGGTTAATTTGATATTTACACAAGTGCATTTATTATAATATAGTAACCCTATTTATCTTGACAAGCATCCGTTTCTATTTTACTCTGCTTGCTGGAAATTTTTTGATATTTTTGTCATCTGCTGTCTTTTTTAAAATTAATTTACTATATAGTTCTCAGAGAGTCAAACAGTTTGGATTTAGATCTGGCCCAATATTTTGTTGGTCCTGATTTGGTTCCAAAACTGTTTGCAAAGGTTATCAGCAGACAACAATTGCAGGCAGAGTAACTTCAGCAGTGTTTATTTAACCAACTTGCAGGGTACCTCTTATTTGTATGCCTTTGCAAGCAAAGTAGAAAACAATATACATCCTGATCAGCTGGCTTCAGGACCAGGAAAATGTTTAGGTATTTTGTCATCTGCTGTCTTTTCTAAATTAATTTACTATATAGATTACCATATAGATCACCATCAGAGTGTCAAACAGTTTGGATCCAGATCAGGTCGGACATTTTGTCGGTCCTGATCTGGCTTAAACTGTTTGCAAAGGTTATCAGCAGACAACAATTGCAGGCAAAGAGTAAATTTAGCAGTGTATATCTAACCAACTTGCAGGGTACGGTAAGCGCAATGTTTACCGCCGTCGCCCTGGGCCCTGTTATCTGTTAAACTAACGGTACCGGAGCAAACATTGAAGGCATTATACCACTTATTTGTATGCATTTACAAGCAGAGTAGAAAACAATATACATCCTGATCAGCTGACTTCAGTACCAGGCAAATGTTTAGGTATTTTGTCATCTGCTGTCTTTTCTAAATGAATTTACTATATAGTTCCTTAATGATCACCATCAGAGAGTCATACAGTTTGGACCCAGATCAGGTCTGACATTTTGTCGGTCCTGATCTGGCTCTAAAACTGTTTGCAAAGGTTATCAGCAGACAACAATTGCAGGCAAAGAGTAACTTCAGCAGTGTATATCAAACCAACTTGCAGGGTACAGTAAGTGCAATGTTTACCGTTGTCGCCCTGGACCCTGTTACCTGTTAAACTAACGGTACCGGGAGCCAACATTGAAGGCATTATACCACTTATTTGTATGCATTTACAAGCAGAGTAGAAAACATTATACATCCTGATCAGCTGACTTCAGGACCAGGCAAATGTTTAGGTATTTTGTCATCTGCTGTCTTTTCTAAATGAATTTACTATATAGTTCCTTCATGATCACCATCGGAGAGTCATACAGTTTGGACCCAGATCAGGTCTGACATTTTGTCAGTCCTGATCTGGTTCTTAAACTGTTTGCAAAGGTTATCAGCAGACAACAATTTCAGGCAAAGAGTAACTTCAGCAGTGTATATCTAACCAACTTGCAGGGTTCCACTTAATAGTATGCATTAACAAGCAGAGTAGAAAACAATATGCATCCTGATCAGCTGGATAACAACTTGAATAATAAGCTTATTTCTACTTTGATTAAAATATGAAAAAAATGTACATTTCAATTTCCAATTCAAGGTATTCCGAAATCACCAGAAAAAAAGGAAATATCCATTTTAATGTTAATTTTATGCCTTTATATGATATAAATGATAGTAGAATAATTGATATGTTTACAAAAGGCTTATATTTTAATGTGCCAGCAAATAAATATTTCAATAAAAAATATAGCAACACATTATAGCAATTTGAAAGTGATTTTTTTTATCAACATATTTTTAAAAACAGACTAGAAATAAGCATATCATACTAATTCTTATCATATTTTTGCATTAAGTAAACTATAAAAAGGTGATTTCTTACTTTTATCTCGTGATTTCGTGATTTTCTGGTGATTTCGGTGATATCTGTTGATTTCGGTTAATCATGGCACCGAATCAGGAGATGGGATTCTCTCCAGTTATATAACAATATGTCATATTGGTTTGTGCAATAATTTTTTCAGGGTGAACAGCATCTCACAGATCAGATAGTTTGGTCTCAGAGAAAGTCCAGTTCTAAGGAGTCCATTGACCACAGTCACCAACTTACAGCAATATCTGATGTGATTCAAGGGAATTATACCTCTTTCATTTTAATGTTAGATAAGAGTACAGATTTGTTACTCACTGAGCCAAATTTTAACTACTCAGTATGTTCTCAGCAAGAGTTGAACATATAACATCTTTCTTGGCCATTAGGACTCTATTCCAATATTGAATCCCTAACCCATGATTTCTGGATGTGATAAATAAGGAACAAGTTCTGACGAACTGATTGGCTTGTCGAATGATGGCCAGTGATGGGCAGCTTCAATGTCAGCAGGAAATCAGGAGTGGTACAAGACACTTTAACCTGAGACTGATTGGTACTGGTTCAACACAGAAGACCCATCCCGACATGACTGAAAAATTATTGACTGGTTGAAGAAACAAATCATCCATAATCAAACACTTTGGATCCAGATTAGGACCGACTTCAGTGTTAAATCCATTAAATTTTCAGTGGTCATTTTCATGTGATTTCAGATGGAAAAACACTGTCTAATATTTGCCCATTTGCATGATGTTGATGATGGCCAACTCTACTTTTAGCAAGGGGCCATTTGATACAAAAGGGGGCCACTTAAAGGGGGCCAGTGGCCGCCTCTAGATTTTGCAGAGGTAATCAGCAGACAACAATAATAGGCAAAAAGTTAACTCATAAAGTGCCACATACAATTTGCAGCAGACGACAATTGCAAATTTTGCTGCTTTTTCAAAGAATAAAAAAACAAATAAGGCACGACGTTTCATGAGAATAGTCTGCTGGCAGACGATTCTCATGAAATATCATACCTTATTTTTTTCAAAAATTAGGAAAGTTGTCGCCATATTTGTCATCTGCTGCAGTCGTGATTGGTGCTTTAAGGGTTAAATAGAAAAGACTGAAGAAATAATCAAATGTCATCTGTTTTAATAAAATGCATAATTTTAAGCTGTATAACTTTTAAATATTGAAATAGATGAGTTTATATGTGCATGGAGTTTGGTCTAACATAAGTCCAGATAAGTGAACTTTTATTGACAAAATTGTGAGAACATATGCAATATTTCAATCATTTGAACATTTGTTTTGGGTGCTCAAAAGAACCGTCTCATTGAGACGGCTCTTTTGAGCATCAAGAAAATTGTTTTTTGATATGATTTTTAAGCACATTCAACTGGATACCTAAAGTGTATTAGCAATTTTCTATAATGGACTTAACTGATAAGAGACTGCCTGCAGCCAAATCAAGGACAGGTGCCATACTGGGAATTTAGTCATATAGTACACAGGTATAGGTTAACCGCTCAATAGCCCATCAAAAGCCTCTATATCACCAAATGAGAGTTTTTATCTAAACATCCAGAATATCTGTTCTGGTTGTTTTATTTTATGTGATTCTTTACATCCCATGAACAATCTTTCAGCTATAAAGGGATGGGTCTTCCTGGGTTGAACCAGGACTAAGCTAGGATTAATGTGTCCTTCTCAAGGACACAACGCAGTGAAGCCGGTGATGCTCTCACTCGGGGGCCATCTGTCTCGAGTCAAGCACTCTACCACTGAGCCACTGCACTCCTGGATTTGGTTTTGAAATAACAATTTGAAAAATATTTTCTTATAAGCACTTTCATCTGGAGGCCAAATAGTGGATTTGGAATTGGACATATTAAGTCACCTGGCTATTAAGTGCTCAAACTGAGCTATACATTTAATATTGCCTTCAAATATGTCTGCAAGATGTGAATGGTGTGTCTGTCATATGTGTGTCAAGACAAGAGGCCCTTCTGAACACTAAACTTAGCATGTGCATTTTCAATTGACAGCACACCATGAGGTCAGGTCATGAATGTTTGCATGCGGATAGTTTTACAAGCTTTTGTTGTCCTCTGCTGATCAGTGCCTTAACCCTTGTTCTGCTGCATAAATATGAATATGGCACATTCACTTCTGTTTTCCAGTGGAATCTTATGCTATCTGGAAAGCAGTCAGATCTAGATCTCATGTCCACAGATGTGTTCACTAGATTTAGCCTGCTGATTCTGGATTTACTCTCTTTTCTAAAGATGACATATCCGGTTTCAGCAGGACAAGGGTTTATCCATCATTTTATGGGACATTGGCAAACAGTACATAACCAGATCAGATATGACATAATGTGACCTCTGATCAGGTTCTGCACTGTTTCCTAACATTACATACTTTTAATATTTCAGTGTAATTATAATCCCAACTGGAGATGGATGCATTCAATTGGAAATTCAATTTGTGACTGGGGAGGAATTATTGAAAATTTACAAGCCATTCTTTGTGGAAGTATGTATTAAATGGGTTAGTGCTATTATGTCCCCCAAAATGTTTGTTCCTGAAATGTCTACTGTGCCAAAATGTCTATTCCCATGATGTCTACTATGGCAACTTGCAAGACCGGGCGGATGTCCATGCCCGTTTCAGCAATCTCCGATCCCCAGTATGCATCGTATTAACCTTTTTACCTGCTAGGGACAATTTGAAAACAGTTTGGATCTGGATAAAGACTGTCAAAACGGTAGGCATGATCAGAATCCAAACTGTGTGCCACTCTGATGGTATTCCTGAAAATTCATTAGAGAAAATTATGACAATGGTCATCATGTTAACCCTCTATCTGCTAGTAACAGTTTGTAAACTGGTTGTAACCAGATCAGGAACATCAAAATGACTTTGCTGGGTCTGATCTGGATCCAAAATGGTTTGACAGTCTGGTATTCCTGAAAAAGTCATTAGAGTTACTTCAATCAAGGGTTATGATTGAAGCACTATCATTTAATTTGGACACTTTAATCCTTGCATTAGTACTGGTGCAATCCAGGTAGACCCATCCCGCCATAACTGAAAAATTATTGACTGGGGCGTAAAGAATCAAATCAAATAAAAAAAAAATTGGAGAAATCAATTGTAATGATGGAATAGGTCTTTCAGGAGTATATTGGTAAGTAAGCAAGTAAGTAAGTAAAGTCTTTATTTAAAGAGGGTGACAACATTTAGTGGTACAACTTATCTTCCATGAGGCCCTCAAAATAAAGAATATGTACACACACACAAAAAAACAACAATTCTACACAAACTATCAAATTTAAATTGTTTAACCCTGTACTGCTGAGCAAATATAGCTAAATTTTGGCAAGACCGTAAACTGAATGCAAAACTGTGGATCCTGATCAGCTGATCAGTTGTTTCCAAAAACAGGATATCTAGGTTCAGCAGGACAAAGGTTAATTTGATATTTATGCAAGTGCATTTATTATAACATACTGTAACCCTATTTATCTCGACAAGCATCCATTTCTATTTTACTCTGTTTGTTGGAAATTATTTAGGTATTTTGTCATCTGCTGTCTTTTCTAAATTAATTTACTATATAGTTCCTTCATCATCACTATCAGAGAGTCAAACAGTTTGGATTCAGATCAGGTCTGGCATTTTGTCGGTCCTGATCTGGTTCTAAAACTGTTTGCAAAGGTTATCAGCAGACAACAATTGCAGGCAAAGAGAAACTTCAGCAGTGTATATCTAACCAACTTGCAGGGTTCCACTTAGCAGTATGCATTTACAAGCAGAGTAGAAAACAATATGTATCCTGATCAGCTGGTTTCAGGCCAGCTGATTCAGATCTATACTGTTTTCAAAACAAGTTAAACCCAGGTACAGCATGGTATGGGCCATTTTACATTATTTACAGGTCATCATATTTCTGTAATTTTATGGGCATAAAATTCGACAAAAACACATCAGAAGAAATTTTGGATACTGCCTAATTATGACTATTCCCTATGAGTGTAGATCCAGATCAGCTAGCTTCTGAGAGGCCAGCTGATCAGGATCCACACTGTAAGGTACAAGAATTGTCATAGGTAAAATAATAAATCGATAGAAGAGAAAAGAACAAAATATTCACTAAAAATATATACAAACTACAAACATGTACTTAAAATGAATAGTTTAGCATTTTAAAAGGATTTTTGCTTGGAAGTAGATATTGTGGGAGTATCATTTTGGGAGCAGACATAGACGGCACCTTCAGGTGTGTAAAAACAAAAACCTTACACCCTAGTGCACATTATGTTTACTAAGTTTAGACATAGAGTGCATTAATAGTGAACATCATGCAATTCACATAATAACTTTAGTTATGATTCATTACTCGAATATTAAGCGAATAAAGAAATGTGCTTCATGCAAGATTGTCATTTTGTATCCTGCTTGATAACTTATATCACTTTAACTATCCTTGTTAGCAAAGACTTTTGTCATCTGCTGATAATCTTTGCAAACAGTAAGGACCCAGATCTGGAACGAGAAGAATGTCGATCCTGATCTTGATCCAAAAGGATTGACACTCTAATAGTGTGTTCCTGAAAGAATTTATTGAAAAAAGTAATTTTTACAAAAAAAAGTCAGCAGACGACAAAGAAGTTTAAAGAAAAAGATCTTTCTAATTTTATTGTATTGTTATAATACATACCGCGAAAATATTAAGCGAATAAAGAAATGTGCTTCATGCTAGATTGTCATTTTGTATCCTGCTTGATAACTTATGTTATTTTGAATTACATCATTTTAACTATCCTTGTTAACTAGGTTGCAAGGCAGTAGACATTAGAATAAAAACCCATATTATTAGCTTTTGGATGAATATTGTGAATGGTAAACAAACAAAACTATCAAAATGGTTATACTTACTTCTACTAGGAGGATATGACGGTGGCATCCATCAACATAAATGGATCCATTTTATTAAACATATTCTATTATCTGTTGGGCGTCCCGCTCTTTAAAACAAGGAAGTCATTGAAAACCCAAAATCAATCAAAAATCAAATCTCTAAAACTCTATCAGACCTTTATGTTCAGGAGTGGCATAACAAAGTAACTTCATCCTCTAAAGGAAAGAATTATACTCTTTTCAAGCAAGATTTAAATTTTGAAAATTACCTAATCAAATTAAATAGGAAACACTGTTCTTCATTGTTAAAGTTTAGGTTAAGTAATCATCGGCTTCCGGTTGAAACTGGTCGCTGGGAAAACACACCTTTAGAAGACAGAAAATGCACATTATGTAGCAAACATGATATCGGGTACGAATTTCACTATCTTTTTGTTTGTGATCACTTTATATCTGACAGAAAGAAATATTTAAGTTTATATTTATACAAAAGTCCTAACATTATAAAATTCGAAGAACTATTTTCTTCAGCAAATATCAGGAAGCTTGTAAAGTTATCAAGTTTTGTAGAAATTATAATGAATAAATTTTCATGTGCAGCCTAACCCTAAAAGAGTCAATCATTACGATAATATACTTCTTACTATGTCTTGGCTTAATATTTCATGGGAATTGCCTGATTATAGACAACTCACATGATATGTCATATCATGCGAATTGTCTATAATTAATAATGTGAAGCCTTATTTTGTTTCTTAATGAAGCAACAACAGTCGATTATGTTGCCTACTGTTAGTTATAGAAGGCTCTTTCAGGGTTGATTTTGCTCGCATTTTAATTTTCACCTTTTTCATGCTCTTTGTACACTGTTTTTTATATATATCATGTATATGCTTTGTTTTTGTATCTTATGCTCTTACGCTATCTATGAGTGGCCTGAGTTTTATGTCAATAAAGATATGTTCTGTTCTGTTAACAAAGACTTTTGTCATCTGCTGATAACCTCTGCAAACAGTAAGGACCCAGATCAGGGCCGAGAAGAATGTTGAACCTTATCTTGATCCAAACCGACTGACACTCTAATAGTGTATTCCTGAAAGAATTTATTGAAAAAAGTTATTTTAAAAAAAAAAGTCAGCAGACGACAAAAAGTTTATAGAAAAAAGATCTTTCTGGTTCTATTGTATTGTATTTGAATTTAAGGTACAACTTGCATTTTATATTGTAGAACAGTGACCTATGTCACTGTACAGAAATGTGTAGAAAGACCCTTGTTACTGTGTATAACATTTTATCAGACAGACAATGTCGTCTGCTGATAACCTTGCAAACAGTTACGACCAAGATCAGAACCAATTGAAAGTCATTCCTGGTCTGCATCCAAAATGTTTGACATTCTAATTGAGTTCCTGAAAGGATTTTTGCAAAAGACATAAAAAGTATTCAACTAGTTAAAAAAGATCTTTTTGGTTTTAATGGTCAGCAGACCTCAAAACATGAATGTGGGCATGACTGGATTTGTTCATCTAAATTGAAGTGTTCTTGTTACCCTGGCAACAAATAGCAGGCTTCTGACCACATGGTGAGGCTATTACCTGGTGACTTATCCCAATAAACACCGAAATTTCAGTTTTACACTGTCAATCACATACCAGCTTTAGCAAACAGTGTAGATACAGATGAGAAGCAGCTAATAAGGAAAGAGTTAAATAAGATAGTCTTCTGGAATTACCTTTTAGTGAATAAATTATTTTGTTCGAAGAACAAAAAAAATAGTCCCTGATCAGACTGCATTGAATTTTTGATATAAATCTTTACATGCGACATACTTAGTGATTCTGTTGTCGTCTGCTGACTCCTTTCAAAATAAATATTTTCAAGAAATTTCAGGAAAAAAATCAAGGTGTCAAATTGTATGGATCCAGATCAGGACCAAACATACTGTTGGTCCTGATCTGACTCCAAACTGTTCATGAATGTTATCAGCAGATGACAAAAGTTTGATGATCAGTTGTTTCCAAAAACGGGATATATCTAGGTTCAGCAGGACAAAGGTTAATTTGATATTTATGCAAGTGCATTTATTATAACATAGTAACCCTATTTGTCTCGACAAGCATCCATTTCTATTTTACTCTGCTTGTTGGAAATTATTTAGGTATTTTGTCATCTGCTGTCTTTTCTAAATTAATTTACTATATAGTTCCTTCATTATCACTATCAGAGAGTCAAACAGTTTGGATTCAGATCAGGTCTGACATTTTGTCGGTGCTGATCTGGTTCTAAAACTGTTTGCAAAGGTTATCAGCAGACAACAATTGTAGGCAAAGTGAAACTTCAGCAGTGTATATCTAACCAACTTGCAGGGTTCCACTTAGTAGTATGCATTTATAACCAAAGTAGAAAACAATATGTATCCTGATCAGCTGGTTTCAGGCCAGCTGATTCAGATCTATACTGTTTTCAAAACAAGTTATACCCAGGTACAGCATGGTATGGGCCATTTTACATTATTTACAGGTCATCATATTTCTTTAATTTTTATTTTTGTTAATTTTCTCCGAATTTTATGCACATAAAATTCGACAAAAACACAGAAGAAATTTAGGATACTGCCTGATTATGACTATTTCCTATGAGTGTAGATCCAGATCAGCTAGCTTCTGAGAGGCCAGCTGATCAGGATCCACACTGTAAGGTGCAAGAATTGTGATAGGTAAAATAATAAATCGATAGAAGAGAAATGAACAAAATATTCACTAAAAATATATATACAAACTACAAACATGTATGTAAAATGAATAGTTTAGCATTTTAAAAGGATTTTTGCTTGGGAGTATATATTGTGGGAGTATCATTTTGGAGCAGACATAGACGGCACCTTCAGGTGTGTAAAACAAAAACCTTACACCCTAGTGCACATTATGTTTACTAAGTTTAGACATAGAGTGCATTAATAGTGAACATCATGCAATTCACATAACAACTTAAGTTATAATTCATTACTCGAATATTAAGCGAATAAAGAAATGTGCTTCATGCAAGATTGTCATTTTGTATCCTGCTTGATAACTTATATCACTTTAACTATCCTTGTTAGCAAAGACTTTTGTCATCTGCTGATAACCTTTGCAAACAGTAAGGACCTAGATCTGGAACGAGAAGAATGTCGATCCTGATCTTGATCCAAAAGGATTGAAACTCTAATAGTGCGTTCCTGAAAGAATTTATTGAAAAAAGTAATTTAAAAAAAAAAGTCAGCAGACGACAAAAAAATTTATAGATAAAGATCATTCTGGTTCTATTGTATTGTTATAATTCATAACTCGAAAATATTAAGCGAATAAAGAAATGTGCTTCATGCTAGATTGTCATTTTGTATCCTGCTTGATAACTTATGTTATTTTGAATTATATCATTTTAACTATCCTTGTTAACTAGGTTGCAAGGCAGTAGACATTAGAATAAAAACCCATATTATTAGCTTTTGGATGAATATTGTGAATGGTAAAGAAACAAAACTATCAAAATGGTTATACCTTCTTCTACTAGGAGAATATGATGGTGGCATCCATCAACATAAATGGATCCATTTTATTAAACATATTCAAATATCTGTAGGGCGTCCCGATCTTTTAAACAAGGAAGTCATTGAAAACCAAAAATCAATCAAAAAATCAAATCTCTAAAACTCTATCAGACCTTTATGTTCAGGAGTGGCATAACAAAGTAACTTCATCCTCTAAAGGAAAGAATTATACTCTTTTCAAGCAAGATTTAAATTTTGAAAATTACCTAATCAAATTAAATAGGAAACACTGTTCTTCATTGTTAAAGTTTAGGTAAAGTAATCATTGGCTTCTGGTTGAAACTGGTCGCTGGGAAAACACACCTTTAGAAGACAGAAAATGCACATTATGTAGCAAACATGATATCGGTGACGAATTTCACTATCTTTTTGTTGTTCATCACTTTATATCTGACAGAAAGAAATATTTAAGATCATATTTTTACAAAAGTCCTAACATTATAAAATTCAAAGAACTATTTTCTTCAGCAAATACCAGGAAGCTTGTAAAGTTATCAAGATTTGTAGAAATTATAATGAATAAATGTTCATGTGCAGCCTAACCCTAAAAGAGTCAATCATTACGATAATATACTTCTTACTATGTCTTGGCTTAATATTTCATGGGAATAACCTGATTATAGACAACTCACATGATATGTCAAATCATGCGAATTGTCTATAATCAATTATGTGAAGCCTTATTTTGTTTCCTAATGAAGCAACAACAGTCGATTATGTTGCCTACTGTAAGTTATAGAAGGCTCTTTCAGGGTTGATTTTGCTCGCATTTTAACTTTCACCTTTTTCATGCTCTTTGTACTCATGTATTTTATGTATATCATGTATATGCTTTGTTTTTGTATCTTATGCATTTACGCTATCTATGAGTGGTCTGAGTTTTATGACAATAAAATATGTTCTGTTCTGTTAACAAAGACTTTTGTCATCTGCTGATAACCTTTGCAAACAGTAAGGACCCAGATCAGGGCCGAGAAGAATGTTGAACCTTATCTTGATCCAAACCGACTGACACTCTTATAGTGTGTTTTTGAAAGAATTTATTGAAAAAAATTATTTTAAAAAAAAAGTCAGCAGACGACAAAAAGTTTATAGTAAAAAGATCTTTCTGGTTCTATTGTATTGTATTTGAATTTAAGGTACAACTTTCATTTTATATTGTAGAACTGTGACCTATGTCACTGTACAGAAATGTGTAGAAAGACCCTTGTTACTGTGTATAACATTTTATCAGACAGACAATGTCGTCTGCTGATAACCTTACAAACAGTTAGGACCAAGATCAGAACCAATTGAAAGTCATTCCTGGTCTGCATCCAAAATGTTTGACATTCTAATTGAGTTCCTGAAAGGATTTTTGCAAAAGACATAAAAAGTATTCAACTAGTTAAAAAAGATCTTTTTGGTTTTAATGGTCAGCAGACCTCAAAACATTTGGATTTGTTCATCTAAATTGAAGTGTTTTTGTTACCCTGGCAACAAATAGCAGGCTTCTGACCACATGGTGAGGCTATTACCTGGTGTCTTAATCCCAATAAACACCGAAATTTCAGTTTTACACTGTCAATCACATACCAGCTTTAGCAAACAGTGTAGATACAGATGAGAAGCAGCTAATAAGGAAAGAGTGAAATCATTAAGGTCCTTTAAGATAGTCTTCTGGAATTACCTTTTAGTGAATAAATTATTTTGTTCAAAGAACAAAAAAAATAGTCCCTGATCAGACTGCATTGAATTTTTATATAAATCTTTACATGCAACATACTTAGTGATTTTGTTGTCGTCTGCTGACTCCTTTCAAAATAAATATTTTCAAGAAATTTCAGGAAAAAAATCAAGGTGTCAAATTGTATGGATCCAGATCAGGACCAAACATACTGTTGGTCCTGATCTGACTCCAAACTGTTCATGAATGTTATCAGCAGATGACAAAAGTTTGATGATCAGTTGTTTCCAAAAACGGGATATATCTAGGTTCAGCAGGACAAAGGTTAATATTATGCAAGTGCATTTATTATAACATAGTAAACCCTATTTGTCTCGACAAGCATCCATTTCTATTTTACTCTGCTTGTTGGAAATTATTTAGGTATTTTGTCATCTGCTGTCTTTTCTAAATTAATTTACTATATAGTTCCTTCATTATCACTATCAGAGAGTCAAACAGTTTGGATTCAGATCAGGTCTGACATTTTGTCGGTGCTGATCTGGTTCTAAAACTGTTTGCAAAGGTTATCATCAGACAACAATTGTAGGCAAAGAGAAACTTCAGCAGTGTATATCTAACCAACTTGCAGGGTTCCATTTAGTAGTATGCTTTTATAACCAAAGTAGAAAACAATATGTATCCTGATCAGCTGGTTTCAGGCCAGCTGATTCAGATCTATACTGTTTTCAAAACAAGTTATACCCAGTTACAACATGGTATGGGCCATTTTACATTATTGACAGGTCATCATATTTCTTTTAATTTTTATTTTTGTTAATTTTCTCCGAATTATATGCACATAAAATTAGACAAAAACACAGAAGAAATTTAGGATACTGCCTGATTATGACTATTTCCTATGAGTGTATTTCCAGATCAGCTAGCTTCTGAGAGGCCAGCTGATCAGGATCCACACTGTAAGGTGCAAGAATTGTGATAGGTAAAATAATAAATCGATAGAAGAGAAATGAACAAAATATTCACTAAAAATATATATACAAACTACAAACATGTACTTAAAATGAATAGTTTAGCATTTTAAAAGGATTTTTGCTTGGGAGTATATATTGTGGGAGTATCATTTTGGGAGCAGACATAGACGGCACCTTCAGGTGTGTAAAAACAAAAACCTTACACCCTAGTGCACATTATGTTTACTAAGTTTAGACATAGAGTGCATTAATAGTGAACATCATGCAATTCACATAACAACTTAAGTTATAATTCATTACTCGAATATTAAGCGAATAAAGAAATGTGCTTCATGCAAGATTGTCATTTTGTATCCTGCTTGATAACTTATATCACTTTAACTATCCTTGTTAGCAAAGACTTTTGTCATCTGCTGATAACCTTTGCAAACAGTAAGGACCCAGATCTGGAACGAGAAGAATGTCGATCCTGATCTTGATCCAAAAGGATTGACACTCTAATAGTGCGTTCCTGAAAGAATTTATTGAAAAAAGTAATTAAAAAAAAAAGTCAGCAGACGACAAAAAAGTTTATAGATAAAGATCTTTCTGGTTCTATTGTATTGTTATAATTCATAACTCGAAAATATTAAGCGAATAAAGAAATGTGATTTATGCTAGATTGTCATTTTGTATCCTGCTTGATAACTTATGTTATTTTGAATTATATCATTTTAACTATCCTTGTTAACTAGGTTGCAAGGCAGTAGACATTAGAATAAAAACCCGTATTATTAGCTTTTGGATGAATATTGTGAATGGTAAACAAACAAAACTATCAAAATGGTTATACTTACTTCTACTAGGAGAATATGATGGTGGCATCCATCAACATAAATGGATCCATTTTATTAAACATATTCTAATATCTGTTGGGTGTCCCGATCTTTTAAACAAGGAAGTCATTGAAAACCCAAAATCAATCAAAAATCAAATCTCTAAAACTATCAGACCTTTATGTTCAGGAGTGGCATAACAAAGTAACTTCATCCTCTAAAGGAAAGAATTATACTCTTTTCAAGCAAGATTTAAATTTTGAAAATTACCTAATCAAATTAAATAGGAAACACTGTTCTTCATTGTTAAAGTTTAGGTTAAGTAATCATCGGCTTCCGGTTGAAACTGGTCGCTGGGAAAACACACCTTTAGAAGACAGAAAATGCATATTATGTAGCAAATATGATATCGGTGACGAATTTTACTATCTTTTTCTTTGTGATCACTTTATATCTGACAGAAAGAAATATTTAAGATCATATTTTTACAAAAGTCCTAACATTATAAAATTCAAAGAACTATTTTCTTCAGCAAATACCAGGAAGCTTGTAAAGTTATCAAGTTTTGTAGAAATTATAATGAATAAATGTTCATGTGCAGCCTAACCCTAAAAGAGTCAATCAGTACGATAATATACTTCTTACTATGTTTTGGCTTAATATTTCATGGGAATAACCTGATTATAGACAGTTCACATGATATGTCAAATCATGCGAATTGTCTATAATCAATAATGTGAAGCCTTATTTTGTTTCTTAATGAAGCAACAACAGTCGATTATGTTGCCTACTGTAAGTTATAGAAGGCTCTTTCAGGGTTGATTTTGCTCGCATTTTAATTTTCACCTTTTTCATGCTCTTTGTACTCATGTATTTTATGTATATCATGTATATGCTTTGTTTTTGTATCTTATGCTCTTAAGCTATCTATGAGTGGCCTGAGTTTTATGTCAATAAAGATATGTTCTGTTCTGTTAACAAAGACTTTTGTCATCTGTTGATAACCTTTGCAAACAGTAAGGACCCAGATCAGGGCCGAGAAGAATGTTATAATCCCAAATAATTGGTATGTTCTAGAATGTTCTAGAAAGTCTCAGTCCAGTTCCAATTCTGCTTGAGTAGAACTTCCTGGGATTTTGTGGTACTTCACTTTACATGGTTTTTAATGGAATTCCATTAAATCCCAAAAGTTGGAACAATTGGTATTTTCTGTCACTATCTGGAACTGGAAAATCCCAGAAAGTCTCAAACAATTCTGCTTAAAATATAAGTGGGATTTTATGTTACTTTCTGGGATAAATATTCCATTTAATCCCAGGAAGTCCCAGTAGGTACTTTAAATGGGATTATTAAGATTTTCTGGGACTTCATCAATTCAACACATCCATATAATTTGGGATTAAATGGAATCTTTTGGTACTGCTAGTAAATAATTTGGTTCCATTTAATACCAAATAATCCCAACCTAGATTTGCATAGGACCATTATATTCTGAACTCTGTCTGACCTTGAAATATGATATAACTGTGTTAACCTGGTTCTCTCATTTCAATGACTCAAGCTGAAATTCTTTAATCTTGCAGGAAACCAGAAAAAGATTCAAATAAACCTCATGGTTTGCAAGGCTCTAACTATTTGATAAATCCTGTGTTAATTTTGGATATATACTGCATAAACTGCACAAAATAAATCCTACAACAGACAATGTGATTAAATAGAACATATTTCTATGCTTATAAATTATACTTGCATGAGACTTTTCATCATATAATTTAGTTTCTCAGAAACAAAGCCATTTTTAGTTGTTTCTTTCTTTAAATGCTGATGAAAGACGCTTAATACTGAATTGTGTTCATTATGGTTATACAATTTTACCATTATCATTATTATTTACAGCAGCATTTATGGCAGTACAACACTTAGTGTGGTACATGTAAGCAGGTTAATTACTGAATTTACAGGATAATCAGGCTGATCATTGGGGCTTATTTTTATTTGATTTTTTTTATCCATTCTCTTTTTAAAAGGTGTTGGAGATATTGCGATTGCCTTCATCTGTATATCAGGTTTTTGTTTGTTATGCTATCTTCTAAACAACTGGACAGATTATCCAACCAATATGTTGAGCAACTGGTGTATGCAACTGGTGTATGCAACAGCAAAATTCCAATACCCCAATGATGTGGGATGTAGGTCAAAAGTGTCCTTCGGTCTGCCCATTTGCCTGCAATACTTTCACCTTGCAAACGGTTTGTTTGTTTTGTTGCTTTACGTCCCAAGTCAACAGCTATGGTCATGGCGGGACAGTTAGTTCACCTAACCACACTTTTTCCTGGGCAAGCTTTAACAATCAGTTAACCAGTACTTCGTGCACATACTTTCACTTGTAACTGACAACAACCCTTCTTGAATGATTCAGCGGAAGGGAGGAAAATGACCGTAGAAATTATTTCATGATCAATCTCCACGAAAGTACGGGACCGGGTTGGGATTCAATCTCGCGACCCCTGGATTCAGACTCACATCTGTTGCCAGACACGTTACCGACTGCGCAAACGGTCATACTGAATCCAACTGAATTTGTTTGGTGACTTACTTGCACAAGTGGGTGAGCAGGAGCATCACTGTTTTTTGCTTTTTGGATCCCCTTTGCATGGGCCTCAGAGAGTGTGCATTTTCTGGCTAAATTGCAGTCTCTTTCTGAATTGCTGGGTAGAACTCAACCAAATTTGTGCACAACTTAAACAAATTGTGTATACAAGAGCTTATTTTTGGGTACCCCACTCAGAGGCGCCCTATAATGGGGACAAAAGTGTCTGCCCATTCTTCTTTTATGCTAATCCAAACATGCTGGGCTGAATTCAACCTAATTTGTTGACAGGTCGACTTTCTCACAAGTAGGGAGTGGTAAAGAACATTTATTTTTTTAACCTTCCAGCCAAATTTTCGATTATCCGAATTTACTGGGTTATTCGAAGACTACGGACAGTCCTGACTTTTTTCTCTATTATCTATTGCAATAAAACTACCTATTATTCGAATTTCGATTATCCGAAAAATTCAATTTTTCGAAGTGATTTGTCGGTCACGATAAAAGAAATGGCTATTAAATTACCTTTCAAGATTCGAAGTCCAAATGTCACGCATGGTGATCATGATTTCTTTGTTTGGTCAAGTTTAATTTTTATTATATAGATTAATAATAAGAAAAAAATAGGTGAATGCCATTACAATAATACTTCATCAGTGTTGACGTGGTCTATTGTCATATACAGCACGGATGTTGGTGACCTGATTTTGAATGAAACGATTCAAATCTGAATATCGATATATAAACAAACAGGTTTTAAAATATTAAAACCAAACCAATAATGTATATGATGTATATATGTTCAATGTTTCTATCTTGCTTTTGTAATTGTGCTTTATTTGTATGCTCTTCACATGTGGAGGAAATAAAGAATATTATTATTATCATTATTATTATTATTATTATTATTATTATTATTTTATTAAGGTCGTCTGCAATGATGGTTTTGTTTGATGTTTTTTAAATGTCTAATTATGGGCAATAAATGAGCTAAACTTGATTTTAATTGGATCTTCTCATCCTTTGATTTATTCTTGACCACTGTGTACATTATATTTAATATAGAATATAAGTATGTCTACAGAATTCCAAAGGGCCCTTACTTAGACTACAGTTATAATTCTGTCTGATTACTCTACTGGTTGTGATGAGATGAGACGAGCAATTATTTTGCCACACAAGCAGATATAATGATAGATATTGTATACGACTTGGATAAGGATTAGTTAAGATATTTTAAAACATTTAACCAATTTAACAAATACTAAATTGTCATGTTAAAATAGAAACTATTATTTTCCACGCCCCTCTATCTATATCGTAGTATTATACATATATGGAAATATTGAAAAAGTTTATATATAACATCTGTAAAAAAGGTCTTGATAATAGAGCAATGAATTGCTTCCTAAGATAAAGCACCAAAGCCCAGAGATTTATAAGAAACCATGCGAAAAATATTCATTTCTCTTTGAAATATCATCTCTTACACGAAGTCAATGGCCTTGCTAATTTATTATGTTAGGTAACATAAGTTACAACCTGTAACACAACCTGTAACAAGTACTCCTATCTTGTTGTTTAACGTGCAAAATCTATGATTCTTTATTATATGAGCAAGACTATCAAAATATGGAAGATTTTATATAATTTTTACGTAAATAATACCTACCAAATTGGGCTCCTTAAAACTTGGGGTAGTGTTGTTTAATTGCTTATATAAGGCAATGCATTTAAGATAGATAAACACACTTTGTTTTTTTTTTCTATAAGCCAAATAAGTGTGTTAGTACAACTAGATTAAAAGCATTTTAAAAATTCACAAATCAGCTGTAAAATTAAATGCTATTGGTCACAGTTACCATTTTTAAAGGGTAGTTTTATGTAAGTAACGCACATAACACATTAGGATGCCGTAATTTTGCTTTAAAACTTTTATCTGCAGCTTAGGTATCCAGCAGGCAGACTATATGCGTGATTTAAATAGTTAGTTTAATGCCTTCTTTCTGTAGCACAGCCTTTTAACTTTTCATTTTCTGAATTTTATATGGTAACATATGTAACAGACTGTTAGAGGCAAACACCAAATCGTACACATGCAAACATCTCTTATTCTACGCAGCTTGAAATTCTCTTTTAAGATACGATGTGTCTGCAAAATTCTTTAGCCGGGAGCAAAACATTCTCAGCCATCAGTCTAACAATGATACATTGCCATTTTGGTAACGTATATTTTAGGATTTCCCACCAAGGGAGAAATTGAAATCTCTCTGTTTTGATATAAAACTCTCACAACTTTGAACACAGAGTGTAAAATGCTTCTTTGAGCTAAAAACTAAAAATATTATTTTTGGATAAAAAAACCCGCAGGGTTTTTCTCCCATTTTATTTTGTGGGGGAAAAACCCCGCGGGGGAAAAACCCTGCGGGGGAATTTTCTTTTTCCTCTAGAGGCACAATATAATGCTGAAAGTTTTTGATATACCTTTTATTATGCATTGTGATGAATAATAATTCAAAAAAGTCAATTTGAATTTTTCAAAAAACCCTGCGGGGTTTTTCCCCCACGATCTGAAATGGGAGAAAAACCCCGCGGGGGAAATCAAAGTTTTGAATTAAGCCATATCAATCATTTTCTGCAATAATTACAATCAAACAAACTTGTTTCTTGAACAAATTTTAATATTTATTTTTTTGAAAAAACCCTGCGGGGTTTTTCCCCCATTTGAAAATGTGGGGGAAAAACCCCGCGCGGGGTTTAAAAAAACCCGCGGGGTTTTCGAAAAACCCCGCGGGGTTTTTAACTTTGACCATTTTTTTCATTATGATGGCATATATTTTTTTAGTCATAATCATATATGTTTTGCTCCCTTATGTCTGTATTTATGTATTTTAGTGGTTTTGAGTCTTTTGCACCACTAGAAAGATGATGTGATTTTGCCAAATTCTGGTGTGGCAAAAAAAAACTGGTGGCTGTTATACCTGTCTAGAAAGCGATTCGTATCAGTTACCTCTCATATTAACTGCATTGTTGCGCGTTGCCTGATAAACGTTGTTTATCTCACGGCATGTGCCTTTTATCATGTCATGATGACGTTGAACTTTTTGAATGACGTCGCTAATGACGCTAAATGAACAAAAATCGAAAATTGTGTCATAATCGATAGTTTGAAGAGTGAATCAGTGTGTAAACTGATAAATAGAATACCAGGTTCGCGTCTCTTGATATCGAGTTTACCAGGCTGGGCTTTGAGAACGCATGTTGAGTTGCTCAGCAAGCCTCACGATGTAAACAAGCGTTCTCAAAGCCTTTCCTGATGAACTTGATATACAAATACACTTATCTTGTATTTCCTATATACCTGTCTGGTACGAGGATAATAAACTTTTTTTAAAAAAAGATAGTGCAGTCACTAGCATGGACTAAGAAAATCAGATCAGGACTTTTATGGGGTTAACATAAGTACATACTGTTTTCAGCGAAGCGAGTTTTCAATGTGAGAGTTTAAAAATCGATTTAGTAGCATTTTATTTTTGTTTTTTCAAATTCTCAATGACGTCTGGTGATAATGAATAATCACTGAAAAATTCAATGCCATGTCGCTGATAATAAAGCGTACAGAGCAGTGCAAAATCTCTATGTTAATTGCAAGCTTAAAGCTGAATTTCAACGATTAATCTGCTAAAAGTGTTTGTCTTATGTTGTTGAGTAACAAAAACGACGAGTCCGATGGAAACAAAACTTTTGAGATTATTCTTTTTTTATATCACGCTAGCCAGTAACATCTTCAAACAAAAACGTTAATTTGTGTTATGGTTTATATTGTAGAAAAAAAATGTGACTTTTTGAAAAGAGGGTACCTTTTCTCTAACTTCGTCCGTGCAAGAAGTACACGTCAATTTTAAATGAAATAACTTGCAGAGTCTCGGCAAAGTATTGCTTCACTAAAAAAACATGAATTTTGTATACCCTATGTTTCAATTTCTGAACTAGCGTAAAATGTATGGTGACCGATTAGAAGTTGGTTTTAGTACGAGAGCACGGATGCCAGATTCTATTTATCATATGACATTAGGAATACTTTAAAATCTCATTTCTGGCGTAAAACGTTATATTTTTGTCACTGTTATGTACGCAACGTTGTTATAGACGTCATAACGTTTTCCGTAAATCTGTAAGCCACTAGTGGTTTATCAATTTTATTACATGGCATTACTTTACTCCCAGACGCGACGCCATATGATAAAGTATTTTTTCTTACTTTTGCCTGGAAAGGGGTCTCAATTGTATCTAAAAGGGGTATGTTTCATAGGATCCTATTATTACGTCCCTAACCTTTTTGTAATGAGTGCCCCCCGCCACACACACACACACACACACACACACACACGCACGCACGCACGCACGCACGCGCCCGCACGCACACAGACACACACACAGACAGACACACGTACGCACGCACGCACAGACAGACGCAAACACATACACACACAGACAGACGCACGCACGCACGACCACACACATGGTCCAGAACCAAATATTGAGCAGTGAAGAAAACGTTGTTTTTAATAGTATGTTTCTAACATTATTGTTTCAGATATACCACTATGAAGAACTTCAATTTAATAAAACGGATTTCCTTCTTAGCAGTTCTGCTTTATCTGATATTTGCTTTTATCTGGCTTAGTAGAACACTAGAGCATAAAGCCAGCGAAAGCACAGGTCATAGATCCTTATCAGATCAACAAAACATTCAGCCTGACAAATCATATGCTGAAACATTGCTTGACCAGTTGAACAATGAGATGGTACAACAGGATGATCCACGATTGATAAAACTGATCAGAGACCACTTTATTGAACCCACCGTCTCCTTTGTCTTACAATTTACTGGATTTGTCAAAAACGCACAACTCTCAGTTTGGTCAGGCAGCTGTTATAGATCGAATATTGAGGAATAAGGTTAGTATCCATAAAGTATAAAGGCATTATTAGAATCAGGCTAACATAAGAGATTAAATAGAGGATCTTACATTCGTGCTCATGTTTTATTGAATTTATTAAACGAGTTGGGGAAAAGAGATAAAATGCGAGGCTTGCCGAGCATTTTATCTCTTTTTCGCAACGAGTTTAATAAATTCAATAATACAAGAGCACGAATGTTAGATTCTATTTATCATATGACAAATACTTTGAAATCTCATTTCTGGCGTAAAAACGTTATATAATTGTCATTATGATCGCAACGTTGTTATGGACGTCATAACGTTTCCCGTAAATCTATAAACCACTAGTGGTTTATCGATTTTATTACATGGCGTTATTTCACTCCCAGACACGACGTCATATGATAATTGATTGTATTGAAATTGCGAATCTTTGAACACATGTTTTGTATGGTTTGTGCATCTTTAGGGGCGATAATCACTTCATCATCGCACGAACAAACGCACAAAACATTATTTTGACACTATACACATGCGCTTTTAGACTGTTTTAAAGCATGAGTTATAGGGTTAGAAAATCCGTCCCAGGGACCACAATTTCACATCACGAGGCTTGCCACATTCGCATCTCTAAAATCTATGAGTAAGCGGTTGTATTAGTCAATACTTTAACTTAGGTCAAAGCTACAGCATGTTGACTATTTTAGATGATTTTGGTCAAAACAGTACTCCATTCGATCAATCACTATTGCATAAGTACAATATCATAGAAGTAGGAACTGACAGTAAGCTGTGAGGCTTTGGTCAGGTTGATTTTACTATATTTGTGAATGGTATGCATAGTCTAAGCACTTAAATAAGATAGATAGATAGATAGATAGATAGATAGATAGATAGATAGATAGATAGATAGATAGATAGATAGATAGATAGATAGATAGATAGATAGATAGATAGATAGACAGACAGACAGACAGACAGACAGACAGACAGACAAATAGTAGCAGGCACTTAAGGGGACCAAATTCAAAACGTCGTACTAACACCGATGTCACGTGATTGTGACTCATTGACGTTAGCTCGACGTTTGTGTTTCATTTCGTTGTTTTTTTATTGTTTTCATTCGCTGGCTTCAAGTGCCTGTCAAATCCATTATTGTAAACAAAACAATTACAAAAAAAAAACATATGACGCAGCCCACTAAACAATAGCACTTATTTCATTAGAGATCAGTCAGCATCCGAAAGGCCGGTGCATTTGCATAGACTCACTGGAACCAACACCTCATGTATGTACAAAATTATAATAAGGGCTACGTTACAAATACAAATGCAAAGAGGCCCATTTAATGTACGAGATCAGATTATTGATAAAGTTTTGCTTGGATAAGTTAGGGGTATTTAGTGCAAACCAAACAATGCAAACCAAACATCTATGTGTCTTGATCCACATCTGAACTAAAGGTGAGGTTGGTCCACCGTTAAACCAGTTTAAGCCCTCCAGTAAAATATTTTTCTGACCGTTCCAAGGCGGTACTTCTTTTGTGGATATTTTATGATTTTTCTGTCTTGTGTTTGCTATGCCTTTGTGCGCGTCTGTTTATATTTGCCTTGTGGCCGTCTGCTGGGAAAGGGCTGACCTCTTGGCTCTCGTATGTGATATCTTACTGTGAGTTTGTCACTTTCCCTTTGGTATCCTGGGTCAGATGTGGTACTTGATTGTATCGATTCCTGATTTTTGCACCCTTACTTACTTTCAGAAGTTCTGACACATTGCTAAATCGAATGGTGAGCTGAATATCGATTGTCTAGCTAGACATTGAATGTTGAGCTGGATGTTGATTGTCTAGCTAGAGATTTAATGTTGAGCTGAATGTTGATTGTCAAGCTAGATATTGATTGTTGAGATGAGTGTTGACTGTCTAGTAAAACATTGAATGTTGAGCTGTATGTCGACATTCAACGAATTCGGGTTCAGCAGTTTGGAGACACTCGTAACTCGAATGTTGCGCTTAATGTCGATTGTCTTGCTAGACATTGAATGTTGAGCTGAATGTTAATTGTCTAGTTCAATATTCGCAAATATTCGGCTTCAGAAGTTCGAACTCCTTGCTAAATTGAATGTTGAGCTGAATGTCGATTGTCGAGCTAGACATTAAATGTGTTACGAAATAAAGCAGGTCAGGACGAAAGAGGAGAAATTTTATTGGAAAATTCCGTTATGCTTTGACAATGCTACCAGGAAAAGATAATGCACACAACTAGTTACAACTTTCCAGTACTTTATGTACTAAAAAACATCGACATCACATCAATGTTACAAAGACACCACCTACGCTATTATTTCTGGCTAGTTGACCATCCTATACTAAAGCAAGTTTCCACTCTAAGATAGTTTCTATAAAAATCAATCTAAGAGTGTCCTGCTTTAGACGTACGTCAACTAGTCAGGAAAAAGAAACGTAAAGAATATACAATTCACATATAAAACTAAGATCTAGAAAAAAGGGCCCTTATATTATAAATTTCCGCGGTATTAATTTCCGTTTTCCATATTTACGCAATTTGCGAAATTTTAATCACCTTTGGCTTCACAATTTGACTCTTGGGTCAGTCTGCTCTGTGATGATTCAGTGAATGTGAGTCACTACGTTCTTCTGACGTTAAATCAATTTTATTGGCTTTTTGATAACCTTGGGTAGTCGCGATCTTGACCCTTTAGGTCAATTCACCATTATTGTTGGTATGCGATCCTAGCTCGTAGGCTATAACAACTCACTAGTTGTACGATTGACCCAAAACTATGACGAGGACTATGCTATTTCGTGGTTGGTGATTCATGAAACTGAATCCCACTCTTTCAGTGCTCTAAGGGGATCAGCTACTTCTGTGCCCTAAGAATTTAGATTTGATGGCTTCACGGCATACTTCCCCTAACGTAGGAGGGGACACACTCAGAGACAATTCTGCAAAAAATAAGTTACTTATACGAGGGTCATTTGGAAAGTTCTTAGCATGGCATCATAACTCCACAATGCGTTGATAAAATGCTATCAAATAATATATTTTTGGAAACTAGAATTCTACGGCTACTTGATGGTTTAATTTTTGTCATAAAGAAGTTGGCGTGCACGTGCAGCGCATGCTCAAAATGGGTAGGGGTTTATATACTGGCGGAAATTTTAAGCAAAATACTTGGGAAAAAACGAAGGAAAATTGAGGACCTTATTTGCGATCATGATTTGACAAATTAACGATTTGGTGCCAACTCATTTTTTATCAAAGTATATTATGCGATCACTGCTTGCAGTAATCCCACCTTTACATTCGGAAAATATTGACTAATATAGAAATGGTAAACTTTCAAAAATGGAACATTTTTCAATTTTTCTATGTACGTTTACTATAAATTGTGTCACTACAGGAGCACGAAAAATGCCTATTGAGTATATACTTTGCTTTATTTGTAGCGAACAATGCATAAAAACATTTCGTCACGCAAAAAGTGTGGCTTGTTTAGTTCTGTATTCAAGAAAATTATTCCTAATAACACTACCCCTACTTTTCAAGAAGTGGGTGGGGTAACTTAAACCCTGACATTTTGTCGATGGCATAAGAGCTTCTCATGGTATTGCGTTAACTTTCACATTATTGATTGATTTCTACTCTCAAGGTACTTTTACTTTTTTGTTTGCTCCCGTTTTCAATTGAAATGAATCAGAATGTCAACTCATACCTAAACTTACTCTGCCCGATGGGAAGATTATTAGAGTTATCTTCCCTTTGTTCTGGTTTACAAAATTTATTTTGGTTACAATACGAAGAGCATAAAGAGTACTTGACAAAAATACCAAGGCATGACATTTTTAAACTACTGTCGCTTAAACATTTCTAAAAAATGTGCATTGTGACATGCGATTTTAGTCGAAAAAATTAGCGCATTGCTTTGCTTTCTAGACGGTTTTTGTATTGCTGTTCCGGTATTTAGTAATTAGAAACAACAAACTCGGTCATCATTGTATAATAACTTAACCAGATTGTGGCCTACCAAATGGTACAAAATTATCTAATTTCATGAACTATTGTTCTGCGCACTTTTCAAAAGCTAAAATGTTATATTTTCTACTGAAATTTGGCGTTTTCCAGTATACAAACAGTACATGTATTCACAATAATATTTTTCGTGTCTGCATTTTAATATCCTCATGAAATATGTGCCATAACATAGAGGAAAGATGGTTCTTTAAAATGATACCAAACATGATGGGGTTTGTAAATTGGTTACTGAGATAAATGAACATGCTAAGAACTTTCCAAATGCCCCTCGTAGAATCTTGGTTACTCAGATTCTCTCTTTTGTGTCAAATGGAGTTGCTCGTTTCAAGTTCACAAGATAAAAACAATTTCAGTGGTTCGGTTTTTAAACTACAGCCTAACCTTATAAACGCGCGATTAGTCCTCACCCGTGGGTGTATGGCTAACGGCTCCCATGCGTTTAGGATGGATCCGCTTTTCTGGATATTCACACTCAAAAATTTGTGAAACAGAGAAGTATCTTTAGTGACTGGCCTATGTCAGCACTAAATAATACCTCCTATGCCAAAACGAACAAACCCACGCATTACAAAAATATACAGTACGCTACTATAACGTCACCCTGGTTTGCAATGCTAACGTAGCCGAAACATCGAGAATCCTTGGCCCTTTGCCCTTTGAGGTCACGCAATCTAGATAGTTGCGAGGTTTACAAATACTGATACTTATTCTCTTTGAAAATTCCAGGACAACGTTGAACAACGCTGTGTCAACGTAACGTTTCAACGTCACGTTGGCCACCACCCTGCCCACGTACTAATTGTGTACTTGCATACAGTATCAGCAGTAAACAAATAATTATGACCTATCGTCAAACATAATATTTAAATCAATATTGCGTAATTTCTTTCTGCTGTTTTATGCGTGAATATTGCACAATATTTCTATATGTATTTTGGTGAAAACACCTAATCTATGAACGTACATGTGTCAGCTATCACCTTATTTATGTGAGTGTTTTTAGTGTATGCACCTAACCCTTAACACGTATATGCGTTAGATATAACTCGATGTGACACACACAGGTCGCTGCAGAAAGCCGACTATGTCTGAAAGTCAAATTGTCATTCCAAACCACGCAATATAAGTCACAACAACTTAGAACCTAGTTGCTAAGATGTTTATTCCACTATCGGTCTCCTCCAGCATGCAATTACGGTTTTATGTGCAGGCCCGACATAGTCTGCGACCACATTTGGCCAAAATAATTCTTATCCTGACAGCTCTACTATAGCCACAAGAACGGTCCCAAAGGATTTTTAGGCACTAGGCAAGTGCATAGATTGATATGCAAGTACATAACATAAGCTATACCTCTACAAAATGAACCTGATCCTGACCTTTATGCATGAATAAATTATTACGGTATTATCACTGAATATATAGTTTTTCGTGATGGATCGTATGCAATCGATATGTTTCGAGCAATTACGGAAATTAACGTTTTGGTACAATTGCGATGAGATCGGTTTATAACTCAATGAAGTTGTACTTTTCCACGGTAGTCGTGTGGTTAGTCAGAATAGCTCCAGATACGTAAATTGTGGGTTCGAATCCTTGTCAACCCAACTTTTTTATTTCATTTTTCTTTGCTTTCATGTCAAAGAAATGCACATAAACACAAAACGTGTAAGTTCACGCTTTCTTTGGACAACTTCTTGATGCTTGGAGTTAGAATTTAGTTTGCGAATACAGGTCTACACTCGTGCTCTTGGCTCCAAAGCAAAATAAATCAGTTATAGCAGGTCGAAGCATTTTCTAAAGAGCAGCAAGGTCAATATATGAGCCACGACATGATATTTCCAACAATGTGGTATGTGCGACAAGCAAAGGCTCAGACCAGCATGCGTATACGCACAGTCTGATCAGAGCCTTTGCTAGTCATTTGAATATTCTATGGATGTCAAGCTACTGAATGAACAGCATTTTGTATTAATTCTTAAAAGAAGGATGCACAGGCTCAGCTGTGCCTATTCGTGTCAAAATGCTACATTGTTGGAAATCTCATGTCGCAGCTCATATTTTAAAAACAGAAGAGATGACAGGCGATAGTTGAAGTACAGTGTTACGGGTCCGACCAGAGAATGTTGGTGTCACCAAAGAGATCAAATTAATTAAAATAGAGAAACGAAATTGCAAAAGGAGATAATTTACACTTAACAACACTTATAAGTGTGCACATATAAATGGATCCATATCTTCATAAATAAAAGTCAGATCATTTTGAAATTTTCAACAGATATAGATGACATTTATGGCATGATATTCCATAAATTTTATTTTTCATAAAACTTTTACTTTTAAAATGCAAAATCAAAATTCAAATATATCGTAAAATCAAAGTTCACAGTTTTCTGCCGCGCAAGGATATACAGAGAACGAGGGAGCCGTTTTCAGGACAACCGCATATCGAACGTGACAGTCATGGTGGCTGTTATGGTGTGGGCAGGTGTGTCCTTACATCATAAAACTAACATTGTCTTCATAAAGGGGAACTTAACTGTAGCTCGCTATCAACACAAAGTGCTCGATATGGAGGTCATTCCATTGTTGAGAAACCACAGAGGAATGCAGTTGCTGCACGATGGTGCTCCAGCTCGTCTGGCAAGGACCACCACTGCATACCTGAATGCAAACAATGTAAATATCGTCGATTTTCTCCCCAAATTACCAGACTAAAACATAATTGAAAACATTTGAAATGAAATAAACCGCCTTGTAAGGAGAACATGGGCTATTCTGACCACCTCTGAATCAACTGAGAGCAACCCTTCTCTACGAGTGGAACAACATCCCTCAGGATTACGTTCAGCATTATTTGACGTCGATGAGAAGTCCTTGTCTTGACATAGTGAACAGTGTGGGTGGACATACCCGCTACTAAGTTTACATGGATATGGACGCTGCTGCAGGATTTGACTTAAAAAATATTGTGATATTTACTTTGTTTTATGATATGTTCGATGAAGTTTGGTCTTTTCTAAAGTATTGGAAAAATGTGAACTTTGATTTAACCATAAATTTGAATTTTGCGTTCGCATTTTAAGACATTTTATTTTATTCGAAATAAAATAAATGCATTTTTATAACATACCTTTCGTTTACATTTGTTGAAAATTTGAAAATGATCTGACCAGTATTAACGGAGATATGAGACCATTTATATATGCACACTTATAAGTGTTGTTAAGTGTAATAAAAAAAAAAAAAATAGTCTTTTCAATAGTTACAATAATAAATGTCGCGTATGGGATTCGAACTAACAACGCAGAGCTTAAAAATATAAGTGTGCAATATTCACGGGCTCTACCCACTGAGCCACGCAGGCAGCTGATAGCCAATTGAGCATTATAGCGGTATATATATCTATTGTGTTAAAAAGTACCACGTGCATTCCGTAATAGTTATACGATGAACGCCGAAGATATATTTAGCAGCTCAATCGGCTGTGAAATTATGTTAATGATAAAGGCCAGGATCAGGTTAATATTTTCAAGGTATAATTTCGCCAAAAAAAACGGGACGTTATTTGTAACGCCCGATAGAACCTGTACATGGAATGTTGGACAACTCAACAAACGACAAAATAGAAAAAAAGACTTATTATTTCAGTAAATGTGACCTGCTAGAGACGTCGCGATTCGATGCAAACGCAATAAATCGCCATGGCCCTAACATGTACAATCTAAACACGGTCAAATATAGATAACTTCACTTATCTGTTTAGAGTAATGAAACAGTGTCTCAACGACGTATCTGATACCGGTATCTTATCTATGTCCCCTAACGTAAATGGACAATTCCGGCCTTATATAGGAAGATATGCATAAGATTTGTGAGAAAGGTAAGAAAACCATGCTCGCCTTAATCCTCGCGTTACTAAATAAAGTAACAATGAACTTTATCTCAGACAAACCGCCCTTATATGGGACCAATATTAGAAAAAGTACCATATCTCAGTTCATATAGGTGACTAGGTGCATACCTAACCCTTTGCGTATTTATGCGTATACGCAACTATCACTGATTCTGATGTTCCATATATTTGACATCGTAAAATGATGAGCTGAATGTCGTTTGTCTAGCTAGACATTAAATGTTGAGCTGAATGTCGATTGTCTAGCTAGACATTGAATGTTGTGCTGAATGTTGATTTTCTAGCTAGACATTGAATGTTGGGCTGAATGTTGATAGTCAAGCTTGATATTGAATGTTGAGCTGAATGTTGATTGTCTACAGAAACATTGAATGTTGAACCAAAGTTCTATTGTCTAGATCAACATTCACTAATATTCGGCTTCAGAAATTCGAACACATTTTTAGCTCGGATATTGAGCTGAATGTCGATTGTCAAGCTGGACTTGAATGTTGAGCTGAATGTCGATTGTCTGGCTAGACATTATATGTTGAGCTGAATGTTGATTGTCTAGCTAGACATTTAATGTTGAACTGAATGTCAATTGTCTAGCTAGAGGTTGAATGTCCAGCTAAATGTCGATTGTCTAGCTCAACATTCGACAAATTCAGGTTCAGAATTTTCGAGACACTCGTAACTCGAATGTTGAGCTTAATGTCAATTGTCTAGCTAGTCATTGAATGTTGAGCTAAATGTTGATTTTCTGGCTAGACATTGAATGTTGAGCTGATATTACGATTGTCTAGCTCAACATTCGCCAAGATTCAGCTTCAGTAGTTCGGACATATTGCTTACTCGAATGCTGAGCTGAATGTCCATTGTCGAGCTAGACATTAAATGTTGCGCTGAATGTCGATTATCTAGCTAGATATTGAATGTTTAGCTGAATGTCGATTGTCTAGCTAAACATTGAATGTAGAGCTGAATGTCGATTGTCTAGTTAGTCATTGAATGTTGATCTGGATGTCGATTGTCTAGCTAGACATTGAATGTTGAGCTGAATGTCGATTGTCTGGCTGGACATTGAATGTTGAGCTGAATGTTGATTGCCTAGCTGGTCACTGAATGTTGAGCTGAATGTTGATTGTCGAGCTAGATATTGAATGTTGAGCTGAATTTTGGTTGTCTAGCTAGACATTGAATGTTGAGCTGAATGTTGGTTGTCGATCTAGATATTGAATGTTGAGCCGAATGTCGATTGTCTATCTCAACATTCGACAAATTCGGGTTCAGAAGTTTGGAGTCACTAGTAACTCGAATGTTGAGCTGAATGTCGATTGTGGAGCTAGAAATTGAATGTTGAGATGTATGTCGAATGTCTAGCTAGATATTGAATGTTGAGCTGAATGCCGGTTGTCCAGCTAGACATTGAATGTTGAGCTGAATGTTGAATGTCGAGCTAGACATTGAATGTTGACTTGTTAAAATATTTTACTGACCGTTCCAAGGCGGTACTTCTTTTGTGGATCTTTAATGTTTTTGTTCTGTCTTGTGTTTGCTATGCCATTGTGCGCGTCTGTTTATATGTGCTTTGTGGTCACCTGATGGGAAAGGGCTGACCTCTTGGCTCTCGTTTGTGGTGTCTACTGTGAGTTTGTCACTTTTCAATTGGTATCCTGGGTCAGATGTGGTACTTGATTGTATCGATTCCTGATATTTGCACCCTTACTTACTTTGAATGTTGAATGTCCAACTAGACATTGAATGTTGAGCTGAATGTTGATTGCCCAACTAGACATTGAATGTTGAGCTGAATGTCGATTGTCTAGCTAGACATTGAATGTCGATTGTTGACTGACTAGCCAACTTCGCGCATATACTTGTTGCTTTAGTTTAATTGTCTTCCTTATGTCTTGTGTCTGTGGCTCTTCCTCACGGTACCGTCTGCATTGTGTGATTGTGGTATTTCTGATCATACTCGCTTTCTTTTTTCAAAGGTTCTATTGGGGAATGTATTTAGCAG